>CM031920.1:11872125-12186261 GCA_018703695.1 Prunus fruticosa | reverse complement strand
CAACCAGCACATGCTGAGGTCAGCATGACCAGAAACTTCAAGGGCTTACAACTTGGGCTCCTCTTAATCAAATTAGGACTTTAAGCACTCGAAATTGAAGTTCAGAATGTCTTCTTTCCAGCCATATGTTATTTGGGCCAATCCAAGGTCGGAGGAAAAAGTTAAGGCCGAAACAAATTGCTAACTCATTTTCCGCGCTGATAAGATCCATCCTGAGCATGGTTCTGTGTTTGCTAGGTAACGGACTCCAGATTTATCCAATGGGGCTGAATTTTGGATATGTTATAGTAAACACCCATTGGAACAACTTTCATGAAGAATGTGGCCTCATTCGAGCTATGTAGGTTGCTGAAACAAAGCTTGCAATATGACCTACGAAACTGGACTGGCAGGGGGCTGTAGCAAAAATGAGTTTGTCTTTAAGCTCTTCTTCCCTTCATCCAAATCAGGCCTTCACATGCTTGGATTGCATCATTTCCTATCCAAAGCCATCATTATTACCTAAATCTCAATTAACTGAAAGATAAACACAAAAAGAATTAAAAGCACAAGTTTAACTCAAAAACATAACCAAATCATAAGCTAGAAGGATACAAAATGATATACAATTATGAACCGATCAAATACCCCCAAACCTAGATTTTGCTAGTCCTCGAGCAAAACAACACAAAACAAAGTTAAAAACAAAATAAGAAGTTAACTAAACCACTTTCGTAGGTAACTCGATTGCATTGAGCGTATGCAACAAGCCTTTAAACCTCTAGGCATCCCTAGTAGGAGGAGTTGTGTCTCCTGAGGGTTTAACAGAAACGATACCCACAAACGTTTTATTAACTCTACAAAACAAGGTTGTTAGAAAACTTATTAGATTTGTTAGTCCTTAAGCAAAATAAAAAAAACACAAAAACCAGAATAAAAAAATAATTACAAAACCAAAACCAAAACAAAAATAAAAATAAATAAATAAAAACTCAAAACAATCATTCCGAACATTTTCTGAAGAGAAATGACTCATGCACATGACTCAAAAGTCTTAACAATAAAAAAACTCAATTTTTGACATTATTTACAAGGTGGCAAAGTTCAAAACACAATATGCTCAAAGTGTAGTAGTGTGATAGCCAAATGCAACAAATTCCCCAATCTTAGTTTTCACACAATTTCAAAAATCATACCAAGCACAGAAGCAACTTCAAATCTCACCAAAGTTGTCCTCTCACAAATGAATCACTCAGAAAAGGGCTACAATGCAACACTCAGTTATAAACATGAGATTAGAGTTAAACCATAAGGGACTTAACTCAAAATAAGAAGATGAAGAACTTGCATTAATATGATCTCAAAAAGGATGCCAAACACTTAAAAGTAGAAAAATGAATGCAATTCAACCACATGACATTTAAGATCAATTTAGGTCTTTATTTTAGGTTGTAATGGGGCCAAGGGTGTAAGGTGAGTGAGAAATGAAAGGTATGGATAATACAAAGTCCAAGGAACTCAAAATGTAAGAGCATAAAATAAATTGTTTACAAGACTTCGAATCATCACGATTAGATTTTTTTCTTTCACATGATCAAAACTCCTTATACCTTCATTTACAATGATTTACACTCCTTTCCAAACAACAATTATTTTTGAAGGCCCGAAAATGAAATTCAATCAACCACCATTTAATCACAATTTTTTTTTCTTTTCTTTCACCAATTGAGTGAAGTTCTCTCTTTTTTTTTCTTTTCTTTTTTTTCTTTTAGTAATATCCCTTCCCAAACTTAGCATGAAAAACACATCCGAATTAGAGCTCATGAGTTCCTTAGAAAGGTAAATATTTGTTTTTCGGACTAAGGTGAGGAAATATAATTGGTAAAATGAAAGAAAAGGTTTACATGTAAGCTCAAAATGGTTAACAATGGAAGATCATGCTTAAGCATGCATAAGGTTAGCTTGAAAGGCACAAACGATCCAAAGAGGGCCTTAATATCATTTCTTAAATGTCATGAAATCAAATTGCATAAGAATGAATAACCTTTAAGTGTTCAACCAAATCAAAGAATAATGAGATCAAACAACAACTTTGATGACAAGAAAATAGGAGTATGTGTATAACACTCATGAAATGAAGCACAAGGCTCAAAAGCTCACATTATATGGTTATGTAAGTCTAATTTATGCTTGATACAATTCTTTGGGTCATGCAAATCCTTTAATTGGAAAATTATGAAACAAATGGCAAGTGCAAAGAAGGTTTCAAACATATCATGCTAGAACGATACCAAATTTATTTATAATTTTTTTTTTTTTTTTCAAATAAAAATTTACAAGGAAAAAAATAATAATAAATAAATATAATTCAATTTTCATTTAAGTCATGCAAACATTTATCACAATCTCATCATAAGTGTTCGGAAAGTGACTCAAAACAAAACAAGACTCAAAATATAGAAAAGGAAAAATAAGCAAGAAATTAATTAAATTTTTTTTTTTTTTTTTGGAAAATTAAATTTTCTTGGTAAACTCCAATACCCCCAAATCTAGAAATGAGTATTGTCCTCAATGTTTAAAAATTAGGAACAAGCAATGTCATAACAAGAAATGAAACGTACTAAAGTAAATATAAAATCACAAAACACACAAGAATTAAAATACAAAAATAAAATAATTACAAAATAAAAATTACAAAACAAACAAACAAATTAAAAAAAAATGAAATAGTAAAACACTCGAAACAAAAAGCCCTAAACAAACAGTCTTACGCAAATCAAAACCCAAACGATTGAAAACCCAACCCAAAAGAAGTTAGCACACTTTGAAACCTAACAACGGTGAAAACCCGACCCGCAAAGAAATCCGAAGCCCACACGTTTGTTATTATTTTTATTTTTAATTTTTTTTTTAATTTAATGAAACGTGAAGTGGGAGTGCAAAGGCGGGATTTATGGAAAGAAAGAGTGTGGTCCCTGCTGCCTTGGTTCCTAGGAAGTGACAGGCAAAAGGAGTGAGGGACGTGTCGGCGCACAGAGGCCGCTTTCACATCCCCCAAGCCAGAATTATTGGCCTCTTGAGTGAAGCGGGACGACTTTTTCACTTTGAAGGTGGTGAAAGTTGAAAATTCAATTAAGGGGAGTTGGGAAACGGGTGCGGCGACATACAGAGATAAGCCGTAAGGGCCACACAGAACTAGAACCGCAACAGCTAGGTTTAGCAGACTAAGTCTATAAAAGGTAAAAAGAAAGGGTAAAAAAAACACAAACTCAGAAACACACAAAAGAGAAAAGAAGGAAAGAAGAAAAACGAGTGAGAAATCAAATGGCCTCTTCCTACCCATTTTCGTTGGATCTCAACCTAGCTCCACCGACTCAGACACGAGGCCAAGCAGGCGGCACCAGGTATGGATGCCCTACTTTGCCTCCGCAAGGGGGCCTGTGACAGGAGCTGACTCATACTCCTGGACAACGATGTTGCCATTGGAGTGGGCAGAAATCTAGTGACTTCTAAAGATATACGTGTGTTCGGGACAAGGGATGACAATCGAGTCGCGAGTGATGCCATGGCACTGAGTGTGCAGAGTCCAGCATGTGTCGCAAGTTTGGGACATCGCCTACTTGCGAAGTCCCATGAGGTAGAGGTGCTAAAAGGTCAGTGGCGGCGGAGCGAAGTATGGTTGAAGAGTGTCAGACTGCTATAAAAAGCTTGAAAAGGGAGAGGTCAAGGATAGTGAAGGTGAATCGACACCAGCTAGAGGTCCTGCGGGACGAGAATAAAAACCTATCAAAAATGGTAGAGTTGTACTCTCGCGACTTGCGAAAGCAGCTGGAGGACCTAGACCGACCGGGTAAACGCAAGCAACCAGATCGCGAGAGTAGTTACGCTCAAGCTAAGATTGCGATCTTTGGGAGCTCAAGTGGTGAGCCCCAAGAGGCTGTGCAAGAAGCCCAGGAAGAGGATAGCCAGAGGGCCAAACTCAAAGCTCCAATGGTCGAGACACCGAGCACTGTGAAGAAATGATTTCTACTGCATTATTGTTGTTTTTAAGTTATTTTATTTTTTTGGTTGTTTTTGTTTTTGTTATTTTGTTTTGGGAATAAAAGAGTGAATTTGCATAAAGAAAAAGAAAACGGAAAAGAAGCACTCTTCCCAAACTTAAATCAAACGAAAGACGACAAACGGAAATGGAAGCACAGTTCCCTAACTAAAATAAAATAAAGATGATAGCCGAAAGGGAAAAGCAGAAACACAAAGCTCTAGAAAATGAAAGTAACGGGCAAAAATATTAAACACCAGAAAAACACGGAAAAAAGAAAAGTAAAGTGAAAGTAAAGGTGCTCCCCCTTGAAGCGATTAGGTTGAGACATGCCCGGGAAATCCGAAGTGGTGCTGGCTCTTTCTCATCAGCATATGTCTATTTAAACCACGCTTCTGCAAACGGATGATACCCAGCATTTCTTCCTGCAAACTCAAAGAAAAACATCAAAAAAATTCATAAGCAAAACAAATGGCATCCTCATGCACTCACCTTGATGATCTCAACCTTGAGTTATCCCTTGCACCACCAAATGCCCAGATAAGGGCTCCTCCAACCTCTGTCTTCCCAAACTCTTCATATCATCACGGCACTGCCTCAAACTTTGCTGAGGCAATACCGAACCTTTGAGGTAATGCCGAACAGGTCAGTGCTCCTGGGAACATTGATTGGCAGTAAACTAACTCCAGCGGATCATCTGCATGTGGCACGTAGGTCTAACAAGATGGCGGTGGATGAGTCCCACGATTTAACTGTGCTCCAAGCGGTCTCGGCTACCAATTTGGGCATGCGACTCCTGGCGAGGACACGGGAGTGTGCCGCTCTGAGCGAGGAAGTGGCTTCCTTGAAGGCTATGGTGGCGGACCTCCAGAAGCGGCTCTCCTGTGCCACTCAGCATGTGGAAGCACTGGAGAGGAAAAATGATGACCATGTAGAACTGCAGATCCTACAAGTACGAGACAATAGAGGTAAGCCATGAAGAAGAAGAAGAAGAAGAAGAAGAAGAAGAAGAAGAAGAAGAAGAAGAAGTTTGTTTTTTTTTTTTTTTTAATTTACTTGAATGTTTTTTTTTTTTTTTTTTAATGCAGTGTTTGAAATAAAATAAAAATGTGTTTCTAACACTCAGAAATAAACTAACTAATCATACCACAAAAACAAAATAAAAACAACGACTAAACAAAATAAATACAAAAACTAACTTAACAAAACAAAACAAAAACAAAATAAAAACAAAGACTAAACAGAAAATAAAACAAAGAAAATAAAAAAAAACTTAGTTTAAAAACACACGAATATACAAGCAACTCACGGATGACCAGTTAAGTGCCTCAGAAAAACACAGCCAGGGGATCCGGGAAGGTTGGAGGGGTCACAATGGTCCTCTTAAAACCCAAACTTCTTAGACACCGAAGGTGTCGCCTAAAGAACTCCTAGACACTGTATTGACGGAAGTGCTTTCCTGGAGTTACCATAAGTTAGCTCATATGAAAAATCTTTTTGAATTTTTTGAATTTTGAATTTTGAATTTTTTAAGATACGAAACAAAAACAAATTAAGATAAAATGAGACAACAAACCATAAATGAAAATGAACTAAGTACTCTAAACAAACTCAAACAAATGACATAAATTGTTGTACTAGAAGAAACAAACCAAGAAATAAACAGAATTTAAAGAAGAGAAAGGATTGAAATGCTCCCCCTTGAAGCGATTAGGTCGAGTATGGATGCACTTGGAGGCCGCGACTTCTCCCACTGCTCCACACTTCCCTTCTTTGAAGTTGCCTTCTTTCTCCCTTTTTATTGAGTTATTTACATTGCTAGAACAAGCACACACAAAAACTTGAAACGGAATTAAAAGGATTAGGAAATAAATTTAAAAAAAACTAAAAAAAAAAAGGAAAAATAAACACTTCCATGTTTCAAAGTAACAAGCAACAAAGTAAATCAAACTAGCTTATGGAGTTCGTTCTTTCTCAAATATGATTATCCATATGGTGTGTGGTTTTAATCAAGTATTCAGAAAAAGCATTTAGCTATGGTGTTTAGTCTAAACACAAATTCCGAACCCATTAAGAACAAGAAGAACAATAAAGAACCAAGTAGAATTTAAACATGGTGTTTGTCTTCAATATCTACCCATTCATTCACTAATCAGTCCAAGAGTCATATGGTGTTTATGTAAATTTGGACAAGATATTTAATTAAGAGCAAGTGAAGGAAACCATAAACTAGAAATAACCAACATGCTACTTAAACCTCTTGTGTGTTGTGTAAGCTGGGACTCAAACCCAGTTCTCTTGCTTGTCAGGCAATTGTCCTTGTCCGTTGGACTACAAACACAACTTGTCAATTAACGTCATTAACTTTAAAACATGACATAGAAGAACAATTTAAACAACCAAGCATGTATCTAATCCATGTTGTCGAATGTCCATACATACTCTTCCTATTCATAGTTCAATTCGAATTAAAGCATGGTGTATACTCTTAATTCAAACCAAGATAGCTAACATGCAAGCCTAAATGGTGATCAATCATTCAAACTAGCATATTAATTTATAAGCATAATGAATATGAACATGAACCATAATTGAAACTTGGAAACTAATCAAACTTGAAACAAAAGAAAAGAATTTACATAATGAAAAGTAAAGTGGAACAAAGAAAAACTTAAGGAGAATTTCTGCACAAATATTTCATTACAACAATTGAAAACTAGAAAATGAAACTAAGAGAATTTGAGGGAGAGAAGGGAAGGGAGCTCTAGAGAAGTGTTTGAGAGCTCCCCCCCTTGGGATGTGTTTACAAGCATAGAGAACTTCCCTATTTATAGGCCTAGGGGAAGTGAAAATTCTGAATTCAATATGGCTAATGCATACAACACTTGAATTATAAAATCTGAAATGGTTGATGCACTTGTAATAGAAAATCTTGAATGGGTGATGCACTTGTATTAGAAAATCTTGAATGGTTGATGCACTTCACCAATTAATCCCACTAGCAGCCCTAGGTCATCTTCATGTCACCATGACCAAGCTTCCAACCAGAAATGATAGCTCATGCCTAGCTCACCATGACCAATAATCCAACCAGCACATGCTGAGGTCAGCATGACCAGAAACTTCAAGGGCTTACAACTTGGGCTCCTCTTAATCAAATTAGGACTTTAAGCACTCGAAATTGAAGTTCAGAATGTCTTCTTTCCAGCCATATGTTATTTGGGCCAATCCAAGGTCGGAGGAAAAAGTTAAGGCCGAAACAAATTGCTAACTCATTTTCCGCGCTGATAAGATCCATCCTGAGCATGGTTCTGTGTTTGCTAGGTAACGGACTCCAGATTTATCCAATGGGGCTGAATTTTGGATATGTTATAGTAAACACCCATTGGAACAACTTTCATGAAGAATGTGGCCTCATTCGAGCTATGTAGGTTGCTGAAACAAAGCTTGAAATATGACCTACGAAACTGGACTGGCAGGGGGCTGTAGCAAAAATGAGTTTGTCTTTAAGCTCTTCTTCCCTTCATCCAAATCAGGCCTTCACATGCTTGGATTGCATCATTTCCTATCCAAAGCCATCATTATTACCTAAATCTCAATTAACTGAAAGATAAACACAAAAAGAATTAAAAGCACAAGTTTAACTCAAAAACATAACCAAATCATAAGCTAGAAGGGTACAAAATGATATACAATTATGAACCGATCACATTACCAAACATGGGAAAGGAATCACCATTTCTCATCAAATTCATTCCGTGAACCAAACGGGGCTATAAAGTAATCAACATCAATTAAAAATAAAAAAAGAAATTCAAGATTTTGATATCGAAAGCAAAGCAGTGACATAATGCCATCTGATTGGAAGAATCTAGAGTAAGTATCAAGTAAATAAAGGAAGAGAAATAGAATATCTCCATCTGCCCTGCCGTGCCTAAGAGTCTCCATTTCCGGGTCGTTGACTACTTTTGCCTTGAATTTTTGTCCATAAATACTCGCACCGAGACTCACTCTACCACCACAGCCACACACAGCTTCTATCTAAGCTGAAGTTTTGTAACCCTCGAAAAACTTTCCATCAACCAATTCAAAAACATCAATCTTTAATGGCGGATCATGTGGTTTTGTTGGATTTCTGGCCCAGCCCTTTTGGGATGAGGCTGAGAATTGCTCTGCTGAGAAGGGCGTTCAGTATGAGTACAAAGAGGAGGACTTGAGGAACAAGAGCCCACTCTTGCTCCAGTCAAACCCGGTTCACAAGAAGATCCCGGTTATCATTCACAATGGCAAAACGGTGTCTGAGTCCCTCATTGCGGTTCAGTACATTGATGAGGTTTGGAAGGATAAGGCTCCTCTGCTGCCTTCTGATCCTCACCTCCGAGCCCATGCCAGGTTCTGGGCTGACTACGTTGACAAGAAGGTAACGTTTCCTCATTTACTGATTTGTGCTTGGAATGTGTTGGAACTTGGAATTGAAACAAGTTTTTGTTTTTAGTTTTTGGGGCGTGGGATTGAAACAATTGAAAAGATGGGACTAATGCAAAACCAGAAGAAAGTTTGAAATTAGATTATCTGGTTATGTTTTTACGTTGTTCTAAACAATATGGTGAATAGAATGATAATGAAATGGAAACAAGATCATGTTTTTGTCTTGTTCAAACATAATTCTGAACATAAGTTAATGGACTTGAGCTTGCTTGAAATGGTATAGAATACAGATAAAGTGTCTCCGACAATCTTATTAACCCTTTAACCCTTTAAGCTTGCTTGAAATGCAGATGTATGAGATTGGGAGGAAGGTGTGGACAACCAAAGGAGAAGAACAGGATGCAGCAAAGAAGGAGTTCCTTGAGTGCATTAGTGTGCTAGAAGGTGAGCTTAGAGACAAGCCTTACTTTGGGGGTAAGACTTTCGGATTCTTGGACGTGGCGATCATTCCTTTTTCTAGCTGGTTGTCTGTCTACGAGAAGTTTGGCAACTTCAGTGTGGAGGCAGAGCACCCAAAGTTTATTGCATGGGTTAAGAGGTGCTTGGAGAAGGAGAGCGTGTCCAAGTCTATTCCTGACCAGCAAAAGGTTTATGACTTCGTTTTGGAAATGAGGAAAAAGCTTGGAGTAGAGTAAATGGGAGGAAGCAAATTTGTTAGTGTTGTGCGCAGCGGAAGCGGATTGCACTATGGCGGTTGATATGAAACCATTGAAACAACAAGAGCAAAATATGAAATACAGAAATCCAAAAGATACAAGGATTTATACTGGTTCGGCCCGTGTGTAGCCTAGATCCAGTTCGAAGAAGCGAGAAATTCCACTAGTATCCCAAAAGAGATTACAACCAAAGGAGATTAACCCTCTCACCTATCCTAGGAATTACAGAGTTTAACTCTCACAACCCAAATCTCAAATACAAGCAAGTCACTCACACACCAATACCAAAAGGAGAGAACAAATAGTGCCACACCAACAGAAGAACCTCTTCTATCGAACCGGATGACCCCAACAGAAGAACCTCTTCTATCATCCTCATAACCAAGCCACACCAGCTGAATGTACGTGCATAAATCGCACAAACCTTAAATGCTTGAACCTCAAGCTTCTTCTGCTACAATACACGTAGAGTCTAGACAACCAAGTAGCAGAACGAACAATTTCAGCTGCTATAGGAGGGAATCATCCTCCCGAAAGATAACCTTCTGCCATACCACTGAGTGTACAATCGTTGTTTGGCATACAACCGATTGACAATGATTTGGTCATATATGTATTCTCCACCATTTCAGCCATAGCCCAGCATGTGTAGTCACATCGGCAACCTCACGAAGAACACCGTCCGCTGAACTGCAATCCAATCGCAGTGAGTGCCCGATTCAAGACATCATCCTTCTCCATTGTTGGAACACGTTGCTGCCCATGCTTAGATACCCTTTAGTGCCTCTTGAGCAGCCCCTGTTGCACTAACAAGGCTCTCATCTTCAACACCAAAGTCTGGAATTTTTCTCCTGTCAAAATAATTTAATATTTCCTCAACATCTCCTGGTTCCATCATCACGAACACAAAACTCCACCGGATCGAAAACTGGAGCTCTGATACCACTTGTTGTGCGCAGCGGAAGCGGATTGCACTGTGGCGGTTGATATGAAACCGTTGAAACAACAAGAGCAAAATATGAAATACAGAAATTCAAAAGACACAAGGATTTATCCTGGTTCGGCCCGTGTGTAGCCTACATCCAGTTCGAAGACAGCGAGAAATTCCACTAGTATCCCAAAAGAGATTACAACCAAAGGAGATTAACCCTCTCACCTATCCTAGGAATTACAGAGTTTAACTCTCACAACCCAAATCCCAAATACAAGCAAGTCACTCACACACCGATACCAAAAGGAGAGAACAAATAGTGCCACACCCAAAGACCAGGAGAGAAATGGATTTTTCTCTCATCTCACAGAGACAAGCAAACGTCTTCAAATATGCAGCCACAACAAAGAGGAGCAGCAGCTCCTTCATCTCTCTCTCTCACATGATGCACACGGCACCCCAAATGGTGAGGCACAAATGCCCACTGATCACATACGGCTTGCTCCTCTTTTGTAGCCCATTCATGCATTCCAAAAGCCAGCCAGCCACATGCCAACCCACATAGCCAAAGAAGGAATAAATCATTCCATGCAACATCATTATTGGCCACCAACTATCAAGCTTCTTTTTCTTCACATGGCCATTCACGTGATGGCCAGCCACAAGGATCACCAAAAATAGCACACATGCATGCCAAAGGAAAACATAATGATGTTGGTCAAACAATCACACCCATCATTACTTACACCTTGTCTCCCACCAAGCCGAAAGCATGCAGTTACCCCATTTCCTTTGGCCACGTGAATTGCAATCTTGGCAGCCACCATGAAGAAACCATCTACACATGTGGGTCCAATTTGAGCCAATTCTAACAATCTCCACCTTGGCACAAATTTACCAAGCCACAGGAGAACTTTCAATCGCTCATCTTCCTCTTACCAAATCAAGCTCAAGCACTCCTTGAACTTGCAACCAAAAATGTGTGCTTCGATCGAACCGGATGACCCCAACAGAAGAACCTCTTCTATCATCCTCATAACCAAGCCACACCAGCTGAATGTACGTGCATAAATCGCACAAACCTTAAACGCTTGAACCTCAAGCTTCTTCTCTACAATACACGCAAAGTCTAGACAACTAAGTAGCAGAGCGAACAATTTCAGCTGCTATAGGAGGGAATCATCCTCCCGAAAGATAACCTTCTGCCATACCACTGAGTGTACAATCGTTGTTTGGCATACAACCGATTGACAATGATTTGGTCATATATGTATTCTCCACCATTTCAGCCATAGCCCAGCATGTGTAGTCACATCGGCAACCTCACGAAGAACACGTCCGTCCGCTAACTGCAATCCAATCGCAGTGAGTGCCCGATTCAAGACATCATCCTTCTCCATTGTTGGAACACGTTGCTGCCCATGCTTAGATACCCTTTAGTGCCTCTTGAGCAGCCCCTGTTGCACTAACAAGGCTCTCATCTTCAACACCAAAGTCTGGAATTTTTCTCCTGTCAAAATAATTTCATATTTCCTCAACATCTCCTGGTTCCATCATCACGAACACAAAACTCCACTGGATCGAAAAACTGGAGCTCTGATACCACTTGTTGTGCGCAGCGGAAGCGGATTGCACTGTGGTGGTTGATATGAAACCGTTGAAACAACAAGAGCAAAATATGAAATACAGAAATCCAAAAGACACAAGGATTTATCCTGGTTCGGCCCGTGTGTAGCCTACATCCAGTTCGAAGACAGCGAGAAATTCCACTAGTATCCCAAAAGAGATTACAACCAAAGGAGATTAACCCTCTCACCTATCCTAGGAATTACAGAGTTTAACTATCACAACCCAAATCTCAAATACAAGCAAGTCACTCACACACCGATACCAAAAGGAGAGAACAAATAGTGCCACACCCAAAGACCAGTAGAGAAATGGAATAAAGATTTACCGTGATAGATCTCAGAAGCGGCAAAGGAAGCTGTTTGGATGAAAAAGTTCATTACCGAACTAAATGTGGTTCCAACCATAATGTCACTAGTACCTTTGTACTGTGACAATAATGGGGCGATAACTTAAGCCAAAGAACCAATGTCTCATCAGAGATCCAAACACATTGAAAGAAAATTCCACAAGATTCGAGAACTCATTTCGAATGGTGATGTGTGCATCCTAAAGGTTGCATCGCAGACAACGTGGTAGCAGATCCACTCACTAAGCCTATGTCACAGTCACAACTGGATAGACATACAGAGAAAATGGGTATTAGATACATGGCTAAATGGCTCTAGTGCAAGTGGGAGATTGTTAGAAATGTGCCCTAAGAGCCAATACATTTGATGTAATCTCCTTAGAATACATTTCGTATATGATAAATAAAGGTCAATATTATTTTGTTATCTTTTATATCACGTAAAGAAACAAAAGTCCAGGGTATACTAAATAAGAGATAAAGTAATCTAAAGAAGTTTAGATTCGGAGACCTTTAATCTCTAACTGTAGTATCCCAAAATGTTCATAATCATAGGGTTATAAAATGGGCATTGATAAACCGTCAAGATTGGCACATACTATGTATGCTCAATAATGAGGATGGTTGGTCTCAAACCATTTGTGTAGTTGACACTAATACAAGTATGTGGGTGCTCATTAGTGAATGAGTACACTTAACGCGATCAACCGTAGTTCTCGTATGGAGTATTTATCTATATGTCAAACGAGAACTCATAGTTGCAATAATGCAAATTAGTCCTTAGACCTGAGGCATCATGGTTGTCTTGTGATGCATTATTGATCTTTGATAGCTCACAAAGGCAAGTCGTAAAAGATTTTCCTTATGTGTTATTGGAATCTCTTAATTCATCGTGGAGGCATGTGAATGTACAATAAGGAATCTCTGCCTTTGATAAAGAAAGGAGAATGTTTCAAGATATGATTCAGTGAATCTTCGGCCGAAGTACTTGAACATGATTTAGAAAGTGGTTTTAATTATGTTCTATTGAATCATATGAGGTTAATCATATTAGGGGTTTGACATTATCAATCCGTACCCTAATAATATGATTGGAAACATTATATAAGAGAAGGACCGTATTGCATTGCAATTCCAACTGAATAGGTTCTTCATCTATTCTAATTAGCTTGGGTAGCCATGATATATTGCTAGATGTCACTCTTGGCTTGTGGAAGTCCTAGGATTGATTGTGATCGATCCAATAAAGGAAGAATTAAAAAGGGGTTTTAATTCCAGTTGGTTAGAAAGAGTTCTAATGTTTTTCCACTGCCTTGCTAAATTAGAACCTAATGGATCGCACACCTTAAATGGTTAACTTTGAGTAATACAAATGAGAATGAGGAAATCAATTTGATTGATTTGATGTGGATGATTTACTACGTGTAAAAATATATTTGGGCCTCGGTAATAGTTAATGAGAAGCCCAAATGGTTGGGTATCAAGCCCATGGACTTAAGACACCTAAATTATGGTTTAAGTGTCATAATGCCAAATTTTGGAAACCCAATGGGATTTGGCCGAAAATGGTTAAGTGCATGTGTATGGGAATTGTTTCCATAAGCTCAATTGACACACAAACACAATCCAACATCAACCAAAGAGGTTTGGGAGATCAAAGAGAGATAGTTGTGAGTTTTCAAGAGTGAAACACTATCTTCTTTCAAAGGGGTTTAGATTGAAACCAATCTTGAGAATCTTGTACTAGCATCCTTGTATTCTCAAGATACCTCTTCTCATCTCAAGGTTCCATTGGTGTGGAGACTTAGAGGCCATATACTTTTGTGGCTCATAAGGAGGAGAAAGATCAAAAGGAGATCAACAAAGGAAAATCATCAAGAGAAGACCAAAACACAACTTGGTTCATAAATTGCTTCAAGGTTAATTAGATCTTATCCTTTCTCTTGAATTTTCATTTATGAAAAACATATCAATGTTCATGGCTTAAGATACTTGGAAGAAGTTTTGTTTTTGAATTTAAACAACCACCATATTCTTCCGTTGCGATTAATTTGATTAAATGCATGTTTAATATTCAAATGAACTTCTTAAAAATATTTTAAAACCAACATTGGTCTGGCCTGATCCAAGCCTGCCAATGTGCTAAGCTCAAGTACCAGCCATTTGGCCCGTTCCTAACGAGGTCATCGGCCCACATCCCTCAAATACCTTTTTTTTCCCTTTTCTTTTTTGAGTACTGCTAAACGAACCCTAAAATTAATTGAGTACATCCTATGATCTAAGTACACCATAATATTTAAATTAAAATGTAAAATTAACTAAGTACACCCTATTTAACTACCAAAAATACTCATGGTACATCCTCTTTAATTTTTAATCTTTTAAAGTATTTAAAATAAACAAATAAAGTAAAATAATAATAAAATAATATTTTAATAAAACTCTCTCTCTCTCTCTCTCTCTCTCTCTCTCTCCTGCTTCTTCTTTTATCTCTCTCCTGTGCGACCACCACCACCTGATTTGTGTTATTGATTGTTTAAGTTTTATGCATACAAAAATCAACTTGGGATCAATACACTTCTCCTGGATTCCAAGTTGTATGTTAAAAATTAAGTCAATTTGTTTGAAGGCATGGGTTCAAAAGCTCAAGCAGTAAAACAAAGATTTTAATTCTTAATTAAATATATTGTCTTCAATGTTTCGAGAGAGGTGTGGGTTTTCAATCTAATTTAGGGAAATTTGGTAGTTTAGGAATTTGGGGACAGCATATCTCAACTTGTCTCAGAGTGGGGTGGGTCGGGAAGGAGAGAGAGCTTTTTTTCTCCTTTTAAAATTTTATTTTATTTTTTGGTTTTAAATACTTTAAAAGATTAAAATTAAAGAGTTGACCATGGTTATAACAATGGACATATGTCAAGTCTTAAGGATGTTGTACATATTCGGGTATACAATTCAATATATCCTTTTTGGTCATTTTATATTAGGGTAAATTAGTAATTCAAGAAATAGTGTGATAATAGGGTGTACTCAGTTAATTTTAGGGTTCATTTAGCAGCATTTTTTTTCTCGTTCTCTCAATCTCTATGGTTTCTTTCATTTTTTCTATTTTGGATTTCTCCCAAAAATATTTGTTTCATAAATATTTAAGTCTAAAAGGTGTACATTTAATTTATTTTCCTGGTTTCGAACCTTAGAAAAAGGAAAAAGAAATTCAAGATTTGATATCGAAAGCAGTGACATCATTTCAATCTCTACTCTTGTACGGAGTCACCACTTTGGCCAGCATTTTACCCCTTAAGGGCCAACCCGGTGTGAGCGGGGATTAGTCTGGGTTGTGGTTAAGGCTTAAAGGCCACGGATAGTTGGGGCCATCCAGGACCACCTCGTGATTCAGACCAAAAAAGCAGTGACATCATGCTATCTGATTGGAAGAATCTGGAATACATACAAAAAGGAAGAAAAGTACAATTTTCGTCCATTTCTGTCGTTGACAGCTTTGAATTTTTGGTTTATTTGGCCCCGGTCTTATTTTAAACCATTCAATTCAAGTATCGCCTACGACCACGTTATTTGTTAAATTCAACAACTCCGGTATTCATAATTCATGTATCATTTCTGCCTAAAAGTCAATTAAAAAAGTATGTTTTAATCTATTTTTCTTGTCTCAAGCTTTCGTGTTCGTGTTCAAGTTCGTCTATTTAAAATTAATTAGGTATATATTTTGAGTGATGCTATTCCCATATACTATTTAATGAAAAAAAATTAGTGACGAAATTTACTCTTATGTAAAATGACTAAAATAACTTATTAAAAAAGTATCTTACTCTCTATTCACCGCCCTCTTTAAACCATAAGTAAGTTAATCTTCTTTCTATATCTCCAACACTTTGATGCAGCATATGATTTATTTTTATTTTTAAAGCTCTTAAACATGGCTATTAGTGTAGGGAATTGACAATATCATGAGAGAATACTGATACTTTATTTATGTCAGTTGAAGACTATATTATTGAGCTAAGGGGCCTAAACTTTTAACTACCAAGACCTCTTTAGGACGTAAATTTCTTTAAATTAAATGAAATAAACTAAACTTTTAATACTAAAAGTCTGAAAACTATTTAACAAACTATTTGTTAGTATGTTTTAATCTATTTTTGGTGTCTCTAGCTTTTGTGTTATGTGTTCAAGTTGGTCTTATCTAAAATTGATTAGATATATATTATGAGTGAGGGTATTTCCATTCACCATTTGATGAAAATTTAAATCACTCAATACTACAGGAATTGACAATATCGACAATAATTATGTCATATTTTAAGTGATTTTATAAAGAAGCATATGTGATGGGTTTTTAAAATCACTCCTAACTGATAATGGGAAAATTTTGCTTTACAGTGGAAGTAGCTGCATTCCACCTAAATTTTTTAAAAAAGTAATCAACATCAATTAAAAATAAAAAAAGAAATTCAAGATTTTGATATCGAAAGCAGTGACATAATGCCATCTGATTGGAAGAATCTAGAATACGTATCAGGTACAAAAAGGAAGAGAAATAGAATATCTCCATCCGCCGTGCCTAGGAGTCTCCATTTCCGGGTCGTTGACTACTTCTTCTGCCTTAAATTTTTGTCCATAAATACTCGCACTGAGACTCACCCTACCACCACAGCCACCCACAGCTTCATATCTAAGCTGAAGTTTTGCAAACCCTCCAAAAACTTTCCATCAACCAATTCAAAAGCTTCAATCTTTAATGGCGGATCATGTGGTTTTGTTGGGTTTCCTGGCCCAGCCCTTTTGGGATGAGGCTGAGAATTGCTCTGGCTGAGAAGGGCGTTCGAGGATGAGTACAAAGACGAGGACTTGAGGAACAAGAGCCCACTCTTGCTCCAGTGAACCCGGTTCACAAGAAGGTCCCGGTTCTCATTCACAATGGAAAAGCGTGTCTGAGTCCCTCATTGCGGTTCAGGACATTGATGAGGTTTGGAAGGATAAGGCTCCTCGCTGCCTTCTGATCCTCACCTCCGAGCCCATGCCAGGTTCTGGGCTGACTACGTTGACAAGAAGGTAACTTTTGCTCATTCCTTTTTCTAGCTGGTTGTCTGCCCTATGAGAAGTTTGGCAACTTCAATGTGGAGGCAGAGCACCCAAAGTTTATTGCATGGGTTAAGAGGTGCCTGGAGAAGGAGAGCGTGTCCAAGTCTATTCCTGACCAGCAAAAGGTCTATGACTTCGTTTTGGAAATGAGGAAAAAGCTTGGAATAGAGTAAATGGGAGGAAGCAAGTTTGTTAGATCACGTACTTGTTCTGCCCTTTCAAGTTCGAACTTGTTTTCGTTTCTTTAAGATTAGAATAAAAGTGCACTTGACCAAGCCCTCTACAGTATGAGGCACTTTTTTGTGCCTTTCTTTGGTCTTATGTTTCTTTGTCAATTGCTTTTGTAGTCAAATTTGTTAATTATGTAGTCAATTAATGTGTTAATTATGTAGTCAATTAATGTTTGGCACCTACAATATTTGGGGGGCTTGACTAGGTTGGTTGCCTAACTAAGTTGGTTGCCTAACTTGGTTGGTTGCCTAACTTGGTGGGATTAGGAATTTGTATATATATGTGTTGATTGTACTTAATGAAGACATAAGTGAAAATCAGAAAATATTCCACAACTCTCATTCTCTCTACACTTTCCACTATCTCCTCTCAATATTCTCTATGTTTTGACATGGTATCAGAGCAGCGATCTTGCTGACTCTAGTCTTGAATTGTTGTTTCCATCATGGGAAAAGATGTTTTTTTCCCTACCTGGAAATAGTACCACCAACTCTTCTCAACCTACCTACCTAGAAGCATTGACGACACCGATCCCGAACCCAGACACCGACCGAACCGATTGGCCTCACCTGGACTAGGTGTTGCCGCCGACCCAACCAACCGACCCCGATGATCCAGACCTTGACCCGACTGAAACTGCACGATATGAAAAAGATCAAAAGAGATATGAAGCTGCAAATGGTGACTCTGGCTATGTATTCCATACTTCGGATGATAGAAATTCAACGAGCTGGATAATTGATTCTGGCGCAACCGATCATATGACATTTGATCCTAATGATTTTCTGAGTACTAGTCAACCCAGACGAACTAGTATTGCTAATGTCAATGGAGTTACTTCTCCTGTGACAGGAGCTGGCACTGTGGCTCTCTCATCCTCTCTTTCATTATCTAATACTTTACTTGTTCCATCTTTATCAAATAAGCTAATGTCAGTTAGTCAATTCCTGAACAATTGAATTGTTGTGTATTAATCTACCCGAGTTTTTGTTTACTTCAGGATATTCACACTAAGGAGATTATTGGTCGTGGTACTAAGAGAGGGGGGCTATATTATATGGAGGATCTCAGTACAGGCATGGCTCACAATGTGACACATGGTATCAAACAAAAGCAAGTCTGGTTGTGGCACCGTCGATTGGGGCATCCATCCTTTGGATATATGAAGCATATTCTACCAAACTTATTATCAGATTTCAAGGACTCCGACTTCAAATATGACATTTGCATTTTGGCTAAAAGTCACCGTGTGCCCTACCCATTAAGTTCAAGTAAGAGTACTACTTCATTTAAGTTAATTCACTCTGATGTTTGGGGGCCATCACCTATAACTTCTCATTTCCGGCTTTCGGTGGTTTGTGACATTTGTGGATGATTGTACTCGTATGACATGGTTGTACTTGATAAAGAATAAAAATGAAGTGTTTACTGTGTTTCAGCCTTTTTCCACAGACAGATTGAAACTCAGTTCTCTACTAAGATCCGAGTTCTTCGCTCCGAGAATAATGGGGGCGAATATGTCAATGATGACTTTCAAACATACTTCCAGATGCAAGGCATGATTCATGAGACAACTTGTCCTCAAACACCACAACAAAATGGTGTTGCGGAACGGAAAAACCGACACCTCCTTGAAACAGCACGAGCCCTTCTGATTGAAGCTCATGTTCCTCGTCACCATTGGGATGATGCTATAGTCACCGCAGTCTACCTCATCAACCGAATGCCTTCCAAAGTTTTAGACTTCCAGACTCCCTTACAAGCACTTGCCCAACATGGGCCCTTGCCCTCCGTTCAAATGCTTCCGCCCCGAGTCTTTGGTTGTGTGGCATTCGTTCACCTTCATAAGAATCAACGTGGCAAACTTGATCCATGTGCTCTCAGATGTGTTTTCGTAGGCTATGCTGCTCATCAGAAAGGATACCGGTGTTATCACCCCTCCAGCCGTCGTACGTATGTCACTTTGGATGTCACCTTTATGGAGTCGGAGATGTTCTTCCATGATCCGATGTCCAACTCTATGCCTCAAAGAGGCATAATGAACAAAGAGGCTTTGGGAATTCAAGGACTTGAAGATTGGAGCAAAACAAACACAAGCAATGAAGTTGAATTTCCGAGCAGGAGCCAAGCGACCGTGTCCAAGAGCCCAGCGACCAGTCGCCAGAGAATCCTGAAGAAGAATTTCGAACCTGCCCAAAAGCGACCGGTCCCAGGAGCCCAGCGACCGGTCGTGCCAGAGAATCCTGAAGGAGAATTTTGAACCTGCCCAAAAACGACCGTCGCAGGAGCCCAGCGACCGGTTGTCAGAAAGTCTTGCAGAAGAATTTCGAATATGCCAAAAAGAGACCGGTCACCAGGAGCCCAGCGATCGATCGCTTCCCTGCCAAGAACATGATATCTCTTCATATTTCACCCCCGAGACTAATGAAGACCCCCTCACATCTCAGGACCCGCTGATCAATCTCCTGAGAATAATCCTGAGGTACGTGATTCTACTACATCTACTGCTTTAGTTGATAAACATGTTAGATATCAATTAACTGATGGGCAGAACCGTGAAAACCGCCAATCGGTATTCACCGGATAATGGCAAGGCATCAAAGTACCCAATTGCAAACTATGTTTCTCCTGAAAAATTATCTGCACCCCTTCAAGGCTTTGTACACCAGTTATCCTGCAATTCATATTCCAACCAAAGTGAGTGAGGCATTGAAGGATCCAAAATGGGTTCAGGCAATGAAGGAGGAGATGCATGCTCTGGAGAAAAATCACACATGGACACTGGAGAACTTACCTCAAGGAAAAAGGACTGTCGGATGCAGATGGGTTTACACTTTGAAATACAATGCTGATGGGTCAATTGAACGTTACAAAGCACGGCTTGTGGCAAAGGGATACACACAAACATATGGTATTGACTATGAAGAAACTTTTGCCCCTGTTGCAAAACTTAACACTGTTCGAGTGCTCTTGTCCATTGCAGCAAATCTTGATTGGCCTCTCCACCAATTTGATGTGAAGAATGCCTTTCTCCATGGAGAACTCACAGAAGAAGTCTACATGGATATCCCACCAGGATATGTTACATCTACTCATGCTAATGTGGTGTGCAGATTACGAAAGGCATTATATGGATTGAAGCAATCTCCTCGAGCATGGTTTGGGCGTTTTACCTTGGCCATGAAGAATTATGGTTTTAAGCAGAGTGATTCTGACCATACTCCGTTCTTAAAATACAAGGGAGGAAAGGTAACGGCTCTAATCATTTATGTCGATGATATGATTATTACTGGGAATGATATGCAGGAAATCTCTCAACTACAAAAATGTTTGGCAAAGGAGTTTGAAATGAAGAATCTTGGTGGACTCAAGTACTTCTTGGGCATTGAAGTTGCTAGATCAAAGCGAGGCATATTTCTCTCACAAAGGAAGTATGTTCTAGATTTATTGGCAGAAACAGGAATGTTAGATTGCAAACCTGTTGACACTCCAATCGTTCAGAATCATCACCTTGGGGAATATCCCAATCAGGTACCCACTAACAAAGAAAGATACCAAAGATTAGTAGGTCGATTGATCTACTTGTCCCATACCCGACCCGACATCGCGTATGCTGCCAGTGTTGCTAGTCAGTTTATGCATTGTCCAAGTGAAGATCATATGGATGCAGTTTTCGGATTCTTAAATATTTGAAGTCAGGCACCAGGAAAAGGACTTATGTTCTCCAAAAATGGTCATCTGAATATCAGTGGCTATAGCAGATGCAGAGTGGGCAGGGAACATCACTGATAGACGATCAACATCAGGGTACTTAACATTTGTGGGAGGTAACTTGGTTACTTGGAGAAGCAAGAAACAGAATGTCGTTGCTTTGTCTAGTGCAGAAGCGGAATTTAGAGGAATGACCAAATGAATTTGCGAACTTCTTTGGTTAAGAAAATTGCTTACAGAAATTGGATATGCACCTACATTAGGAATGCATCTACAGTGTGATAACAAGGCTGCAATATCCATTGCACACAATCCAGTTCAACATGATCGCACCAAACATGTTGAAGTGGATCGACACTTCATTAAAGAGAAAGTTGAAAATAAAGAAATTCAGCTTCCGTTTGTCAAGTCTGAAGACCAGCTGGCAGATATATTAACAAAAGCTGTTTCTAGCAGAGTATTCCACAACTCACTGATCAAGTTGGGCATTGATGATATCTATGCACCAACTTGAGGGGGAGTGTTAGCAATAGTCAATTAATGTGTTAATTATGTAGTCAATTAATGTTTGGCACCTATATGTTTGGCACCTACAATATTTGGGGGGCTTGACTAGGTTGGTTGCCTAACTAAGTTGGTTGCCTAACTTGGTTGGTTGCCTAACTTGGTTGGTTGCCTAACTTGGGGGGCTTAGGAATTTGTATATATATGTGTTGATTGTAAGTAATGAAGACATAAGTGAAAATCAGAAAATATTCCACAACTCTCATTCTCTCTACACTTTCCACTATCTCCTCTCAATATTCTCTATGTTTTGACAAAATTATCATATTGTTGTTGACTTGTTGTTGTAGTAAGGAAATTTTACGTGATCAAATTTCTTATTCAGTGAGCTAGTTTTCTTTTAGAAATTTCTTATTCACTTGCTGCAAACACTGCTCATGCAGCTGCGTGGCCTTTGCCATCAATCTGCCTTACAAATTCCACACCCAATCCCTGGAGCCACATTTATGATATGTCCTGTGCAGGCTCAAGAAGCTATGACTGATTCACTTACTTCCTCCACATTTAACATGGTGACGTGTTATGTTCTCGGGGGAAAATAGCTTATTGATTCCCTTGTGCTTTGTAGCTCGGCCAGTTAAGAGCATTCACTCATGTACTCCATATTTTATGTTTAAGAGCATTCACTCATGTACTCCATATTTTATGTTCAATTCATCCTCTCCTAGTATCAATTTTATGAAAAAGAGAATGGGTAAAACATTTAAGCAAAAATGTGTGTCACCGGTTATGTTAAGCAAAAATTCATATACTTCAATTAATTACTAAATTTGATTTAATTTTTCTAAGAATGTGACAGTTTAAACTACTCTAGATTAAAGAAAGCGGTCAGGGAAAGATTATCTAGTCTAAACAGGATTGAGTAGGATAAATTCGGTTGCAAGGTGATGGACATACTGCATATTAATTAGTATTAACAGGATTTAGCAAAAATGTGTTACACGTTGTGTCCTCAGTCTTTATCCTAGAGTCACCATTTTTGTATATATGGGACCAGAGGTCCCCAGTTGTCATTAAGGAGAATAAAAGCTTTTACTATTTCAATCATTATATTTGTAACCCCTGTAACTTTGTATCAAGCAACTTCTGTATTCACTCTTGCTGTTTGGAACTTAACCATTCCCTCCATTACTAGAAAAAGTGAAAATTGGGAAGCTAGAGAAAAAGAACCTTGGGCAGAAAAGCATGGAAGATTGGAAGAAGAAGATACAGAGCTTGACACTGTACGGTAATGAACACCATTCTGTAGATTTATATAGGGTTTTCTCGGATTGGAATTTGCTGTAGCTTTCGTATGGTCGGCAAGCATGTGAACTTGCCTACGTATAGGGATATACTTTAATGAAACGGTGATGCCTAGATATAAAGACATTCAATGTCTTTTCCCACCATTAATATTCCAAATGTTCTTACAATATCTTAAAAAGAAAGCACCGTTAAACCACAGACAGTGAATTCAGTCATCTAGTAGTTAAGGTAGTGTGGCTTGCTCCTTTGCACTCGAAAAGCATATCCTTCAACTGAATAGTTAGAAAAGCAGAAAAGAACAAATCCAGTTGATGACAAAAAAGAAGATCAGTACGAAAATGTAAGGTTTGTTTTAGGATAGGAGAAGCATCATGCATGAGGAGAGCCAAGTTTTCTTCTCAATTTCAGTACATAAAATGGTGAAATTGCTTTCGGAATGCAAACATCAATGGTGAAATCCCAACTCTGGCTTTGAGCATGGGAGTTCACAACCTGTGGTCCTAGAGTGCAATTTTATAGTAGTTGAAGTGTCATGTTATAGGTCGTTAGATTATTACAACGACTAAGATTAAGCGAAATGCGGAAAAATGCATAAATTCTAAATGCTAAGGCTTGGAATCTTCAAATACCTTTTTTTTTCTCGTTCCTAACCCGGTCATCGGCCCACATCCCTCAAATACCTTTTTTTTCTCGTTCTCTCAATCTCTCTGGTTTCTTTCATTTTTCTATTTTGGATTTCTCCCAAAAATATTTGTTTCATAAATATTTAAGTCTAAAAGGTATAGATTTAATTTATTTTCCTGGTCTCGAACCTTAGAAAAAGGAAAAAGAAATTCAAGATTTGATATCGAAAGCAGTGACATCATGCTATCTGATTGGAAGAATCTGGAATACATACAAAAAGGAAGAAAAATACAATTTTTGTCCATTTCTATCGTTGACTGCTTTGAATTTTTGGTTTATTTGGCCCCGGTCTTATTTGTTAAATTCAACAACTCCGGTATTCATAATTCATGTATCATTTCTGCCTAAAAGTCAATTAAAAAAGTAATGTTTTAATCTATTTTTCTTGTCTCAAGCTTTCGTGTTCGTGTTCAAGTTCGTCTATTTAAAATTAATTAGATATATATTTTGAGTGATGTTATTCCCATATACCATTTAATCAAAAAAATTAATAACGAAATTTACTCTTATATAAAATGACTAAAATAACTTATTAAAAAAATATCTTACACACATTCACCCTCCTCTTTAAACCCACCTAAACCATAAGTAAGTTAATCTTCTCTCTATATCTCCAACATTTTGATGCAACATAAGATATATTTATTTTTTTAAAGCACTTAAACATGACTATATATCATGAGAGAATACTGATACTTTATTTATGTCAGTTCAAGACTCTACTATTGAGCTAAGAAGCCTAAACTTTTAACTACCAAGACCTCTTTAGGACGTAAATTTCTTTAAATAAAATGAAATAAACTAAACTTTTAATACTGAAAGTCTGAAAACTATTTAACAAACTATTTGTTAGTATGTTTTAATCTGTTATCATTGTCTCTAGCTTTCGTGTTATGTGTTCAAGTTGGTCTATCTAAATTGATTAGGTATAATATTTTGATTAGGTATATATTATGGGTGAGGGTATTTCCATTCACCATTCGATGAAAATTTAAATGACTCAACACTACAGCAATTGACAATATCGACAATAATTATGTTATATTTTAAGTGATTATATAAATAAGCATGTGGGGTGGTGTTTCTCCCAGTATGTAATTTTGGCTTTGCTAAAATCACTCCCAAACTAGGTATAAGACTATATTGAATTATTTGCTATCGATATAATGAAACGATAGTGAAAATATCAATATAGTGAGTCTATTTGAGGACAAGTTCTCCTTATAATATATTAATTGATTTACCTCGGTTGAGATGAGAGAACGATAAATGGGAAAACTTTTCTTTACAGTGGAAGTAGCTGCATTCCACCTAAATTTTTTAAAACCATATAAAGTAATCAACATCAATTAAAAATAAAAAAAGAAATTCAAGATTTTGATATCGAAAGCAAAGCAGTGACATAATGCCATCTGATTGGAAGAATCTAGAATAAGTATCAAGGAAAAAAAGGAAGAGAAATAGAATATCTCCATCTGCCTTGCCGTGCCTAGGAGTCTCCATTTCCGGGTCGTTTGACTACTTCTTTTGCGTTGAATTTTTGTCCATAAATACTCGCACTGAGACTCTCTCTACCACCACAGCCACCCACAGCTTCATATCTAAGCTGAAGTTTTGTAACCCTCGAAAAAACTTTCCATCAACCAATTCAAAAGCTTCAATCTTTAATGGCGGATCAGGTGGTTTTGTTGGATTTCTGGCCCAGCCCTTTTGGGATGAGGCTGAGAATTGCTCTGGCTGAGAAGGGCGTTCAGTATGAGTACAAAGACGAGGACTTGAGGAACAAGAGCCCACTCTTGCTCCAGTCGAACCCGGTTCACAAGAAGATCCCGGTTCTCATTCACAATGGCAAAGCGGTGTCTGAGTCCCTCATTGCGGTTCAGTACATTGATGAGGTTTGGAAGGATAAGGCTCCTCTGCTGCCTTCTGATCCTCACCTCCGAGCCCATGCCAGGTTCTGGGCTGACTACGTTGACAAGAAGGTGACTTTTTCTAATTTACTGATTTGTATTTGGAAGTGAAACAATTTTTTTGTTTTTTGTTTTTGGGTTGTGGGATTGAAACAATTGAAAAGATGGGATTAATGCAAGTTTGAAATTAGATTATCTGGATTTGATTTTGACAATCCTATTAACCCTTTAAGCTTTCTGCAATTCTGGTGATGTGAAATGCAGATGTATGTGATTGGGAGGAAGGTGTGGACAACCAAAGGAGAAGAACAGGATGCAGCAAAGAAGGAGTTCCTTGAGTGCATTAGTGTGCTAGAAGGTGAGCTTGGAGACAAGCCTTACTTCGAGGGTAAGACTTTCGGATTCGTGGACGTGGCTCTCATTCCTTTTTATAGCTGGTTGTCTGTCTATGAGAAGTTTGGCAACTTCAGTGTGGAGGCAGAGCACCCAAAGTTTATTGCATGGGCTAAGAGGTGCCTGGAGAAGGAGAGCGTGTCCAAGTCAATTCCTGACCAGCAAAAGGTCTATGACTTCGTTTTGGAAATGAGGAAAAAGCTTGGAATAGAGTAAATGGGAGGAAGCAAGTTTGTTAGATCAAGTACTTGTTCTGTCTTTCAAGTTTGAACTTGTTTTCGTTTCTTTAAGATTAGAATAAAAGGGCACTTGACCAAGCCCTCTACAGTATGAGGCACTTTTTTGTGCCTTTCTCTGGTCTTATGTTTCTTTGTCAATTGCTTTTGTAGTCAAATTATCATATTGTTGTTGACTTGTTGTAGTAAGGAAATTTTACTTGATCAAATTTCTTATTCAGTGAGCTATAGTTTTCTTTTATAAATTTCTTATTCACTTGCTGCAAACACTGCTCATGCAGCTGCTTGGCCCTTGCCATCAATCTCCCTTACAAATTCCACACATAATCCCTGGAGCTACATTTATGATATGTCCTGTGCAGGCTCAGGAAGCTATGACTTTTTCACTTATGTCCTCCACATCTTTAACATGGTGACGTGTTAGGTTGTTGGAGGAAAATAGCTTATTGATTCCCTCGTGATTTGTAGCTCAGCCGGTTAAATGCATTCACTCATGTATTCCATATTTTACGATTAATTCATTTAGGGTTTAGGGTTAAATGCATTCACTCATGTAAACCCTATTAATTCATCCTCTCCTAGTATCAGTTTTATGAAAAAGAGAACGTGTAAAACATTTAAGCAAACATGTGTTACACGTTATGTTAAGCAAAAATTCATATATTGCAATTAATTACTAAATTTGATTTAGTTTTTCTAAGAATGTGACAGTTTAAACTACTCTAGATTAAAGAAAGCGATCGGGGAAAGATTATCTAGTGTAAACAGGATTGAGTAGGATCAATTCGGTTGCAAGGTGATGGACATACTGCACATAATTAGTATTAACAGGATTTAGCAAAAATGTGTTACACGTTGTGTCCTCAGTCTTTATCCTGCAGTCGCCATTTTTGTATATATGGGACCAGAGGTCCCCAGTTGTCATCAAGGAGAATAAAAGCTTGTACTATTTCATTCATTATATTTGTAACCCCTGTAACTTTGTATCAAGCAATTCAAATCTGTCAATGGCGGATGAGGTGGTGTTGTTGGACTACTGGGCCCGGCACTGAAGAAGCCGAAAGTCCCCGCGCTGCTGAATGGGATCTTCAAAGATGACGACGACGAGGAGATGGATGAGGCCAATGGGAAAGAGAAGGTCACTCGGGCCTGTCTTCAGAAGATTGTGCCTTTCGTCAACACCATGATTGATGGGGGCAGTTGGAGCTCGAAGAGATTGAGTCCATTCGTCCGGATGGCTATCCCGAAGAGCTGGAGAAGAGCTTCCTCCTTCATGTCGTTGTGAGTATGATATATTTTTTGTTTGGTGGCAATTCGCTTGTTTTAAGGCCAATTCTGATGGACTTTGTATGCAGAGCTTGATGGATTTGTTCGTGATAATGAGGAAGTCTGCACGTGCTCATAGCCAAGCCTTGGCGAAGACTCCCGAAGCCAAGGCCTAGATCGCGAAGGCGAGTGAGTTTATGAGGGAGCGTCATCAGCTGCTGAAGGAGAAGGAGATGGCCGAACGCGAGCTAGTGGAGCTTCAGGCTAATGCGAAGGCGGCCGAGAGGGCAGCGAGAGTGTCTAATGCCGCCCGTATTACCATTGAGGAGACTCTGAAGGCCATGGAGATGGCGAAAGAGGATGAGCTATGGGAGGCGAGGCAGAAGGGTGCCGAAGAGGCTCTTGTCCAGTTCAAGGCCTCGACTGAGTCTGAGAGCTTGGTTGACAAGGAGGTTGGGAAGTTGTGTCGAAAGCTGTTATAGCCCGTTCGGTGGTACAACTACGAGAAGGAGCTGGAGTTGGACTTCCAAAACAAGGCCCTGCCTCCGCTTCCAAAGGGGGTTACCGAAGACATGTTCCCGGTGGAGGAAGAAGACGAAAAGGAGGAGGAAGCTGAGGAAGAAGTTGCTGACTGAGCTGAGGTCGTCTTCCTTTTTTTTATTTTGGACATAGACAGTGTTTGCAATGAACAATGAGGACATGGGGCCTCTTTTGGTTTTTAGTTTTTTTTTTCTGTTTTGGAATTAAATGAATGGCCATTTGGCCCTTTTGTGGCTTTAAAGTGTTTTGATAAAATGGCGCGTCGTGTAATTCATTGAATACAGCGGCCAACGGCCTATTACATCACGTCACGCTGAATGTACAATATTTGCGCTGAAGACATAATACATGATAGTTGTCTATTTAAAATAGTACTTCAGTTGATCGACATTCCAAAGATGATCGAGGTCTTTCCTTTGAAATCACGCAATCGATAAGTGCCTGGACGACAGATGCGGATGACCTCGTAAGGGCCTTCCCATGTTGAGCTGAGGGTGCCCTCGTTCGGCTTCTTGGTAGCCAAAGAGACTTTGCGCATGACCCAGACCCCGACTTTGAACGATAACACCTCTTGACATATCAATCGTCATGTTGTTACAAATTCAACAAAATTATATACTTGGATATGCCGATATGTTGTCAACTTGTCACACATTAATTTCTCATTTGCTGCTTATGTTGATGGAATGGAAAATGCAGATGTATACGATTGGGTGGAAGATATATGGAATACCAAAGGAGAAGAACAGGAAGCAGCAAAGAAACAGTTGCTGCAAGAACTACCAAACTAGCTAAACTAGCTAGAGAATCATATGTCCTTTTGCTCAAACTCAAGTTTTTTTTTTTTAAAAGTACAAATAAAAAAATCCAAAATAGAATTTTTAGAAAAAGTGGATCAGTATGAAATGATGAAAGGAGTGTTTTAAGAGTGGAGTCTGGTTGGCTGCATCACCACGGCATCTAGCAGAAGACACAAGTCCCAACTTATGTAGCTTTTTATCAACTATAGCCTTTAGTCTAGCGTTATTTTTCTTTTCGACATTTGTCTCGAGTTCAAATCAACCATGCTATCTGATTGGAAGAATCTGGAATACATACAAAAAGGAAGAAAAATATAATTTTTGTCCATTTCTGTCGTTGACTGCTTCGAATGCTTGGTTTATTTGGCCCCGGTCTTCTTTAAACCATTCAATTCAAGTATTGCCTACGAACGCATTATTTGTTAAATAGATTTGGTGACTAAATTCAACAACTCTGGTATTCATGTATCACTTCTGCCTAAAAGTCAATTAACAAAAGTATGTTTTAATCTATTTTTCTTGTCTCGAGCTTTTTGTGTTCCGTGTTCAAGTTCGTCTATTTAAAATTGATTATGTATCTATTTTGAGCGATGCTATTTCCATATACCATTTAATCAAAAAATTTAGTGACAAAGTTTACTCTTATATAAAATGACTAAAATAACACTTTACTATTAGAAAAGTATCTTGCTCTCTATTCACCGTCCTCTTTAAACCCACCTAGACCATAAGTAAGTTAATCTTCTCTTTATATCTCCAACACTTTGATGCATCATATGATATATTTATTTTTTTTAAAGCTCTTAAACATGACTATTGGTGTAGGGAATTGACAATATCAACAGTATTGAGAGAAAATTGATACTTTATTTGTGTCAGTTCAAGACTATATTATTGAGCTAAGAGGCCTAAAATTTTAACTACCAAGCCATCTTTAGGACGTAAATTTCTTTAAATTAAATAAAATGAAATAAACTAAACTTTTAATACTGAAATCTGAAAACTATTTAACAAACTGTTTGTTAGTATGTTTTAATCTATTTTTGGTGTCTCTAGCGTTTGTGTTATGTGTTCAAGTTGGTCTATCTAAAATCGATTAGGTATATATTATGAGTGAGGGTATTTCCATTCACCATTTGATGAAAATTTAAATGACTCAATACTATAGTAATTGACAATCTCGACAATAATTATGTCATATTTTAAGTGATTATACAAAGAAAGTATGTATGCAGGGATGTGTTTCTCCCAATAGGTGATTTTGGTCTTTCTAAAATATCTCCCGAAAGATAATGGGACAATTTTGCTTTATAGTGGAAGTAGCTGCATTCCACCTAAATTTTTTAAAACCATATAAAGTAATCAACATCAATTAAAAAAAAAAAAGAAATTCTAGATTTTGATATCGAAAGCAGTGACGTAATGCCATCTGATTGGAAGAATCTAGAATAAGTATCAGGTACAAAATGGAAGAGAAATAGAATATCCCCATCCGCCGTGCCTTCCGGGTCGTTTGACTATTTTTCTGCCTTAAATTTTTGTCCATAAATACTCGCACTGCGGCTCATCCTACCACCACAGCCACCCACAGCTTCATATCTAAGCTGAAGTTTTGTAACCCTCTAAAAAAACTTTCCATCAACCAATTCAAAAGCTTCAATCTTTAATGGCGGATCAGGTGGTTTTGTTGGATTTCTGGCCCAGCCCTTTTGGGATGAGGCTGAGAATTGCTCTGGCTGAGAAAGGCATTCAGTATGAGTACAAAGAGGAGGACTTGAGGAACAAGAGCCCACTCTTGCTCCAGTCAAACCCGGTTCACAAGAAGATCCCGGTTCTCATTCACAATGGCAAAGCGGTCTCTGAGTCCCTCATTGCGTTTCAGTACATTGATGAGGTTTGGAAGGATAAGGCTCCTCTGCTGCCTTCTGATCCTCACCTCCGAGCCCATGCCAGGTTCTGGGCTGACTACGTTGACAAGAAGGTAACTTTTGCTCATTTACTGATTTGTGCTTGGAATGTGTTGGAACTTGGAGTTGAAACAAGTTTTTGTTTTTGGTTTTTGGGTAGTGGGATTGAAACAATTGAAAAGATGGGATTAATGCAAAACCAGAAGAAAGTTTGAAATTAGATTATCTGGTTATGTTTTTGTGTTGTTCTAAACAATATGGTGAATAGAATGATAATGAAATGGAAACAAGATCATGTTTGTGTCTTGTTTCAAACATAATTCTGAACATAAGTTAATGGACTTGAGCTTGCTTGAAATGGTATAGAATACAGATAAAGTGTCTCCGACAATCTTATTAACCCTTTAAGCTTTCTGCGATTCTGGTGATGTGAAATGCAGATGTATGAGATTGGGAGGAAGGTGTGGACAACCAAAGGAGAAGAACAGGATGCAGCAAAGAAGGAGTTCCTTGAGTGCATTAGTGTGCTAGAAGGTGAGCTTGGAGACAAGCCTTACTTTGGGGGTAAGACTTTCGGATTCTTGGACGTGGCGCTCATTCCTTTTTCTAGCTGGTTGTCTGTCTACGAGAAGTTTGGCAACTTCAGTGTGGAGGCAGAGCACCCAAAGTTTATTGCATGGGTTAAGAGATGCCTGGAGAAGGAGAGCGTGTCCAAGTCTATTCCTGACCAGCAAAAGGTCTATGACTTCGTTTTGGAAATGAGGAAAAAGCTTGGAGTAGAGTAAATGGGAGGAAGCAAGTTTGTTAGATCACGTACTTGTTCTGTCTTTCAAGTTTGAACTTGTTTTCGTTTCTTTAAGATTAGAATCAAAGGGCACTTGACCAAGCCCTCTACAGTATGAGGCACTTTGTTGTGCCTTTCTCTGGTCTTATGTTTCTTTGCCAATTGCTTTTGTAGTCAACTTATCATATTGTTGTTGACTTCTTGTTGTAGTAAGGAAATTTTACTTGATCAGATTTCTTATTCAGTGAGCTAGTTTTCTTTTAGAAATTTCTTATTCACTTGCTGCAAACACTGCTCATGCAGCTGCTTGGCCCTTGCCATCAATCTCCCTTACAAATTCCACACCCAATCCCTGGAGCCACATTTATGATATGTCCTGTGCGGGCTCAAGAAGCTATGACTGATTCACTTACTTCCTCCACATCTTTAACATGGTGACGGGTTAGGTTGTTGGAGGAAAATAGCTTATTGATTCCCTCGTGATTTGTAGCTTAGCCGGTTAAGAGCATTCACTCATGTATTCCATATTTTATGATCAATTCATCATTTCCTAGTATCAGTTTTATGAAAAAGAGAACGTGTAAAACATTTAAGCGAAAATGTGTTACTCGTTATGTTAAGCAAAAATTCATATACTTCAATTAATTACTAAATTTGATTTAGGTTTTCTAAGAATGTGACAGTTTAAACTACTCTAGATTAAAGAAAGCCGTTGGGGAAAGATTATCTAGTCTAAACAGGATTGAGTAGGATCAATTCGGTTGCAAGGTGATGGGCATACTGCACATAATTAGTATTAATAGGATTTAGCAAAAATGTGTTACACGTTGTGTCCTTAGTCTTTATCCTGCAGTCACCATTTTTGTATATATGGGACCAGAGGTCCCCAGTTGTCATCAAGGAGAATAAAAGCTTGGCTTATTATCACAAAACATCCCTTACGTTTGCGAAATTATCACATTGGATCCATAAGCTAATGTTTTTTTGTATCATTAATGGTCCTTAACGTTAATCCAGGTCCTCTTAAATAGTCCCCTGTCAAAAAAACTGTTAAATTCAAGGTATAATCGTCAAATCAATCCAAAACTATATAAAAAAAAATTTCTTCCCTTCTCTCTTCTTTTCTTTCTTCTTTCTTCTTTCTCTCCGCCTGGCCCCGCTCACTCTTCTTCTTTCTTTCTTTTTTCCTTCCCTTCTCTCTCTCTCTTTTTGTCTCCTCTAGCCACCCAAACCACCACCCCGACCACTCTAGCCACCCAAATCACCACCCCGACCACCAAAGCCACCACTCTATCTGCAACTCTCTCCCTGCCCCCTCCCACAGCCCACCAACCCATCCACTCTAGCCACCCAAACCACCACCTCGACCTCCATAACCACCCCCTCTATGTACTTTCTCTGCAACTCTCTCCCTGTCCCATTCCATAGCCCACCAACCCAGCACTCTAGCCACCCAAATCACCACCCCGAGAGAAGGAAAGAGGAAGAAAAAAAAAGAAAAAAAAAAAAAAAAGAGAAAGAAGGAAAGAAGAAAAATGAGGAACAAAGAAGGAAAGAAGAAAAAAAAAAGGTAGAGAAAAGAAGAAACAGCGAAGGAAAAGAAGAAGAAAAGAGGAGGAAAGAGAGGAGAAAAAAAAAGAGAAACAGAGAGAGAGAACGGAAGAAAAAAAAAAGAGAAAGAAGGAAAGAAGAAAAAAAAAAGGGAGAGAAAAGAAGAAGAAAAGAGGAGGAAAGAGAGGAGAAAAAAAAAAGAGAAACAGAGAGAGAGAAGGGAAGAAATTTTTTTTTTATAATTTTGGATTGATTTTACGATTACACCCCTAGATTTAACGGTTCTTTTGACAGAAGGATTATTTAAGAGTACATGTATTAACGTTCAAGGATTAATGATACAAAAAAACATTAGGGATCCAATGTGATAATTTCGCAAACGTCAGGGACGTTTTATGATAATAAGCCTAAAAGCTTTTATTATTTCATTCATTATATTTGTAACCCCTGTAACTTTGTATCAAGCAATTCAAATCTGTCAATGGCGGATGAGGTGGTGTTGTTGGACTACTGGGCCAGCCCTTATGGGATGAGGGTGAGAATCGCTCTGGCTGAGAAGGGCATTCAGTACGAGTCCAGGGAAGAGGACTACTTGACCAACAAGAGCTCACTTTTGCTGCAGATGAACCCGGTTCACAAGAAGATCCCGGTTCTCATTCACAATGGCAAACCGGTCTCCGAGTCTCTCATTGCGGTTCAGTACATCGGCGAGGTTTGGAAGGATAAGGCTCCTCTTTTGCCCTCTGATCCTTACCTTAGAGCCCAAGCCATGTTCTGGGCTGACTTCGTTGACAAGAAGGTAATTTTACTAATTTGTGTTTGGAATATGTTTGATTTGAACCAATTGAAAAGATGGGAAGTTAGATTATCTGGTTTTATTTTTGTGTTTGGAATATGTTTGATTTGAACCAATTGAAAAGATGGGAAGTTAGATTATCTGGTTTTATTTTTGTGTTGGTGTTCTGTCTGTACACAAACGTGTTAGAACTTTTAAGATTTTTCTGATACATGGAATTATTACTGAGGATGTAAATTATTAGAATGATAATTAAAAAGAAATAAGATCAATGCTTGTGATTACAGTGTTACAATAGGCGCTAATTAGTTAGCAAGTTAATGTTCTTACACCTCGATTGGGACCGTACCCCACACAATCTGAACTGTCAAAGACAATCTGTGTAAAAATCCACTCCAATTGAAAAACGCCTATTTGTATAACTGTGACATTATAAATAATTACATAGGTCTAAAATATAATTGATCCAATGGTTTATATGTTATTGAGATTTCTTCTATTGCCTTTTGATGTTGAAAATCCAGATTGTTGCCACAAAGAATTATAACTTTGATTCAAATCTTGCCACGTTGCACAGTGCAACACCATATAGAAAAATCGTGTACCTGTTCCAACTTCCAACAATGCCAATTGGACAGATTAGACTTTAAGTAACAGATTGCTGACTAAGATGTTGACTCTGACTTATATTTCCTTCATCACACCAAAACCAAACTTTAGTCTTTGAATCCAATGTAATGATTTTTTTTCTTTACTTACCAGAAAAAAAAATTCATGTGAATGTCAATACACGGAGGGTTGAGAGCCCCATTTTTATGGTTCCCCTCTGGCCTCTGGAATCTTATGACCGGCCCTGAGGTGTGAAATGCAGGTATATGAGAGTGGAAAGAGGACATGGATAACCAAAGGAGAAGAACAGGAGGCAGCAAAGAGGGAATTCCTTGAGTGCACAAGGTTGTTAGAAGAAGAGCTTGGAGACAAGCCTTACTTTGGGGGTGAGAACCTCGGATTCGTGGACGTGGCACTTATTCCTACCTATAGCTGGTTTTATGTGCGCGAGAAATTTGGAAACTTCAGTGTGGAGGCAAGGCACCGAAAGTTTATTGCATGGGCAAAGAGGTGCATGCAGAAGGAGAGTGTGTCCAAGTCTCTTCCTGACCAGAAAAGGGTCTACGAATTCGCCCTGCGCTTTCGGAGTAAACTTGGAATGGAGTAGATGGGAAAAAGCATGGGCATAAATAAGATATCATCCATGTACTTGTTCTGTGCTTTTTAAGTTTCAACCTCTGTTTAGGGTTGTTTTGAAATTAGAATAAAAGGGCAGTTGGCCAAGTTGCCAAGTCCCCTCTACTTTGTGGAGGCACTTTGTTGTGCCTCTGCTCATATTTGTTTTGTAGTCAAATTATCAAATTGTTGTGAACTTGTTATGACAAAGGTCAGCAAGCAGCCAAAAAAATGCAACTCAGAAACACCCTTTCTACATATGAACACTTTATTCATAACAATAGGCAAACACATCAAGGTGTCTGCATTACTATTGTCGACGGCAAATATCATTATTGACTGGAAAAACAAAGCTGAAAGGAAAAAGATCCAGAAGAACAGCCTAACATATGATTGCAGGATTTGCTAACATGGTGACCATGTTGATAGAGTCTGCTGCTGGCTAGCAGCCTGTTCTATACCCAATTAACAAGAGACTCATACACCTTTTTAGGGTCTGCAAGAGATTTCGACACGCTCTCCCGGTGCATGCACCTCTTGGCCCATTCAATCAGCTTGGGACACTCTGCCTCTGTGCTGAAGTTTCCATAAGTCTCATATGCATAGAACCAGCTGTAGAATGGGATAAGAGCAATGTCCAAGAACCCAAAGCTCTCACCCTCAAAATAAGGCTTGTCTCCAAGCTCTCCTTCCAACTGCTTAAGGGCTTCAATAAATTCCTTCTTGCCTGCCTCTTGTTCCTCTCCTTGTGTTCCCCATACTTTCCTCGAAGCAACATAGAACTGCAATTTTTGCAAACATTATTACATCAAAATGAACCCCTAGACATTATTCAATTGGATTAAACTGTTTTTTCTAGCCCCATTCCAAAAGAAATTTCTGTTGCACCACCTTGAAATTAAAACTCTGTTTTTGCCAAGGTTGTAGGCTTGTTGCTCCTCTAACACTAATCAGTTTCTATTTTCAAAAAATACTACTCATTTATCCAGACACACAGAATTAATAAGATATTTAAAAAAAGTGGACTTGTTTTATTTTTATACAATCTTCCCAGATAGCAAGCAAGATCATGTTGTAATTAAGCATACCATAGTTTCAAGGTCTGGTGTGGAACAGAGTGGCCCATTGAAACTCCCATGAAAAAACAGTTTCTCATTTATGTAAATCCTTTCAATTTGGTCTAATATAAGTAAATTTTAACCTGGGAAAACTTCAAATTTTCAAAATTTTCTATAATTTTTCTGGAGTTGAATTGCAAGCAGTATATATATGTAGAAGCTTTATATATAGAAAAAAAACGGCAAGAGACAACTTAGACAAGCTAATTACCTTCTTGTCAATGAAATCAGCCCAGAACCTTGACCGAGCTCTCTGGTAAGGATCAGAGGGAAGCAGAGGAGCTTTGTCCCTCCAAACCTCATCAACATACTGCACAATGATCAGAGACTCACAGACTGGTTTACCGTTGTGGATGAGAACCGGGATCTTCTTGTGAACCGGGTTCATCTGCAGAAGCAATGAACTCTTGTTCCTCAGGTCCTCCTCTCTGTTCTCATACTTGACACCCTTCTCAGCCAGCGCCACTCTCGCCCTCATCGCAAACATGCTTGCCCAGAAATCCAAAAGAACAACCTCATCTGCCATTGTTGACTGATACACAAAACAAGCTTCTTCCTCTTCTTCAAGCTCTGTCTAGCTTGACTGAGAGCAAATATATAAAGGTGTTTGACTTGTTTGCATGTGCTAAAAAAATGTATTGGGCGGCTGAATTTGGGAGGGAGTGTCACGTGGCATGCTGTGTGTCGTTTAGGGGGCTAGTCTCCAAAAACAAACCCCCACAAAGTCAAAGTTACCACGGCAAGAAGTGGGCCCACGAAATTGAGCAAGTCTAAGGCAAGACTTGTGTGGGCAAGTTGACGTCATGTTGATGTCAGCGGCCAATTTAAATACAAAAAAAAAATCAAAATTAAAATCAAAATCAAAAAATTTATTTGTTATAAATACATAGCCATGTTCTTCACTGCACACACCAAAATCTATACAAATTCCTCTCCTTATGTCTCATGTAAATAATGGTTATTCCTTGGACTGCCATGACAATGAATGGGAATGTATCAAAAAATTGTTAGGACAGTCACTATTTACATGAATAGTGTTTGCCCGCCATGGCACAATAGAGTGGAAGTGCTCTAAAGGTGTGTTTTCCAATTCCAACCAAAGCTTTCCACGTACTTCTTGCTTTCGCTTTTGCAACTTGCACTACATGTGGAATTTTTGTGTATGATAGGCTTCCTCTGTTCAAGTATTTCTTCTACCATATTTTCAGACCATATCTTTGATGGGTCAAGTCCAGAGGTCTATTTGTATACAACTATTTCAGTTTAGGATATATTCCACTAATCAACTTCTCAAATTGCTATGTAGAGTCTTACTAATTCACTTATTATAAGAAATTTTTTGTTTATATTCAATAAAATAGAAAAGAATGATGCTAAATGAACCTTAAAATTAAACTGAGTACACCCTACTACCAAACTATTTATTGAATGACTAATTTACCCTAATATAAAATGACCAAAAAGGATATATTGAATTGTGAAACAAATATAGTTTTAATAAGTACATCCTACTCACCCATATCCAACCCTAATCAAACGTATTCGTACTACTTGATGTTGACGACAGCGAGCATTGGCGGTGGTGCAAAGAGGTATTGTTGAATGTTCGTTCCTTTGCCCCTTCCTTTACCGACCAACAACCCTCCATTGCTGCCCAACAACTCCTCCATTAGAGATGAAAGTTAAGGAAATTATTAAGAGACCAAATCTGAAAGTGGAAGACCATCTAAATATTCATAACAATCATTGAAGATATTAGTTGGATCTAAAGTTCAAATATAAGAAGGCATTTGGGAATTAGTTTTCATTTGAATCAAGTTTGAAGTAGCTATTAGACCCATATGGCTTGCTCGAACCAGTTTGAACAAATTCGTTATTTGAAGACTAAATCAAAACCCCATTGAGATCAAAAAAAAAAAAAAAAAAAAAAGGAATTTGCAGAAAGAAAAAAAAAACCAGATTTGTTCAAATTGACTCCTTTTAATGTGAAGAACAAAAGCTTTAGAAGAAATTAAAATATGACGTGGCAAATGAGATGTGATATAGTTTATTAGGGTGTACCAAGGGTATTTTGTGTAGTTAAATAGGGTGTATTTGGTTAATTTTACATTTTGATTTAAATATTATGGTGTACTTAGATTATAGGGTGTACTCAGTTAATTTTTGGGTTCATTTAGCATCACTCATAGAAAATATAAAGGACATAGTAAATAGACTAGTTCTGTTTTGGGCTTAATCAACTTCTTTTAATTTTTTTTAAACTTGAAGTCAATGGGCCTTTGCAAGTGCTTTAGGGCCTCTGCAAGTGCATTAGGGCCTCTTTAATTTGTATTGACAGTTATGTTTCTACCATTTTCTATAAATTTCAACTTATACCCTCACAATCCACTCTCGGAAAAAGACAACACACTGCAGAGCTTCAAAAGGCATGTAGTTTCATTCTTGAAAACTCAGCAATTTATTGAAAAAGAAAAAAAATATATTGAGTGGAGATATTATAATTGTGGAGGAAATAATGGTGTAAGAGGAAGCAAATAATTGAGTGTCCATGTCAGTATATATGATTTTTCAAGCTTATGGAGTCCGATCAACTGTTATCCAATGGAGCACCAACACAGGTATAACTTAGTCAGACTATTTATTCGGAATAGAACCAAACGCCTTCTAATAGTATAGATAAACAGTTAGTACTCTGCAAAACAAATTAATACTATCCGATAGAAATTAGTCAGTCCAGTCCTTACCTTAGAGCCCAAGCCATGTTGCTGGGCTGACTTCGTTGACAAGAAGGTAATTTTACTAATTTGTGTTTGGAATATGTTTGATTTGAAACAATTGAAAAGATGGGAAGATAGATTATCTGGTTATATTTTTTGTGTTGGTGTTCAGTCTGTAAACAAACATGTTAGAACTTTAAGATTTTTCGGATACATGGAACTATTACTGAGGATGTAAATTATTAGAATGATAATTAAATGGAAGTAGGATCAATGCTTGTGTTTTCAGTTTTACAATAAGCGCTAATTAGTTAGTAAGTTAATAATTAGCACAATTTGAAATGTCCATTCTTTAGGTGTTCATTGAAAGATAATATGTGTAAAAATCCACTCCAATCGAAAAACGCCAAGTTATATGACTGTGACATTATAAATAATAACATAGGTTTAAAATATAATTGATCCAATTATAGGTAGTTTTTATGGTTCACCTAAGGTGTGAAATGCAGGTATATGAGAGTGGAAAGAGGACAAGGAGAACCAAAGGAGAAGAACATGCAGTAGCAAATAGGGAATTCCTTGAGTGCATAAGGTTGTTAGAAGAAGAGCTTGGAGACAAGCCTTACTTTGGGGGTGAGAACCTCGGATTCGTGGACGTGGCACTTATTCCTACCTATAGCTGGTTTTATGTGCGCGAGAAATTTGGAAACTTCAGTATGGAGTGTCACGGCCCGTATGTTGAAGGCTCAACCCAACAACTCTAGGGCCAACCTAGAGGATCCATTTATGAAGGTCAAACACCACAAGAGAAGCTCAAGGCCCAGCCCGTCGGATGGATCATGCTAGACCTCTTAGCCCACATGTCTAGATTCAAGGTAGACTTCGGTTGGTGACAGGTAGTAGGTAGATTTCGGTTGGTGAGATTGTATCCTAGCTCTCTATTGTTGTGGTAGGTGGGATGGAATCTTTATATAAGGAGGATGTCTCATTGTGTATCATCACCTCACATTTAACATCCTTTAAATCTACATAAGCTTCCATCAAGATTGAATAGAAAACAAACATGTTCTACTGTAGAGTTTTATGAACATATTCATTCATTGTCCCTTTATTCAAACTGCCAAGGTCTAATCACTTGTTACAGTGACAATTTTGTCATGAATAAAATTTGCACAGATATCTTTAGCTAGCTTTTCTGTTTCATTTCATTCAAGCATTAAAACGCATACTCATCCATTAAACATATAATTGCTTAATAAACAAATAAATTCCTTTATTTGAACCTCAAAACAAGATCATCCTCCATTGAAACCAAAACTAACTGTGAACTTAAAACAATAACAAAATCGAAACTACTTAATCTTAACAATGCTCCCACTGTTTTAAGCATCCAAATTATTCTTCAGTCCTATGCTATGAACATGCCTAAAAACTGCGTTTGGAACCCCTTTTGTAAATGGATCTGCAATCATCTTTTCTGTACCAATGTGGCTTATGTTGGTATATCCTTTAGCAATCTTTTCTTTTACTATTATGAATTTAACATCCAATAGCCTCGAACCTTTTGTCCTTTTGTTACCTTTTGCAAATAAAACTGCAGCACTATTTTCATTCCATATTTGAATGGGCCTATGGATAGATTCAACCACATTTAGACTGAGAGTGAAATTTCTCAGCCATATAGCTTGAGAGGTAGCTTCATAACAAGCTAGGAATTCTGCAAACATGGTTGAACCTGCTGTCAATGGTTGTTTCACACTTCTCCATGATCCTGCACCTTCTCCAAACATGAACACATAACCTGATGTAGATTTTAAGGTGTCTTGACAACCTGCAAAATCTGCATATGCATAACCTTGTAATTCAAGTGTATCACTTATTTTAAAGATTAATTTGTAATCTTTAGTTCTTTGTAAGTATCTCAACACTCTTTTCCCTACAATCCAGTATGTTTGTCCAGGATTCAAGCTGAAATCTTCCTAGCATGCTTACTGCAAAAGCTAAGTCAGGTCTGGTACAGACTTGTGCATACATCAAACTTCCTGCAAGAGAAGCATATGGTTTGTCAACCATCTCCAGCCTTTCTTGTTCAGTCTTGGGTGCTTGCTCATGTCTCAGCTTGTCCCCTTTTGCTATAGGAATGTCACTTCCTACTAAGTTCTGCATATTAAACATCTTGAGCACCTTTTCTATGTAAGAATTTTGAGACAGTCCTAGAACCCCATTCTTTCCGATCTCTGCTTATGTCTATTCTCAAAACATATGATGCCTCACCTAGATCAGTCATTTCGAAATTCTTTGATAAGAAATTCTTGCAAGTCATGTAACATGGTCTAATTTGTGCAAGCTAACAAGATGTTATCTACACTAGTATAATGAAATGTCTCCCACTCATTTTCATATAGATACATGCATCCAAGGCATTCTCAATGAAACCAAAATCCTTAACTACCTTGTTAAACTTTAGATACCACTGTCTAGAGGCTTACTTTAAGCCATAGATCGATTTACATAGCTTGCAGACTAATTCTTTTCCTCCTTCTTGAACAAAACCCTCAGGCTGTGCCATGTAAATGTTTTCTTCTAAATCCCCATTTAGGAAAGCTGTTTTGACGTCCATTTGGTGTAAATGAAGATCAAAATGTGCTACAAGAGTCATGATTACCCTTAATGAATCCTTGGTTGAGACTGGTGAGAAAGTCTCATTAAAATCTATCCCTTCCTTCTGTGTGAATCCCTTAGCAACTAACCTTGCCTTATATCTGTCTATTTGCCCATTTGAATTCAATTTTGTTTTATACACCCACTTGCAGCCAATTGGTTTGCAGCCTTAAGGTAAAGTCACAAGATTCCAAACACCATTCTTTTCCATCGATTTTAATTCTGACTTCATGGCTGTGAACCAATTATCTTTATTTTCACTTGTCATTGCCTGTCTGAAAGTTGCAGGATCATCCTGTGTGTTGATGTCATGTTCTGATCCCTGTAAATACACGAAATAGTCATCTCCCAAAGCAGGTTTTTTTTTGCCTTTGTGATCTTCTTAGTTCCATGTTTGGTTCTGGTTCTTCCATTGCTTGTGCTTGATTCGTATTTTGATCCTCCATTTGCAATGCTTGATTGTCATTCAATTCCAATTGTTCCGCGTTTTCATGACCATCTGCATTAGTCTCTTCAGTGTATTCCATTTGAGTATTGCTTGAATTAAACTGAGGCAAGACCACAATATTTTCATTAGGATTCAATAACATATCTTGGTCCAAAATTGTCTCTTCAAAACTGAATTCTTCTTCTTTATCTCCTTCATGGTCAGTCTCTATGAAGACTTCTCTAGAGGTCTCTATGAACCTTGTTGTGTGGTGAGGACAATAGAATCTGTAGCCCTTTGTCCTCTCAGGGTATCCAATGAAGTAGCAGCTTATAGTTTTTTGGATCCAATTTCTTTTTCCAGGATTATAAGGTTTTGCTTCTGCTCTACATCCCCATGTTCTCAGATGTTTTATGCTAGGCTTCCTTCCATTCCATACTTCATAGGGAATATTATTTATGCTTTTGGTTGGAATTATATTTAAGATATAATTGGCAGTTTTCAAAGCTTCTCCCCAAAGGTAAATTGGAAGGCTTGAGCAGCTCATCATTCTTCTTATCATGTCTTTCAAGGTTCTGGATCTCCTTTCTGAAATTCCATTCTGTTGGGGTGTTCCTGGATTGGTGTATTGTGCTATAATTCCTTCCTCTTGAAGAAACTTGGCAAAGGGTCCAGGATTTCTTCCAGCCTGATTAAACTTTCCATAATACTCTCCCCTTCTATCTGATTTCGAACCACTTTAATTTTGAGATTTAATTGGTTTTCAACCTCAACTTTATATATTTTGAATTTGTCTAATGCATTGGATTTTTCCTTAATGAGATAGACATATCCAAATATTGAGAAATCATCTGTGAAAGTTATGAAGTAATTAAACCCTTCATGAGTTGGATCTGGAAAGGGTCCACATATGTTAGTATGAATGAGTTCTAATAAGCCTTTGCTTCCCAACGCTCCTTTTTTTCTTAGGTCGGTCAATTTCCCTTTAGCACATGGAATGTAAATTTCATCTGTGTTAACGTGATTCAATGGTGGTAAAATTGATTCTTTGCATAGTTGTGTTATTCTCTCTTTTGAAACATGTCCAAGTCTCTTTTGCCATAATTTGAATGAGTTCTCTTTTATTTTGGTTTGCACAGTGTTAATTTCCATTTCAGTTTTCTTGGAATTAAATCTAAACATTCCATCCACAAGACTTGCATTGCCAATTAAAACTTTATTTCTGAAAATAGAACATCATGTTCCATCAAAATTCAAATTGAATTTCGATCTTACAAGCCTAGTAATTGAAATCAAACTCTTCCTCATAGAAGGAACATAAACTACTTCATCTAATTCCAAAACAAAACCAAAATCAAGCTTAATTCTAAATGTCCCTATGTAATTAACTTGGACTTCTTCTCCATTTCCCACGAACACTTTCACCTCATCCTTGCTTGGCAGTCTCTTGGTTGTGAATTCCTGCAAAGAATTAGCCCATAAATAGAAGCACCACTGTCTAACCACCATGAATCACATGAGAAATTAACCAAATTTGACTCAAAACAAACCAAAATCAGATTGTTGTTACCTTTTCCTTCCTTCTTCTCCAACCAATTTTTATATTTCCTGCAATCTCTCTTCATATGGCCTGGCTTCTTACAAAAGAAACAGTTCATTCCAGTTGTAGGTTTCAAGGCTTTTTCAACAATACTTTCTTTCTCTTTTCCCTTTCCAGATGCAAATTTATGCTTGTACTCTTTGTATTGTTTGGTCTGAACCATATTGACCATCTTAGCTCCTCTTTCTTTTATGAGGTTGTGCTCTTGTTGGACAGAAATTGTAATCAAATCATTTAAGGTCCAACTTTCCTTCTGAGCAATGTATGTTTCTTTGAGGGACTTAAATTCTTTAGGTAATGAATTCAGTGCAAAATGAACCATCATATCTTCATCTACTGTCATGCTTAGCTCCTGTAATTTGGTCCCTATATCAATTAAATTCATGATATGAGCTCTAACGCAATCTTGTCCATCATACTTCATGTCAATCAACTGATTCAGCAGAGTGCTCTTGATAGCTTTCTCAGATTCTTTGAACATCTGTGCTATTGCCTCATAGTATTTCTTTGCATTCTCAGATTTTGGAATGCTCCCTTTCACTGAAGAAGCCATAGCCCTCTGCATGATCAACATAGCCATCTTGTTTACCTTTTCCCACTTGGCAAACTTGGTTTTAGTCTCTGAGGTAGCATCTGCAGCGGGCACTTGAGGAGGTTCTTCTTTAAGCACAAAATCATAATCCAAAAAACCTAGTGATATTTCCAAATCCTGCTTCCACTTGCTATAGTTTGATCCAGTCAAAGTTTCAATGGAGTTGTGATTCACTGTAAAATTTGCAATACAAATTAGAACTGTCCCTAAAATCTTTAATTAAACATGTTAACTTAAACCTGTGAGTTCAAGTTAGCATGTTCCAAAACCCTAGACAGTAAACTGCTACAGACATCCTGCGCAAACAAACTCACATCTGTGGATGTAGAGATGCTTGCAAGCCAGTGTAGTCAACTGCCCAGATTGTTCCATTAGTGTTGTGATCAATCTACGCAATTTCACATATGTGGATGGAGAATCACTTAGAAGGCTATGAACACTGATGCAATTCCTTGATCAAACTGTCAAATTTTAAAACTCTTACACAGCTTGAGCAGCTTGGCTGCTCAATCTGCATAACAGTTTTAAAATTATTGATCAAGACCTTTTTGAGCAGAAAATAACCTTGTGCTCGTGTTTCAATTTAGAATATGCATAGCAAAAATAGAACTTGCAAACTTGTTAGCTCATGATTAAAACAGCTAGATTAATAAACAAAAACCTAGAGCTCTGATACCACATGTAAGTCTTTACTAAGCTTTTATTTAACAATACTAACCATGTTCAGCCATGGTAATCGAATCGAGTGTTCTTCTTCACATATGTAGCCTTTATTCTCTTGTCTCTTAGATAGGGTGAGGTCTGTATTTGAGATGATTTTCTGCAAGGGAATGGACCTCTATTTATATATGCATCACATCGATACCTTGCCTATCAAGAAGTAATCGTGTGTCCTTGTTGCATAGATTAGGTTTGGTTCAATCCATAATATACTAGGAATCCTCTTCACACTTGTTTTCTTTAATAAACTATGTATAAGTGTTTAGATAGAAGACTAGGTTTTGTTTCCTGATCAACTAAGAAAACCGAATCCTCTTAGGATTAGAAGATCACCTTTTGTGGTCTAAGACAAGATTTGTCTCACAATACAAGCATATATTTTTCCAAACTCTCTTGAGTGTTCTTTAGCGTTCTTATCGTTCTTGCTCTTGTTATTGTATTGATCTGTTCATAATTGTATATTATTTCTTACCCTTCTAGCTTATGATTTGGTTATGTTTTTTGAGTTAAACTTGTGCTTTTAATCTTTTTTGTGTTTATCTTTCAGTTAATTGAGCTTTAGGTAACAATGGTGGCTTTGGAGAACATAATTCATGCAATTCAAGCATGTTAAGGCCTAATTTGGATGAATTGATGAAGAGCTTAAAGACAAATTCATTATGGCTACAACCCCATGCTAGTCCAGTTCCGTAGGTCACATTGAAAGCTTTATTTCAGCAACCTACACAGCTCTAATGAGGCAGACTTCTTCATGAAAGTTGTTCCAATGGGTGTGTACTATAACATATCCAAAATTCAGCCCCATTGGATAAATCTGGAGTCCGTTACCTAGCAAACACAGAAACATGCTCATGATGGATCTTATCAGCGCGGAAAATGAGTTAGCAATTTGTTTCGGCCTTAACTTTTTCCTCCGACCTTGGATTGGCCCAAATAACATATGGCTGGAAATAATACATTCTGAACTTCAATTTCGAGTGCTTAAAGTCCTAATTTGATTAAGAGAAGCCCAAGTTGTAAGCCCTTGAAGTTGCTGGTCATGCTGACCTCATCATGTGCTGGTTGGATGCTTGGTCATGGTGAGCTAGGCATGAGCTATCATTTCTGGTTTGAAGCTTGGTCATGGTGACATGAAGATGAGCTAGGGCTGCTGGTGGGATTTATTGGGGAAGTGCATCAACTATTCAAGATTTTCTAATACAAGTGCATCACCCAATTTAGATTTTCTAATACAAGTGCATCAACAATTTCAGATTTTATAAAACAAGTGTTGTATGCATTAGCCATATTGAATTCAGATTTTTACTTCTCCTAGGCCTATAAATAGGGAGGTTCTCTAAGCTTGTAATAACACCCCAAGAGGGGGAGCTCTCAAGCTCTTCTCTAGAGCTCCCTTCCCTTCTCTCCCTTAAATTCTCTTAGTTTCCCTTTGTAGTTCTCAATTGTTGTAATAAGATCATTCTACTCAATTTTCTTTTTATTAAATCTCAAGCACTTCTCTATTCTCTTCCAAACACTCTCCAAACCCTAAACACATGTCTCTTCCCTTCCAAATTCCCCATGTTCTCCAAACACTTTCTCTTCCAAGATTCTCAAAGTTCCCAAACACTTCTCTCATTCCTTCATCAAATTCTCTAAACTACTCAAACACTTTCTCCTCCCTTCTCCAAATTTCCCAAACACATTTCCCTTCTCTTCCAAACGTCTCCATGTCTCAAACACTTCACAAACACCTTTCTCTCCATTCCCTAAGTTCTCAAATTCTCCAAGTTCACAAAATCCTCAAGCTTCCCAAACACCTTCCTTTCCCTTCCAAAATCCACAAAGTTCTCAAACACCACTTTCCTTTCTTCTCCAAAAGTTTCCATATTCTCAAACACTTCCCAAACACTCCTCCCTTCTCTTTCTCAAACACATCTCTCCTCTCTTCCAAATTCCCAATGTTCTCAAACCTTCTCTTCCAAAATCCTCCAAGTTTCCAAACACTTTCTTCATCAAATTCTCCAAACACTTTCTCAAACAATTCTCTACTTCTACTTTCTTCTCCAAAAAGCCTCCATGTCCTCAAACACTTTTCCCAAACACTTCCTTTCTTCCTCAAGTTCTCTTAATTTCTTTAATGTTCTTTTAGTTATAATTTATTTTTATTGTAATGTACATTCTTTCTTCTTGTTTTGTTTCTTTTGTTTTCATTTTTGTTTTGTGTAGGAAAATTAAATTGGATCATTCAATCACCAATCCCTGTGGAATCGACCTCGCACTTACATATGCTAAACTACCAACGGCTCGTGCACTTGCGAGTATCACAAGTTGAGGATGCAGCTGAATCCATTTTGGTGCAGCTGAATCTACGCAACATGTATTCTTGCTTGGTTCGATCTTATTTTGTAGGAATGAAGGCTGACTTAGCTTATTTGAGAGGTGATCAAGTCTAAGGCCGCACAGAAGGAAGACTCCGAAAAAGTCATCCCGTAACAGGTGTGGAGGCAAGGGACCCAAAGTTTATTGCATGGGCAAAGAGGTGCATGCAGGAGAGTGTGTCCAAGTCTCTTCCTGACCAGAAAAGGGTCTACGAATTCGTCCTGCGCCTTCAGAGTAAACTTGGAATGGAGTAGATGGGAAAAAGCATGGGCTTGATCATCCATGTACTTGTTCTGTGTTTGAAGTTTCTAACCTCTGTTTTGGGTTGTTTTGAAATTAGAATAAAAGGGCACTTGGCCAAGCCCCCTCCACTTTGTTGTGCCTCTGCTCATATATGTTTTGTAGTCAAATTATCAAATTGTTGTGAACATGTTAAAGCTCAACAAGCAGCCAAAAAAATGCAACTCAGAAACACCCTTTCTACATATGAACACTTTATTCATAACAATAGGCAAACACATCAGAGTGTCTGCATTACTATTGTCAATAGCAAATATCCGGAAAAACAAAGCTGAAAGGAAAAAGATCCAGAAGAACAGCCAAACATTTTATTGCATTGCAGGACTTGCTAACATGGTGATCATGGTGATAGTCTGCTGCTGGCTAGCAGCCTGTTCTATAATCCTACCCAACTAGTGAGAGAATCATACACCTTTTTCGGGTTGGCAAGAGATTTCGACACGCTCTCCCGGTGCATGCACCTCTTGGCCCATTCAATCAGCTTGGGGCACTCTGCCTCTGTGCTGAAGTTTCCACAAGTCTCATATGCATAGAACCAGCTGTAGAATGGGATAAGAGCAATGTCCAAGAACCCAAAGCTCTCACCCTCAAAATAAGGCTCGTCTCCAAGCTCTCCTTCCAACTGCTTAAGGGCTTCAATAAATTCCTTCTTGCCCGCCTCTTGTTCCTCTTCTTTTGTGCCCCATATTTTCCTCGAAGCAACGTATAGCTGCAATTTTTGCAAACATTACATCAAAATTCCACTCATTTATCCAGACACGCAGAATTAATAAGATATTTTTAAAAAAATGGACTTGTTTTATTTTTTAGGAATTGTCCAATATAGATCCCAATATTTTTTATTTCCTAGACATATACCCATCACTCTATAAATCTATAGGTAAAACCCAATTTCAAATTTAAATGACCAGGATAGAATATAAGAGGTCGTAGTATTCCTATGTTTTTACATCGTTGCCACTAGACTTCATATTTTATTTATAACTTTTTAAAAGAAAAAATTAAACTTATTTTAGAATTAAAAAAGATAATGGGTAGTTGTGTTTCATATAAAGAGGATCCATTATATGATTTTTCTTTTAATTTTAAATTTTTTTAATATGAAAAAGCGTAAATTTACCATATTATCCGCACTTAATTAATAATTTCAATTCTTAATATTTGCATTAACCAAGGGCATTTTTTGGTATTTTGAATGTTTCACCATTCTCTGCCTTTTGGCTTATATATATATATATATATTTATTTATTCCAAATATTTCATTAACTGCCATAATTGTAATTAATACTCTCTATTAGTAGCATATCAATCACCCCATTTCTTTTGGTTGTCATTCCCTCTCACATATTGCCCCCTAAAATTGCAAACCAAAAAAAATATATATGTAATTACATATCCAATAATGTGCCTATGAAAAATAAAAATAAAAATATATACGTATATTATTTAATTAAAATATAGGTATATTATTTACCAAATTTTTTTAAAAAAAAACTAAGCCAGTTACTTTGTAATTGAAATTTCCATACATTTTTCATAAATTAAAAATAGGTACACAATAATTTATAGAAAATATAGGTACATTATTTACTCATAGGTAAATTATTTTACAATATACCTATAAAATGTGTATAGGTACATTATTTGGAGAGGAAAAATAGGTTCATTTAAAAAAAAATGTTTTTCATAAAACAAACAATAAATAGATTATCAAAATATTTTTCAACATAATTAGAATGTACACTATTTTTCATTAAACTATAATAAAATAGATTACTAGTAGTATAATTCATTCAACCATTTATTAAATAAACCAAAACGTTAATCACATGTAGATTACTAATACGTTAATGTTGAATTTAATATTTAATTTCAAAAAGTTTCTAAATTAATCCATACATCTATTACAACCATTTGAAGATCTTTCCAAATTCAATGCATGTTATTAGTTACACGCCCACATAACAAGTTAACTTGTAAATGGGGTAGTTTTGGAATCCGAAAAATAGAATAAATCATATTTTAAGCTAGATTAGGTAACTTGCTTACTTGGATCCTAGTCATCAGGTTTTATTTGAAAAAATTGGGTATTTTAAATAGAAAAATAAAGAAAATGGTTGTAGATGATTAAAAATGAATTTTATAGGTCTAAGCTCAATGTACTATATTTTTTGTATACAATCTTCCCAGATAGCAAGCAAGATTATGTTGTAATTGAGCATACCATAGTTTTAAGGTCTGGTGTGGAACAGAGTGACCCATTGAAACTCCCATGAAAAAACAATTTCTATCCTTTCAATTTGATCTAATATAAGTAAATTTTAACCGGAGAAAACTTCAAATTTTCAAAATTTTCTATAAATTTTCTGGAGTTGAATTGCAATCAGTATATATATATATATATATATATATATATGTAGCAGCTTTATATATAGAAAAAAAGAAAAAGAAAAAAAAAAGGCAAGAGACAACTTAGACAAACTAACTACCTTCTTGTCAATGAAATCAGCCCAGAACCTAGACCGAGCTCTCTGGTAAGGATCAGACGGAAGCAGAGGAGCTTTGTCCCTCCAGACCTCATCAACATACTGCACAATGATCAGAGACTCACAGACTGGTTTACCGTTGTGGATGAGAACCGGGATCTTCTTGTGAACCGGGTTCATCTGCAGAAGCAATGAACTCTAGTTCCTCAGGTCCTCCTCTCTGTTCTCATACTTGACACCCTTCTCAGCCAGCGCCACTCTCGCCCTCATCGCAAACATGCTTGCCCAGAAATCCAAAAGAACAACCTCATCCGCCATTGTTGACTGATACACAAAACAAGCTTCTTTTTCTTCTTCAAGCTCTGTCTAGCTTGACTGAGAGCAAACATATAAAGGTGTTTGATTTGTTTGCATGTGGGAAAAAAATGTCGTGGGCTGCCGAATTTGGGTGGGGGTGTCACGTGATATGCTGTATGTCGTTTTGCTTAAGAGCAAGCCCGAATGCAAGATTTGCTGATGTCATGCTGATGTCAGCATGACATCAGCGGATAATTTAAATAAAAAAAACCAAACAATTCTGAATTTTTTAAAATATAAATACTTAGCCATGTTCTTCACTTCCCACACCAAAATCCATACAAATTTCTCTCCTCATATCTCATATAAATAGTGATTATCTTTGGGTTGCTATGACAATGGTGGGAATGCATAAAAAAATTATTATAACAGTCACTATTCATATGAATTGTGTTTGCCATTACTTGCTCTTACCCTTTACCATGGCACAATAGGGTGGAAGTGCCCAATTCCAACCAAAGCTTTCCACCTACTTCTTGCTTTCGCTTTTGCAACTTGCACTACATGTGGAATTTTTGTGTCTGATGGCTTCCTCTGTTCAAGTCTTTGATGGGTCGAGTCAAGAGGTCTATTTGTATACAACAATTTCCGTTTAGGATATATTTCCACAATCAACTTGTCAAATTGCTATGTAGAGTCTTACTAATTCATTTTTTACAATAAATTTTTTGTTCATATTCAATAAAATAAAAAATAGGGCTTCTTCAATATAGGTCCCTGAAAATTCTATTTAACCGACATATACCCATCACTTTATATATCTATTAGTAAAATCCAATTTCAAACTTAAATGACACGTAGATATAAAAAGTCATAATTTTTCTATGTTTTTACGCAGTTGCCACAAAACTTCAAAACAAACAGATCGACCGTTTTCTATCACTCAGCCGACCGTTACATTCTCTTCAGAACAGTTTACCTCCATTTCAGCCTTGCTTCATGCCCATTATTGAAAACCAGAGATTCTGTAAGGTTTGATTCCCTCCATGTCTCTACCATTTAAAATTAGGGTTCGTAGGTACATTCAATTTTTCAGACTAATTGCAAAGAGAAGACGACGCTGACTCTGACAAAAGATTCCGGCTCCGACGACTTAATTCCTGGTAGGTTTCCAACAACATCTTCGCTTCCTCTTTCAATTTCAAAGCCGCCCATAAATTTGATTGCTTTTGGTTTTTCACAAGTGCTTTTAGTTATGTTTTTCAATTTCAAAGCCGCCCATAAATCAGTTTCAATTCTTTTTCCAGTTATGTTTTTGTTTTCACATTGCTAAGTGTTGTTTTCTATATTGCATAGTCGGTTGTTTTTCTAGCCAAAAGTTGGGTCTGTTTAAGTTGCACACCAGGTGTTTGACGAAATTCCAATATGAGCTATGAGAGCACAAGTGAAGTGTTATGTTATTATTCTATACGTAGAGGAGATGTAAGTAGATAAGATCCTTGTAGTTTCTACAAATGGGTACTAGTGAGTACATTATGGGATCATATTTGAATGGCATGTGCAATTTGAGGTAGGTAAATTATGTGCTGTTGGCTCTTCCTGTGCTGTTTGGTATCATCCTTAGGGTAGGTAAATTACGGCTGCATAATTAGGAGTTTGCTTTGCAGTAATTTACGTGGTGGGGATTTGATGCAAATGATATATCCATCAAAATACAATTGGTCGTTTGCTGAAATTTATTTTGTCGCTTGCACATAGTTAGTATTTTTTTTATAGCACGAAGTTGGTTTGTGTTTAATTTTTGCACATCACGTTTTTTACAAAAATACCAACTGTGTAGATAATCTAGGAGATGTAAAAAGATGGGTTCAAATTAGTTTAATACAAATGGATAAAGGTAGGTACATAATGCACAACAGATAAATGATGGGCAATGGCATGCAGGAGTATGCCAATATAAGCGAACCTAATGATTTACCTACTAATAGGCATCATGTTGAAGTTCTCTTTCTAATTTCGCTGCTATTAATTTTGATTATGTGTTGTTGGCTTCCTATGCTGTTTGGTATCATTCTTGGGGTTGGTAAATTACGTGCATGTACATGAGTTTGATACATTTTGGGGTAGGTAAAATACGTGCATATTCTAGGGGGGTTTGATATATTGGGTAGGTAAATTACGTGCTTTGTTTGTGTGCTGTATAGTATTATTCTTGTATAGTATTATTCTTTTCTAAGTGTTCGTACTCCTAATGCAGTTACTCTGGTTATTTCTTTTTTTTCATGCATAGTAATTTGATTGTTATGCATATTAAAGGAATTTTTTTTCTCTGTTTGTCTCTCTGTTATGCATAGTACTCTGGTTGTCTCTTTGTTTTTTTTGTTTTTTTTGTTTTTTTTGTTTTCATGTACACTAAATTAGGAAGAGCAAACTACAAACCCATCAATAATTTTTTGATTTTTGAGATTAGGTAAAAAATCATTCAATAATTGAGATTAGGTAAAAATGTTTTAGAAAACCATTCAATTTTCGTTTTTTGCTATAATTTTTTGGACTGTTCACTATTGTTGTTGAATTGTAGAAAATTCTGATATGAACAATGTTTTTGGCACATATGGGTATGACAATGGGTGTTATGTTTTGTAGGTAAAATGGATTTGAACAGAAGAGAGTTTGGGAAAATGCAATACAGATCTGGTTTTGGGCCATTTTTTAATGTTTTTAATGGTTTGAGATTAAGTATTCAAAAGGAACACCGTGAGATTATGAGGGAGACACCCTTTTGGGGTCTTTTCAAAGCTTTTGATGAAGGCTTGGTCAACGAAAACACATGCAAGAAATCATATATAGATATAATCAGAATCATTCAGTGTTTCGACGCTACGACTAGAGACTTCACACTTTGTGGTAGGCGTGAAAAATTCACTGGTTTTGATGTTGAGGAACTGCTTGGTTTGCCTAATGTTGGTTGTGAGATAAATATTAATAAACGAAGTTCAAAAGATAATGCAGATTTTGTCAAAAGGAACTTTGAAAACACTGAACGAGTTAGTAGGCAGAATATTGAATCTGCAATGTGCAAGTTAGTTACATGTAATACCCAACAAGAACGTGAAGATTTTGTATGCCTTGTGTGCCTGCATTTCTGTATTACATTGTTGTTTTGCAATAGTGGCAACACTGTTTCTTGGAGCATAGTTTCACGTTGCCAAGATGTACGTGCAATGCCAAAATATAATTGGGCCAAGGCGACATCGGACTTTTTGGAAAGACAACTGGTGAAGGACTGCAAAAACCCAGCATCTGTCTCCGGATGTGTAGTTGCTTTACCGGTACGTATATTTAATTGGTTTGGTTGTTTATAATTTTGTTATTCGTTTACATCAACCCACAGTTTGCAATAATTGAATAAACACAGTTTTGGTTTTGCGAGAAAATGCATTTTATTGAGCCATTAAGGGATAGAGTGGATGTACCTCCCAAGTTCGTTAAGTGGGATACACAACACCTGCATACAGCAATGACCAACTCAAATGTTTTTCGTGTGACACCAGTGTGTGCAAATATATTAATTCGTAAAGATGAGGTATTTTCCTTTTTCTTTTTTTCAATAATGAGGTATTTTTGCACATATGTTTGATTAATGAATTTTTATCAGGTGCTCGAAGATTTGCGCAAGACATCGGATGTTGGAAACATGAGGTACAAATCTGGTAGTGTTGCACTTAAGCATGGAACTGAGACTAACGCTTCAAATTTAAGGTCGTCATCTGTGATCACTAGTGTTGCCTCTAAAAAGGTAGTGAGTATTTGTGCTGATATGATTGAGTCAATTGCCTTTTGAATTCTCATATGTTCTACAGATTTACATTTTTTTTTATTTTTTTATTTTTTAAATTTCAGAATATTGTTGCTGAATTAGACCCTCCTAACATGTTCCAACTCATCCCCACACAAGACACTAATTTTCATGGAGTTGTAAACGACTGTGTCATGATGGTTCCCCCAAAACACCTACAAAATCTGATTTTGATATAGAGGGAAAGCTAAAGGAGTGTTTATTACTTTTAGAGAACGAGCGTTCAAATAATAGGTTGGTGAAGCAGCGATTTATTGACTTGGAAAACTTGGGTAGTGAAAATAAGGTAATGAAGGAAGAAATATCAAAATTGAAGGTGAAACTGGAGGAAGCACAGGTGCAGGCTGTGATGTACAATGAACTGTGCTGTAATGCCGAAGTCGTTGTGGCAGATGTGCACAAGCAGTATGATGAGTTGTCAAACGACCTCCAACAACTTCTTGAATTTATTCAAAAAGAGAAGATGGTAAAGAGTAAGGAATCTACACCTGATTTGAAAACATGGGTTATAAGGCTTAAACAAAAACATAGGAAACCAAAACGCTTGCCTGGGTATGTGTATGATGAGATCAAGATATTAAGGGAACCAAGGAAGGCAAAGGTAGACGGCCATGAACATGTTGTTGTGAGTACTGAAAAGAACAAGCCTTGCAAAGAAGCAGCAGATGCATCTACATTGGTCGTGCATGGTGATGAAAGCAAAGGGAAACAACAATTAGGTACAACAGTTGTTGGTCATAACGATGTTGGAGGGAAAAGACAGATATCTGCAACCATGGACCCTTCTTGCATGTCTGTGTGGATTTATCTATCAAACGAAGAACAAGACAGATTACATCATTTTCTTATTTGCACTGATTCCGGGTGAGTCAAAGCATTGGGTTTAAATTATACATAATATATTAGGATTTTAAGTCACATATATGAGTATATTAATGCAAATGTGTAATTGTAAAGCAGGGTTCCATTGTGGCAAGGATTGTACTCGGCTGTGTATAAGGATGATTTGAAGGACCTACTAACAGAAGCTGCAGTAACGTGTAACGTAAGTTGTCAATTATGGGTTTAAATTTTTTAAAGAGAATGTCATAATGGTTACTCATTGCAGGTTATTGATTCATTTGCGGAGATTTTACAAATTGAGAGAAGCAATAATCCAACAGTGGGAACTAAATCGCACATGATGACAACGTTTTGCTGGGTATGTTTACCAAGATGATTCCCATTAAATTTTATGAAATTAGTTTCTCTAATATGTTAAGGATAACTATGAATGAAGTATATACTATTATTAGTTGTAGGTAAACCATTTTTTGATACATTAATAGTTGGTAAATTACTACATGCAGGTAAATTATTGCATATGATATTTGATATTGGTTTTAGTGGTCATGTAATTTGGATACTTGTAGGTAAATTACAGAGTGATGGGTATTGTCACATATACCTATATATTAATATTACCTACCTGTACCTATATATTAATATTAATCAACCTTAGCCACATGTATTCTAGATCATAAACGAAGTATATACATAATTGTTTCTTGGCCCTGAAGATTATGAGATGGTGGGTAAAAATTTCATATGGATGGAAAGCCTCATTTGAGTTTTAAATGTGGACAATGATATGTTGGGTCATTGGGGAATGTGTATGCTAAAAATGATTACAATTTTTTCATGATTAATGTACCTCTCTTTTAATGCATTTTGGGTTTGTGCTTATTAGTATACTCTTCACAATTTTGTTTGATACATTAGGAGTTTCTGCAAAAGGGTGACGATAAGAACATCAGACTATTTCTGCATGACCCGTTGTTAGAAGCATTAGCCGAGGCAGACTACATTCTTTTTCCAATGAGGCACGCAAGTCAGTACCATTTCACATTGTTAGTGTTACACAAGGAAGAAGAACAATGGTTTCACTACGACCCAAGACATTCAATTACAAAATCATCCATTGACCCTTGTTTTGCTAATGCGCAAAAGCTGGTTTGTAACATTCCATCACCAAGAATCTTCAATATTTGTTACTTTTGATTTTGGTTTTAGTTGAACTAATTACTTGGTATGACTTTCTGTAGCGTGATGCTGTTACAACATTTCTTCAATTTAATATTGATGCATTAAACAATGGTCATCGAATGAGACTATCTGAAAAGGATGGAGGGAAGACAATCCAATCGCCATTAACGCATGGTGAGAAAAAAACACTACAATGGCTGCAGTCTACCGATTCTAATTATCCTTTATGGCCATCGACTAGCTGCCCACGACAATTGGATGACTCGTAAGTATTTATTAAATATTCATTAAGGCATGCCATTTTTCGAGTTTGCTACTGTCTTTTTTATGTAGTAGGTGGAAACAAATTAGGTTTACATCAAGCATGCCATTATTTACTTAGGTGCTTAACACATTGCGATTAGTACGAAGAACCGAATCCTGTGATTTTTCCACAAATGGATCTAATATTACCTTATTTTCTTTTTTTGGCGTTTCAGTGTTGATTGTGGGGTCAGTGTGATGTACTTTATGTGGACAATCTCAAAAGGTCAAAACATGGTGCTTCAGTTTACAGAGAACACAATGAAGGAATATCGTGCGAAAATAATTAGCAAATTTATTAATGATGGGAAAAGTTGGAGAGATGATTAACATATGTAGTTAGTCAAATCTGCCAATTATGTAATCTTTTTTTATTTTATTTTTTTATAAATGCGAACCAATGTCATTTTATTGTTGCAAAGTGACACTAAGCTTTTTTATGAGTTTATGAGCCAAAAGCTCTCTGGCCGACTATGAAATGAAATAATTATTTTAATACTATTTTGATTTATTGTGCATCTATTTATCATGTTTAATACCGTATCATATGTGCGTTTTGTGTCCTGAGATTTATCTGGTAATATCATTTTTTTATACCTATTTGTTGTTAAAATGTAATCAGTATCTTATTTGATAATGACCAAAAAGATCATTCACCTGTATATTTAGATACAATCAGATGGAATAATTTACTTACATATTTTTTTGTAGGTAAATTAGGTGTATATCGTAAATTACCTAGTGAAATCGTGTCTACATTGTATCTTAAATTACCTAGTGAAATCGTGCTTTCTGTGAGACAAACATTACTGCTCCTACCCCCACAGCCCACCCTTATTGTATTATATATTAATTAATCCATCATTCATTCATTTTTTTTTGTTTCTTTCGTTTTCTCGCTGATTTTTTTATTTATGAAGATCTCTTATTTAAAGACAACTAATAATGTCCCTGAATTTGTACCTACACCTGTATCCCAATTTCACTTGGCAATTTACCTACATTGTAGACACGATTTCACTAGGTAATTTAAGAGATACACCTAATTTACCTACAAATAAATACATTAGGTAAATTATTCAATCTGATTGTATCTAAATATATAGGTATATGGATATGCAAGGCAAATTATTTCCATGAGTGTTAGATTGATACTAAGATAAAATCTGTAATTTATTAGCCAACACAGGAACAAGTGCACCAGTAGGTGTAAAACTTACCCTTGAGCGATTCATTTTTAAAAATAAAAATTGAAAAAATTGACTGACTTCAAGATTATACCTCAATAAGAATGATAATCATGATTACAAGACAATACCATAACATGTGTGTATAAAAAGGAAACATCCTACATGTCTGCAGTAGGTGTAGTTTGCTGATAATTTTACAAGGCTTAAATTAATAACAAGAACAAAGAGTTGAATGGAAGAATCATGAGCATGACCAAGATCAAATTTGGGTGGTGCATGTTTTTTTGTTGTGACGTCCTAGTTGTCCGCACCTGCTACATGTTAGTGGCCTTTTTTGTTCCCCTAAAGATTTGATCCGCTTCACCCTAGGTCTTCCTGGAGGTTTCTTTGACACTGGAGGGTTCACCAAAAACTCTTCACCTGCCTCTTGTGCATGCCTATCAATATCTGGAATTGGGAAAATAGGTATGTTGTAGCATTTCTTAAAATGCGCAACCGTGAAGTACTCCTCAACATACTCAAAAGGGTTCTCGTCGTTTTTAAGAATAGCAACAAGTGCATGCGAGCATGGAAACCCTTTGATTTGCCACATCCGGCAACTACAAGTGCGGCTTTGAAGATCAACCATTACAGAGTCTTCGCCATGAACCTCGAACAAAAAATCACTTGAACGACTTACATCCCAATGACGCCCGCTTTCCAATGATTTCTCTAACTTCGTCTCCATTTCTGGGCAAAGCATAGTGTTCCATCCCTCAGCCACACGTCGCCTATGAGCATTCATCTCCATGATCTTGACCCTTATACCATCAAGCAATTGGTATATAGGCAAATGACGCTGATCTACAATCCAGGCATTAAAAGATTCTGCCACATTCGAACACATTTCACCATACTTCTGGCCTGGTAAACCAAAATTACATCATAATGTGAACAAAAAACCTACAGTAGATAATGTATGCGTCAACACATAAGAAGAAAATATACATCAATCATTGGGTACAACCTAAGTTCAGGACAACCCAATATGCAGATATCATAATTAGGCGTGACTATCTCTACACCAATTTCCTAGATATATACTCATCACTATATAATTTAATATGTTGGTAATTTATCTAAAACTCATTTCTACAACTTAACCATAGCAATTTACCTACAATGGACTTGGGATACATATGATAAGTTCGGGGAAAAAACATATACATACTAGATACAAAAACCAAAAAGGAACTCATATGTACTAGCAAAAAAACAGAAACAATCTATCACAACAAAAACAATGAACGCATATTCAACAACATTGAATGTGCCTACCAACAATACATAACCATATGTACAAATCAGCACAACATATACATTCTATTTTAATAATAAAAAATAATGAACGCATAATTTTACCTGGAAAGTAAGCAGCTGACCAATTCTCTTTGGGAAGATTTTTTAGGAACTCTCTAATTACAGCACCACCCTCATCTTTTAACGTCCTCATATGCATTTCAAATGCATCTTCTGTAGGAGCATATGCACACCTACCAAAAAGATGAACAATCCAATCGCGGTATGCCTTACCCAAAGAAGATGGGTACTTGGCAAGGATATTGTGCTTGAGGTGATGGAAACAAAAGGCATGTGGTGAATGAGGGAATACATATGGCAGTGCTTCAAGCAACCCTTTGTTACGATCAGATATAAATGTAATATTTCTTCCTTGGGGATTGACAACCTCTGATAGATTTTGGAGAAACCACGTCCAATTTTCTTCATTTTCAGAATCAACGACTGCAAAGGCTAAAGGATACATACCTGTTTCATTATGTCAATGATATCAGCATTTTAATTAAAAAAATTATGTTACAGACATTTGCATTTTGTCACACATAAAACAAGAATTAGGATTTCATATTAGACATAAACCTAGTAAAAAAATATATAATTGGTGGAAATGGTGGTCAATAAATCTAGTTGGCAAGAGATATTAAGTTAATACAATTGAAACTAACATTTACCTTGGTTACCGTTTTTTCCTGTTGCAGCAAGCAAGTGACCTTTATATTTATTCTTGATAAACGTACCATCCAGAAATAATAATGGCCTGCAGTATTTGAAGCCTTCTATGCAAGCATGGAAGGAGATAAAAATCCGTCTGAAGCGGGATGTCTCTGGGTCACACTCTAACGTACAATGTGAACCATAATTTGAACTTAATCCTGCTCCCACATACCAAGCTAGGTGTCTGTATGACGTTGACTCATCACCGTGAACCCTTTTCCTAGCTAATTCCTTACCATACCAAGCACTATGATAAGAAATATCCAACCCATAATACTTTTTGAAATCCTTCACAATCTCAATCGGTTTCATTAATGGTTTGGAAGCAATCTGCTAAGCCAAAATGGACGACACAACTTTTGAGCACATCATCGTACTCTTCCGATCACGAATACGCCCGCTGCAAGTATGCTCATTATTCAGTGTCCTAATATAAAAAAACCCATTTGCAGGACATAGTGTTGCATGCACACGCCAGCTACAACCATCAGACGATTTTTTAGAGCACTCTCAGTCACTCTCTCTTTCTCATTTTTTAGGTACACAGCCTTAAACCCTTTCTCAATAGCGTATTTGCACAGCTTGTCTCTAAACTCATGAGCCCCACCAATGAATTTCTGGCCCACATGATTGATATAGTTTCTCCAAGTGTGAGATAAATATGCACGGTAGGTAGGTGCACCATATTTCCCAATGTAATCGTTCTCATCAGTGTGATTGTAACCCTCGCAGCACGTGTGGAAGATCCAAATACATCATCAGCTCCATTGCCCTCGTCAGGCAATTGACATTCCTTGACAGCAATGGTGACAATATTTTTCTTCTCGTTCAACAATGACAAATACATAACACGCACATCTAAATCGGACTCCAGTAAACATGGAGGATAGTCGGCTACAAGGTATGAGATCTCAAAACCTCCAACCTCCAACTCATCAAACCTTGAGCAAACATCAGAACACAAACTCATATAAGTATAGTCACTATACAGTGGAATTGTCACCATTTTGTTCTTAAAAACACATCTCCCAAATATAGAATGCTCCATTCACTGCAAAAAAAAAAAAAAAAAAAAAAAAAAAGATGAGAAGCACATATTTTCTTGTGGTGCATACAAATTGGTTGTAATTTATCACAACTAGGAATACAAAAGTTTGCAAAAACAGAATTACTATACCTAAAAACAAATAAAGGAAAACTTATATAAATGTTCATGCAGTACCTAGTGTACACGAAAGATAAGAAGGTTCAAAGTAACTTCCAATATTAGTAGCAGCGAAATTAGAAAGAAAACTTCAACTATATAGGTGCATATAATTAAAAAAACAACTGAAGGAAGAAAACAACAACCAATGCGAAGAGCAAATCACTGTACACGAAAAATAGTCCTTGGTTTCATCTGCACATTTATTGTACAGGAGAAAAAAAAGGAACTTCCAAAATTAGTAGCAGTAAAATTAGAAGAGAAGTTCACATGATGCATATTAGTAGGTAAATGCATTAGGAAAACCTATGTACATGTTGATGGAGTACCTAGCGGTTGTATATAGGTACATATACTTAGCAAACAACTAAAGGAAAAAAGAAAATAACAAGTAATACGAAGAGCAAATAACTGTTCACGGAAATAATCATTGGTTTGATCTGCATAATTAGTGTACACGAAAGAAAAGAAAAGAAAAAGTAACTTCCAAAATTAGTAGCAGCCAAATTAGAAAGAAAACTTCAACAGGTAAATCATTAGGTTCGCTTATATTGGCATACTCATGCAGGCCATTGCCCATCATTTACTTGTTGCGCATTATGTACCTACCTTCATCCATTTGTATCAAAATCATTTGAACCTATATTTTTACATCTCCTACATTATCTGCACAGTTGGTATTTCGTCAAACATGTGACGTGCAAAAATTAAACACAAACCCAACTTCTTGCTGGGAAAAAACATACTGACTATGCAACCGACAAAACAAACTTCAGCAAACGACTATTGATGTATATTACTGCAAAGCAAAGTTCAGCAAACGACTATTGAATATTACTGCAAAGCTCAGTTCAGCAAACGACTATTGATGTATATTACTGCAAAGCAAAGTTCAGCAAACGACCCGCTTTCAAATTAACCTATCTAAGAATCAACGGCTACAAAGCAGACCATTGTGTTATGCAGGGCAATTCAATCATCGTAATTTACCTATCTAAGAAACCAGAGATTCTAAATATGCATAAATTACCTGTGTTATGCAGGGCAGACCACTAAAGATTTAAGTCGTCGCCGGAATATTTATCGCAGTCAGTGTTGTCGGCGTCGGAATCCTGGATGCAACATGAACTCGCGTGAAGGAAAATCAGGGCTTTTCTTTGCAAAATAAAACTGATCAAACAAATCACCATCCCTATGAAAGATACCATTATGCAAATTAAATTCATAATCAAAACTGATGCATAAAGAGGATTGAATTGCAGGCTAATTCGGTGGGAGGAAATCAAAACAATAAATTCAGGAACCAAGGCTTAATACACCTCTCCCACGTAACACGTTAAATTATAAATAGGGGTAGTTTTGGAATCCAAAAATTATAATAAATCAGATTTTAAGTTATATTAGGTAACTGCTTAGTTGGATCCTAGTGTATTTTTTGAAAAAATTGGGTATTTTAAATAGAAAAACAAAAGGATGGGCTGTAGATGATTTTAAATGAATTTTATGGGTGTAAGATCAATTTCCTATAAAAAATATTAAGGACATAGTAAATAAGCTGGTTCTGTTTTGGGCTTAGTCAGCTTTTAAAAACAAAATTTCTTAACTTGAAGTCAATGGGCCTCTGCAAGTGCTTTAGGGCCTCTTTAATTTGTATTTACAATTACATTTCTACCATTTTCTATAAATTTCAGCTAATAACCTCATAATCCACTCTCGGAGAAAGACAACACACCGCAGAACTTCAAAAGGCGTACTAATCGATTGCCGCTGGGAAAATAGCTCACATCACTTGTCTCCAACGATCTATAGGGTTCCGGCAAGGACTGGATCATCAAGGCTTTTCTGATTGTCGTGCTTTTTTCTCTACGGAGGTCTTCGATAATGAAGTTGTCCCCTCTGCCCTCGCCTGCATCGCTCCTATTCTCCCCAATAGGCGGCGGCCGACTGAGGTGAATCATTGGACATGTGGCATAACGTGATTGACTTCAAATAAATTTGTTAAAATATAAAGTGAGTGACATTGTGTGTAATTTTGAAGTTTTTTAATTACATTATTGTAAAATTGCATCCTACTTTTTGGACATTGACCTTATCCAGATTAGATGAAATTGGTTTACTATCTATCACAATATTAAATTTTACCTCGGGCCTCGGGAAGAGTCTCAATTTTTGTTTTAGGGTTTTTTGTGTTTTTAGAGAGATGGGTCATCGGCCCACTACTAGCAATACCGATATTGTCTCCATTCTTAACCATCTACAAAGCTCAATAGGTGTGAGGTTCTATCACAAAAGACCTCAGTGATATTAGTAGTGGAACCATTCATTATATGTTGTATTTTATTTAGTCAAGTTTCCAATGTGAGACTCATATTCTTCAACATTTTGGAATTAGAATAAAAGGGCACTTGTAATCAAATTATCAAATTTTGTCAACTTCTACTAGTTGTTTTCTTGTCACTTACATTATGATATGCTCTGTGCAGGCTCAAGAAGCTATATATATATATATATATCACCTACTTTGAAACCAAAAAAAAAAAAAAGCAATCGCATACCTCCTTCAAATCTTATATATGCCTAAAAAGTCACTAAAAATTGTATAATTTTCAATTCACTTTCTGGTCCATAGCATTTGTGTTGCGTGTTCAACGTCCTTGACCAAAAAAGAAAGAAGGTCTAAATTCGTTTCTCCTAAGATTATTATTAATAAAATAAGTTGATGCCTCAGCACTAAGTGCTAATCACAGTTTAAAGCTTCTAGTAAAACCGGTATCTGGAGTCCCTCGTTGCGCTTCACTACATTGATGGAGTAGATGGGAACTAAATTGTTGGTTATATTTTTGTGTTGGTATTCTGCTTGTAAACAAAACGTGTAGTTTTAGAATTTTACAGGTTTTTATTTTTGGATATATTATATTTTACGCGCAACCCAGCCTCTACTAGAACACAACTGTATAATTTTACGTGTAGTTTAGAACACACCTGAGAGGAAGAGAGGGACGTAAAGAGAAAGAGGCTGCAAGAGAGAGGTTTGGTGGGCTACTTTTTGTTGTTGTTGTTTTATTTTTTATTTTTAGTTTTTAATAAATTTTATACATAAAATTTTTTTGTATTACTTTTTAACCTTATATTTTTTTTTAGCTGTCAAATGTCTTATTTACCCCCACAAATGTAGCATGTGCTGTCCACATGACTAAATTTAACAGAAAATGTAAAGTAGGACTAATTCGTCGATTAATAAAGAGTTGGTGAACCATTTGAACTAATAATTTAGTTGAGGTACCAAAATGCAACTCGTGTATAAATTTGAGGATCACTCGAGTAAGTAAATAATAAAAATTATATTTTAAAAAGTTTGATTTAATCTTGTCACATTGCATGTATTGTTGGATGAGCGATGAAATGATTGTCATTATCTTCTTTTTCTTGAGTGTATTATTGGATGATGGTTGGGCTAAATTAATTTTTTGGATAATAAAATAACAGCTCACCTGGGCTTCAGTCCCTTCTTGGGACCATCCTTGAAAGCACCCAAAGTTCATTGCATGGGCAAAGAGGTGCATGCAGAAGGTGTTTGTACCAAAAATTAAAAAAAAGCCTAATAAGGATTTAGTTTATGAGATATTTAGGGGTTGTTCGGTAGGATATTTAGAGGCCCATTTTTGTTTTTTGAGCCCAAATACAGATAAAAAATGCGTTCGGTGGGTTCTCGACAAAAACACGGAAAAGGTTTTGGGAGAATGAATTCACGCTTAAAGCGTAAAACGTGAAAACGCCAAAATGACGTTCTCTCCGTTCTCAACCCTAAATTAGAGAACGCAGGATTCTATTTGGGAAAACATAGAAAACAAGGGAAACAGAACACAGAACACGCTTCGTTCCCCTCATCTTCGTCCCTTCACCGCTTCGTCTTCGTCTTCATCTTCGTCTTCGTCTTCATCTTCGTCTTCGTCTTCGTCCCTTCGTCTACCTCGCCCTTCGTCTTCGTCTTCGTCTTCATCCCCTCATCTTCGTCTTCGTTCCTTCGCCCAAGTCTGAAACGGAAACACGCCCTTCATCTACGGGAAACAGAGAAATTCCTTGCTTCTCACTCTTGCAATCTTCCTACACACTCTCTTGGAAGATCTTGGTAAGAAAAATTTGTATAAAATATTTCGTTTTAGACTTGGGTATTTCTGTATGGTGTATGTGAAAGTTTTCTTCTCAGATTTCGTTTCACACTCTCTTGGAAGATCTTGCTGCTCTAGACCTTCTGGAAGATTTGGTAAGAAATTACTCTTCTTTTTTTCCTGCTATTTATGTTTAGATTTGGGTATGAAGACTATGGTGTTATTTGTGTTTAGATTTGGGGTTTTCTTTATGCTAAGTTTAATTTAAGTTTTGTTTATGTCGATGGTTGAATTTTTTTCCCTGTTTTCTGCAATTGATCTTAAGGCTTGGATTGAATTTTTTCCATGTTTTCTACCTTTGGTTAAGTCAAAGGAGCTGGATCTATTTTCTGATTTAGTTTGCTTTATAACTGTGATTGTAGTAAATGGGCAAGATTGATTCTTAAATTTGGTAAGAAATTACTCTTTTTTTTTTTTTTCTGCTATTTATGTTTAGATTTGGGTATGAAGACTATGGTGTTATTTGTGTTTAGATTTGGGGTTTTCTTTATGCTAAGTTTAATTTAAGTTTTGTTTATGTCGATGGTTGAATTTTTTTCCCTGTTTTCTGCAATTGATCTTAAGGCTTGGATTGAATTTTTTCCATGTTTTCTACCTTTGGTTAAGTCAAAGGAGCTGGATCTATTTTCTGATTTAGTTTGCTTTATAACTGTGATTGTAGTAAATGGGCAAGATTGATTCTTAAATTTGGTAAGAAATTACTCTTCTTTTTTTTCTGCTATTTATGTTTAGATTTGGGTATGAAGACTATGGTGTTATTTGTGTTTAGATTTGGGGTTTTCTTTATGCTAAGTTTAATTTAAGTTTTGTTTATGTCGATGGTTGAATTTTTTTCCCTGTTTTCTGCAATTGATCTTAAGGCTTGGATTGAATTTTTTCCATGTTTTCTACCTTTGGTTAAGTCAAAGGAGCTGGATCTATTTTCTGATTTAGTTTGCTTTATAACTGTGATTGTAGTAAATGGGCAAGATTGATTCTTAAATTTGGTAAGAAATTACTCTTCTTCTTTTTTTCTGCTATTTATGTTTAGATTTGGGTATGAAGACTATGGTGTTATTTGTGTTTAGATTTGGGGTTTTCTTTATGCTAAGTTTAATTTAAGTTTTGTTTATGTCGATGGTTGAATTTTTTTCCCTGTTTTCTGCAATTGATCTTAAGGCTTGGATTGAATTTTTTCCATGTTTTCTACCTTTGGTTAAGTCAAAGGAGCTGGATCTATTTTCTGATTTAATTTGCTTTATAACTGTGATTGTAGTAAATGAGCAAGATTGATTCTTAAATTTGGTAAGAAATTACTCCTTTTTTTTTCTGCTATTTATGTTTAGATTTGGGTATGAAGACTATGGTGTTATTTGTGTTTAGATTTGGGGTTTTCTTTATGCTAAGTTTAATTTAAGTTTTGTTTATGTCGATGGTTGAATTTTTTTCCCTGTTTTCTGCAATTGATCTTAAGGCTTGGATTGAATTTTTTCCATGTTTTCTACCTTTGGTTAAGTCAAAGGAGCTGGATCTATTTTCTGATTTAGTTTGCTTTATAACTGTGATTGTAGTAAATGGGCAAGATTGATTCTTAAATTTGGTAAGAAATTACTCTTCTTCTTTTTTTTTCTGCTATTTATGTTTAGATTTGGGTATGAAGACTATGGTGTTATTTGTGTTTAGATTTGGGGTTTTCTTTATGCTAAGTTTAATTTAAGTTTTGTTTATGTCGATGGTTGAATTTTTTTCCCTGTTTTCTGCAATTGATCTTAAGGCTTGGATTGAATTTTTTCCATGTTTTCTACCTTTGGTTAAGTCAAAGGAGCTGGATCTATTTTCTGATTTAGTTTGCTTTATAACTGTGATTGTAGTAAATGGGCAAGATTGATTCTTAAATTTGGCAAAGTTTGATATGATTCAATTGAAATATTAGGATGAAACTCTTGTAAACAGGCAGGAGCTGTTAGATTCAATTAAAAAGATGCAAATCAATTCTGTCAAACATTTGGTTTTGTCATAGTAAGATGAAACTCTTGAAACAGGAGCTGTTGTTAGATGTAATTGACAGATTGATTGTTGGCTTTATATGTTTTGTGGTTTTAGACGAAACAATGCTTAATGCATTTGAGAAAAAATCTAGACTAGTTTAGGAAAGCTATTTGGTAGTTTCTAGTTGTGCATTACATGATTGAAGGTTGTCATAATTTTCTTTCTTTAAAAGGATATGGCGTCCAAGAATGTTGACGGTCAAGAAAAAATGTCATGGCCTCCAAGACATGAGACAATATTCATACATATATTGCATGAACATGTGAAGAAAGGTGACTTGCAGACATCAACTTTTAAAATGAAAGTTTGGGCAGAAATAAGTGATGAGTTGAATGCACAATGTGGACAAAAATGTACTATTCCACAACTTAAATCTAAGTTTAATAGACTGCGACAAGTACATCGTGACTTCTCAGATTTGATTGAGCATACGGGATTTGGGTGGGATCCTATTGCAAACACAGTGACTGCCTCAGAGGATGTTTGGGCAAGTTACTTGAAGGTATTATAATAATATCATATAGAAGTCTTTGTATTATTATTTTTAACTGACTCTAATACATAAGAATTGGTTTTGACATTTGATATAATATAATTTTCATGGTTTGTAGAGTAAGCCAAAAGCGAAGCAATTTCGCACTCAAGGCTTAGAGCACTATCAACTTTTAGGGGAGATATTCAACACTACTACTGCAACCGGGCAATTGCATTATGCCTCTAGTCAACTTCCTCCTAACTCAGATGATGAACGTGAGTTAGAAAACAACTTCCTTAACACCGGAGTTCATATCGATGTTGACTTGGATGATGATGGTGACAACCCTCAGCTTCTGAGTGGTAAAGGAAAAAGAAAGTGTGCAACTGCTGCTCCACCCGAGCGTCGTTCAAAGAAATGGGATAAAATGGAATCTTATTTGGATGTTTGCAGTGAAGTTACGAGTCAAAAATTACAGCGAGAAAAGGAAAAGAGTCTTGAGGCATCTAGCACCTCTAAGGAGATGTATTCGATTGAAGAATGCATAGACATTGTTGAGACAATGGGAGATGTTGATAACGATACATTCAACAAGATGCTAGAAAAGATAGTGCTTGTTGAATGGAGGAAAATCTTTGTTACAATGCCAGCAACAAGGAGGAGAGCGTGGTTGGCTAGTCTTTAGGATTACTACTTATGTTTGTTGTTGAGAGGATATTTATGAATTGTTCTTGTTATTATGTTTGATGTTTGTGACTTTAATTTGTATGCATATTTATGGATTTTTGTGACTTTAATTTGTATGCATATTTGCAGATTTTTGTGAATTTAATTTGTATGCATATTAGCAGATTTTTGTGAATTTAATTTGTATGCATATTTGAAGGTACTAGACATGTCTACAAGGAATGAAGACAATCACTCTGATAGTGATTCAGATCTTGAAGAAATGGCGCATCATATGATAATTTGTATGCATATTTATGAATATTGGCAATCATATGTAGATAGAACTCCATGTCATAACTCTGTTTTATCTGGGCATGAATATGTTCAAGAGTTGTTGAATGGGCATCCAGATAGGATTTATGACTCATTTCGCATGGACAAACATGTATTCCAAAGGTTGTGTTACACACTTGAGAGTTTAAATTTGCTACAGAATGATAGACATGTGAGTACTCAAGAGGCAGTGTCAATTTTCTTATTTATAGTGTCTCATAGTATCCGCATGCGAGTGGCTGCTGAGCGTTTCCAACGATCTAAAGACACTATTCATAGACAATTTAAGCGTGTTTTGGGAGCTTTATGTGCATTAGCACCACGCATTATAAGACCACAAAGTCGATGGGAAACACCTTCTCACATTTTGAATAACCCGAAGTATTATCCTTATTTTGAGGTAAGAAATTGATTGTTTTATTTGTTTTATTACTAGAATTATATATTTTAAATGATATTTACTTAAGTTTCTAAATATATGAATTTATCGCAGAAGTGTATTGGTGCAATTGATGGAACTCATGTTGCTGCTTGGGCACCAGCTCAAAAGCAAACCTCATATCGTGGTAGGAAGATCCTTATTACTCAAAATGTCATGTGCGCTTGCTCTTTTGACATGATGTTCACTTTTGTTTATACGGGCTGGGAAGGAACTGCAAATGACTCTAGGGTGTTCATAGATGCAGTGATGAGGCCAGAAAATGAGTTTCCTTTTCCAGAATGAAGGTATAAACATAATATTACAATTAATATTATTATGTACATTATTTGTGTCATGCAAGTAATAAATTAAAATTACAGGGTATTACTATGTTGTGGATGCTGGATATTCAAACGTGCCTGGATTCTTGGCACCCTCCAGAGGTGAGAGATATCATTTGCGTGATTATAGAGGACCTCGACGAGCACCAAGAGGTCCTATGGAGTTGTTCAACTATAGGCATTCCTCATTACGTAATGTAATTGAGCGGTGTTTTGGTGTTTTGAAAGCTCGTTTTCCAATTTTGAAATTGATGCCTAATTATCCTCCGAGAAGGCAACGACGAATTCCTATTGCATGTTGTGTGTTACATAATTTTATAAGAAAAGAAGCTCGTCGTGATAGGATGTTTGAAGAGTTTCAAGTTGAAGACATGATCATTGATTCAGAAAATACAACAACACCGAATATAGATATGTCTGCAGGAAATATTGCACAAATGGGTGACATTAGAGACAAGATCGCAGCGGATTTGTGGCCGGATTTTATTTAGTGCTCATGACAACATGATTTTAAATTTTATATTGCATATTTTTCAAATATTTGTGAGACTATGAGAGATTTGATCTATGATTTAAGATTATATCTTGGAGGACATGAGACCATTTTGGGTTAGCTAATGCACGTATTGGATAATGATAATTAATTTGACCATTGCACAATTTTAAAGAATGTTTTTGGCTTATTAATAAGCCTGATAAGATATGTGCTACACAAAATATTTGATTTATGATGTTGAAACTAATTTTTACAATACTGTTGCCGAACGCATATTCACTGTTTTTGTCATTTTCATATGTTCGTACCGGACACGTTTTCACTGTTTTCGTCCTCGGAAAATGTTTTCCAGTTAGCGTACCAGACGCATTCTCAAATCTTGAAAATGCAAATTCGTTTTTCTCGTTTTTTTTTTCTGAAAATATTCTTAGAAAATATTCTCCGAAAACGTTACCGAACGGACCCTTAGTATATATCCATTTTTAGCACTAATAATATAGATAAACCTTACACCATTTAATTTCTATAAACAAACCAAAATAAAACCCCAAAAATAACAGCTGACCATATTGAATTTAATTTTGATTATTAAATTACTTTGATGCCCTACTGAGTGTTTTAGGTTTTTTAACGAAGTTTTGGGGTTGAGTTTGTTTTAAGAAATCAATAGTAGTTTTGTGATTTAAAAGACGTTAAAAACATTTTTGTTATGTTGTAAATGGACTTTGGGTGTGTTTCTAAAGTTCATTTCATATGTGGTATTTTTATAATTTAGGCTCATATATTTGGTATAATAGTGAATCTCCCTTAATTTATTTCCTCGAGGATGCCCAGACCCAAGCGTGTATGTTTTTTTTCACAATACAGGACTTCTTCATTTCATAATTTGATTTAATTCTCAAGCTCATTATCCATATTCATATATGACTTTGATCTGTCAAGGGATCAAAAGGTAACAGTCTTTTCTCATGTGGCACATGTTGATTAGAGAGGAGACCAAGATAAACTATTTTTATCAGCACTTAGAGCAAGAGCAAGGCAGTTGGGTCTGATCCAAAACTTAAACAAAGCTCAAACAGGAGCTTTCGGTGATCCTCTACCCGTTACCATTGCTTTTCCTTCTCCACTTGAGATTAATAGAAGGAGAGTGTCCAAGTCTCTTCCTGACCAGAAAAGGGTCTATGACTTCGTTCGGCAGCTGCGGAGTAAACTTGGAATGGAGTAGATGGGAAAAAGCATGGGCATGATCGCCCATGTACTTGGTTCTGTGTTTTGAAATTAGAATAAAAGGGCATTTGGCCAAGCCTCCTCTACTTAGTGAGGCACTTTGTTGCGCCCCTGGTCATTTGCGTGTCGTGTTCAAGTTCTTCTACCTAAAACCGATGAGGTCCTTGACCAAAAAAGAAAGAAAAGTCTAATTTCTTTTCCCCTAAGATTATTATTAAAAACAGGTAAAATAATAAAATCAAAACCTTACTCCTACTTTCTCAATTATTATATTACTATGAAGAAGGAAAACAAAACGATTCAAGATTTGATATCGAACGCAATGACATAATCTGATTGCTTCTGCTTTGAATGTTTGTCCATAAATACTCACAATGACACACCATCCCCACCACCATCCACAGCTCCATATCTTAAGCTAAGTTTTGTAAGTTTTTGTATCAATCAATTCAAATCTAAGTCAATGGCGGATGAGGTGTTGTTGTTGGACTTCTGGTCAAGCCCATTTGGGATGAGGCTGAGAATTGCACTGGCTGAGAAGGGCATTCAGTATGAGTACAAAGAGGAGGACTTGAGTAACAAGAGTGCACTGTTGCTCCAGTCGAACCCGGTTCACAAGAAGATCCCGGTTCTCATTCACAACGGCAAACCGGTGTCTGAGTCCCTAGTTGCTCTTCAGTACATTGATGAGGTTTGGAAGGATAAAACTCCTCTGTTGCCCTCTGATCCTTACCTTAGAGCCCAAGCCAGGTTTTGGGCTGACTTCGTTGACAAGAAGGTATAATTTTACTACCTTACTAATTTTTTTACCATAAATCCTATATCAACATGAAAAATATTAGTATAGAATCTTTACATGGAGTTCTAAAGAATTATTGTGAAAATCTAGAAATATGGATAAAGGGTCTTTGACCTCCTGTTTAACCATAAACTTTTCTGCAATTTTGGCGATGTTAAATCCAGGTGTCTGAGATTGGGAGGGTGGTAAGGACAACCAAAGGAGAAGAACAGGAAGCAGCAAAGAAAGAGTTCCTTGAGAGCATTGGATTGCTAGAAGGAGAGCTTGGAGACAAGCCTTACTTTGGGGGTGAGACCCTCGGGTTCGTCGATGTGGCGCTTATTCCGTTCTATAGCTGGTTTTATGTGTATGAGAAATGTGGCAACTTCAGTATAGAGGCAGAGCAGCCAAAGTTTTATGCATGGGCAAAGAGGTGCATGCAGAAGGAGAGTGTGTCCAAGTCTCTTGCTGACCAGAAAGCGATCTATGACTTGCATCTGCAGCGCATGAAAGCGAGGGGGATGGATCAATAGATGCATGGGCACTTGAGCTTGTGCTTTTTCTGTGTTTCAAGTTTTGGCTTCTTCATATTTGCAATAAAAGAGGGCAACTTTGTTGTGCCTGATCTTGTCATATGCTCTCCTTTTGTTTGGTTTTGCAGTCAAATTATCAAATTGTTGTGAACTTGTTATAGCAAAGAAGATTAAGCCATTCAAGTATCAACAATCAACCAAAAAACATAATTTAGACACACACAAAACCAAAGGATCTCTCACTGGAAAAACAAAGTTGAAAGGAAAATGAACCAGAAGAGAACAACAACATAACATTTTATTGCAGGACTGGCTAGCAGCCTATTCTATCCAGCTATCCAGCTATCCAGCCAAGAAGAAACTCATGCACCTTTTTAGGGTCAGCAAGAGATTTCGAAACGCTCTCCCGCTGCATGCACCTCTTGGCCCATTCAATCAGCTTGGGGCACTCTGCCTCTGTGCTGAAGTTTCCAAGGGTCTCAAATGCATAAAACCAGTTGTAGGATGTGATGAGAGCAATGTCCAAGAACCCAAAGCTCTCACCCCCAAAGTAAGGCTTGTCTCCAAGCTCTCCTTCCAACTGCTTCAGGATGTCGATGAATTCCTTCTTGGCTTCCTCAAGTTCTTCTCCTTTTGTGCTCCATAGTTTCTTCCTAGCATCAGGTACCTACAATTTTCCAAAAGAAAAATTGTAGACTATTCAGTGTTTTCACTTTTTATAAAAAATTCCACCAAAAGAAAACAAGAGGAATTATACAAAAATAAATTGGTGTTGTTCTTCATTGTCTAAGACAGCAACATGTTGCATATTAACCTATTTCAAAAATGGCTTATGCTTCCCCTTAAAAAATATATATATATGTGCTCTGAATTTCTTTCAATTTGGATTTGTGAAAACATACCTATTTCAAATATGTCCATTTTTTTTTTTTCAGTATGATCACAAAAAGAGATGACATTCCAAAACACATGAAAACAAAAATCCAAAATTAAATTAAATTGTAAACAATATATACATATGATACCAACTTAAAAGGAAAAGGGAAAATAGAAAATTATACAGAAAACAAGTTGATTAATTACCTTCTTATCAATGAAATCAGCCCAGACCCTGGCCCGAGCTCTCTGGTAAGGATCAGAGGGAAGCAAAGGAGCTTTACCCTCCCAAACCTCATCAATGTATTGCACAATGATGAGTGACTCACAGACCGGTTTACCGTTGTGGATGAGAACCGGGATCTTCTTGTGAACCGGGTTCATCTGCAGAAGCAGTGAGCTCTTGTTCCTCAAGTCCTCCTCTCTGTACTCATACTTGACACCCTTCTCGTCCAGAGCTATCCTTGCCCTCGTCCCATACATGCTTGGCCAGAATCCCAAAACAACAACCTCATCGTCCGCCATTTCTGACACACACAAACTTCTTCTTCTTGTAGCAGCTTAGCTTGTTGCTAAACTCAAAGACTGATAAAGCAAGAAAAGCATGCAGCACTGACTTCTACTGCTGAGACTGTAATTAAAGTGTAACGTTTATATAATACAAAAGGATGATGCGACATCGTTTTGGCTTTTAACTATGAGGTGTCTGCGTGTGCTTTGGCATGTAGTGTTGACATTTGTAAACTTGATCAATAGTGCCGCAAGTTGTCACTGCTTTCGTCATATGTGATTGTGGGCTAGCATTTTAGGTGATCGTAAAACAGTTGATGCTACAGCACTAAGTGCTAGTCACAATTTAAAGCTTCTAATAAATATATCAATGGTAAAGCCGAAGTCTTGAGGATCCACTTGTCATAAAAGTATTATATTGAAAGATAAATATCTTCAAGAATGGAGCTGCACGATTTGCCAGAGAAAGTGATTGTGCTGCTGATCACCTTGCTTCTATCCAGTGGGAGTTTTTCTTTTTGGGGTTTAAAGTAGATTATGTTTATTTATTTTAATAAGCGATAGTATAAATTATAAGATGAGAGAGTTTTTCACACACATTACAATTACAAAGGTATCATTAGGGTTTTTCACGCTCGTCTGCAAGTCAAGACTTTTCCAGACCCAGTTGGCAAGCAGCTCCAATTTTTTTAGACTGAGAAAAATATATATATATATATATATATATATCTTAAAATGAAAGGAACTAAAGTAGAGCAAAGACACGTCAAAGTGTCTATTATATTATTGTTATAATACAAATATACTCTTTTGACATAACATTCAGAAGACACAGCAAAGTGTCTCATCAGAAAGGAAAAGCAAAAAAAAAAGGGAAATAGCCTTAAATGCCACCCGTTTGTTAGTTTTAAGTGGAAATACCATCCCTCCCCAAAATTTTTGCAACTACCACCTATAAATACATACTTATTGCCCACTTATCTCCCAACTAACACTTTTGGTCAATTTTTTGTTTCTCTTTCAGCTCTCAACTCTATCTCATGGTTCTCTCTTTCTCTCTCAATCTCTCTCTCTCTCTCTCTCTCTCTCTCTCTCTCTCTCTCGCTAACTACGCCTCTTCTCACGAAGAAGATCAAGAACAACCTACAAAACCCACAGCTTTGCCCTCAAAACCCAGATCATCCCCTTACTCTCTGTTTTTTCTCTCTACCCAAATCCAAACCCCAACTTCATCTCTCTTAGAATCCCTTCTGCAACCTAAACAAACCCAAACAAAACCACCTTTTCTGAATATGAGAGCATGTCTTGGCATTAGGTGGCCATTGTTTGAGCATTTTGGTCCAATTTTGGGGGGGTTTTGAAGTTAGGGTTTACATGCCCTCTTCAAGAACAGCTTCTGCAGAAAATGAATTGTTGGGAATATGTAAGTTTTGATGTTAAATTGAATTTGATTACTGAAATTGGAATAGTGATTGATTTCGTCTGAATTTTGTGTAGAAAGTGAAGTATTGGGATTGATTTTGTTTGTCTGAAACAACAAATGTGTATGTTCTTTGTCGATTGATTCTTGCAATTGGTATTGGGATTTTCTATGAACTTGTTATGATTATATCATAGTGAGGTAGCATTGTTGATTTGCTATTTACAATCGTATTGTGATTTTATTACGGTTGTATTGTAGTGGTATTGCTTTTGTATTGCTATGGTATTGCTGTTATATTGATTTTTTTTTTGTGTTTTATTCATATGTTACTGTAATTTAATAGGAATATATGTTGATATCATTTTTCTTTATTCTTGGCTGAAGTATTATTTACGATCTCTCTCTCTCTCTCTCTCTCTCTCTCTCTCTGCTCTTTGTATTTTTCTCAACATTTATGTGTTAACTTAATGTCTGGTATTGTTTTGAAACCATAATCATTGTCAATCTCATTGTTTCTTTAAAAGATTGCTATGAAATTGTTACTCCATTTCCTTCTTTCCTTTGTTTTAAGATATTTTTGTTTAGAGAAAAAGAACTCTGTTTTTGTAAGGCATGATCATTGCAAAAAGATTTAGACCAAGGTACTAAATATCGATAATATCCCCGATAATATCTGATTTTTGGGGGTCCGATATTTTAACAACGAACCATAGTGTTATCGTCAATTTATCGATAATATCCCGATATTATCCCGATAATATTGGAAAGATATTTTCAACATTTTTATGAATGATTTGGTCAATATATCGAGATATTATTGATAATATCCCGATAATATCCCAATAATATCCCGATAATATCCCGATACGAAACTCAAAAAATGTAGAGAAGTAGCTCATTGAACTGATTTGGGCACTCTACGGAAAGCATGCCTCCTAGAGTAATACAAAAGTAGCTCATTGAGCTAATAAACAAAGCATGTCTAGCCGACAACATGCTCACATGCCACCGGAGGTAGTGGTGGATATGTTGGACCACCTCCCGGATTTATGATCCCCTTCACTGGTGAGGCAAACTTCACGCATGCAACACAAGATGAGGACCATGGCAGGTAGGCGGGCAGGACCAGGAATTGGTGCCATAGGGAAGAACTATACTCGTAGAGAAAGAGGCAAGGGGACTTTGTCAAGTCAAGAAGATAACTCGTTATCTATAACTTCGGACTCTGTTGGAGTAGGAAGTAGTAACTATGGTTATACTCATAACCAACCATTTCCCTACCCTTCATATCCCATTCCTGTTGGGATGGAATCAAGTGACTCGTGGAAAAAAATCCGAGACTCAATCTTCAAATGATTTTGCTTATAGACAACGTCAATCAATCTAGGATCCATATGGGTGGCATGTTAACAATTACATGCAAAACTATTTAGGGGATTTATCATTTGATGACTACTCTTCAAAATATACTTACTCTACACATAGAGATGATGAAGATAGTGAAAATTTTGAACCTCATAGGAACTCTATGTGGTACTAAGTCACTCATGTATCTTACCATGCAATGTATAAAGTGTAAAATATTGTAGTAATTCATTATATATAAATGATTATGGTGTGTTTAATCTTCTTTCTTTAATTACTACATATTTTCTACACTTACGGTGTTTGCTAGCTCGCTATATAATCAACTTAAATCAATTAAATCCATCATACAATGCATTTCCTTCCAATTTTTTGTGATAAACTAATAGATAATTGACTAAATAAACATCCTGCAAAGTTTCAATAAAAATTTCCAAGTTTTTCTTACAATTTCCGTGGTTTTTATTCAATTTTTTCCAGATACCGATAATATCCCGATATTTCCTGCGATATTTCCGTGTTTTTTGACTTCCGATACTTCCGATACCTCCGATATTTAAGACCTTGATTTAGACACATGCATCTATTTGTAGTCACAAAAGTTGTCCTTTCCTGCCACTTTTTTTCTTTTAAATCCCTTATGCACTGTTTCCTTTCTTTCCTTATATTAATATCTTTTCACTATTTCCAAATAAACAAGAAAGGTCATACATGTAGTGCAATTTTGTTACTTTGTGATTTTCATAAATCTTGTATTGATAGGTAATGGTTTTCCTTCAGTATTATTAGGCTTGATTGATAATTCTCATGCTTTACAATTTCTCTTATGGCTTGAAAAAGTGTCACTGCCCTGACATAGCTCATGACTAAAATGTTTGATGTTACAATGTCTCCACTTAAATTGTTTATTTTCTGAAAACATGTTACACTTTTTTCCAATTTATTTATCTGTTTGTGGTTTATTACACCTATTGCAACCCATTTAATGTGAAATAATGGGTTAGACTAAGATATTTTAGAAGTTAACTAGTGATCGGTAAAATATTGTAACAAATAGGTTAACAATCTTTTGTACTATTCTGAGTTCGCCAATATTTTCATGGACCAAGGAAAGAAGAAACCTAGAACACCTCAAGAGTAATCACCAAAAGGTTAAATTTGCATTGTTTAGTTTCTTCTCTGTCTAGTGTCAATATTTATGTCGGCATGTCTATATTCTACTTTCTATTTTAAGTTGCCTAGTGAAACTTTTTTGTTTTTCAGACAAGATGGTGCTCAGAAGTCCTTAGCTTCATTATGGATCAGATGCATGATGAAGTACTTAAGCTTGAAGGACAACCCTTGAGTATTAATGGGCTCAAATCATCTCTAGTATCTTCTCCAGAAGAAGATGAATGGGAGACGGTTGGCCCTCAGAATACATCTCCAGTAACCAGGACACAAAGTTTTGTTCCTTCAGAATTAAGCAATATTTTTGGAGGACAATTGATCTTGATCTTGTTTTTTCTTTCTTTTTTCCTGCAGAGGAAAGAAGAACTTGTTTTAGAGAAGGGTGGGTGACTATCAAAGAGCATCATGTCAGGCCTCCAAGATGGTGGAAAGAATTTCATCTTCAAGATAGACGCAGACTTATAGTCATCAATTTGTTGCAACTTCCTCCAGGCATTGTCCTGAAATGCTGGATTTGGAATCAAAATTTTGTTACTCTTCTTTGAGCCAACAATTTGTATATTATATTTCAAGGGATATATATAATGCCATAGTCTGACTGAAGTTGTATTAATTTATGCCGAGCCGTCCTTAGCTTGGGGTGGTTATCATTATCAGTATAGAATTTTGTATCTATAATTTAAAATTCCATTATAATAAGGTGGAAATTGTGAAATTTGCATCATATCTCAATCTCATCATTGTGTTTGCAAAATGATGCATGCCTCAGCTACTTTCAGTGTCAACAATGTCTCCAATTTCATAGGGTATATATCATTGCCAGGAAAAATGTAAGGGGAAATGTCTGATATAATCATTTTCTGTTTTTTTTTTCTGCAGTTTTGTATTGACAATTTCTGTTTCTTTCCCTTTTTCTTTTCAGATTGCACAAGAAAAAGAAAAGCCACTCCCAACTTGTTTATTGTATTTGTATTGCATTTTTATTGCTTACATATTGCCACTTTATTGCTTGTTTATTGCCATCGTATTGCTTTTGTATTGCATGTTTGTTACCACTTCATAATCTACGTGTCATACTTTCGTATTGTTTTTGTTTATTGCTTTTTGGTTGGTTTTCTTAATTAATATAATTTGTTGCAGGGAAAGCAACTATGAGTTTGATTTATAAAAAGGACGTGACGTCCTTGATGGAATCACATTCTTACAATAATAAAAAATCAATAAAAAATCAATAATGGAATCACATTCTTACACCAATAACTGAACATGAATCAATCATATTGAAGAGATGCATATACGGTGCTTGTTGTACCTTATTTATATGATAATGAATAATGATCTGACATTTTCCTTTACAAAATAAACTAATACAATCAAGCGTTTTCTTTTACAAAATATCCTTATAAGTTCCTTTACAAGACAGACTTGAAAAAACAGGTGATAAGAAACAAGTATAAGTGCAATAACCAGGCAATACCACAACACTACAATGGCAATACGATGACAATACAAATACAATAGGAGAGCAATACAATGGCAATACAAAAACTCCACATTCCCACTATATATTCATAATCTACAACATACTACAAAGAGAACACAACACCCTTAATGGAATCACATTTTACACTCCTACATCATCAAAATACCCTCGAGCAAGGAATGGGCGGAGAGGCTTCTGTAAAAGTTGAGGATGTAAAAGATGTTGTTGCCTTGAAGGAAATGAAGTAACAATTTCACAGCGATCTTTTAAAGAAACAATGAGATTGAAAATGATTATGGTTCCAAAACAATACCAGACATTAAGTTAACACATAAATGTTGAGAAAAATACGAAGAGAGAGAGAGAGAGAGAGGGAGAGTGAGAGAAAGAGAGAGAAAGAGAGAGATCGTAAATAATACTTCAGCCAAGAATAAAGAAAAATGATATCAACATATATTCCTATTAAATTACTGTAACATATCAATAAAACACACACAAAAAAATCAATATAACAGCAATACCATAGCAATACAAAAGCAATACCACTACAATACAACCATAATAAAATCACAATACGATTGCAAATAGCAAATCAACAATGCTACCTCACTATGATATAATCATAACAAGTTCATAGAAAATCCCAATACCAATTTCAAGAATCAATTGACAAAGAACAAACACATTTGTTGTTTCAGACAAACAAAATCAATCCCAATACTTCACTTTCTACACAAAATACAGACGAAATCAATCACAATTCCAATTTCAGTAATCAAATTCAATTTAGCATCAAAACTTACATATTCCCAACAATTCATTTTCTGCAGAAGCTGTTCTTGAAGAGGGCATGTAAACCTTACTTCAAAACCCCCTAAAATTGGACCAAAATGCTCAAACAATGGCCACCTAATGCCAAGACATGCTCTCATATTCAGAAAGATGGTTTTGTTTGGGTTTGTTTAGGTTGCAAAAGGGATTCGAAGAGAGATGAAGTTGGGGTTTGGATTTGGGTAGAGAAGAAAACAGAGAGTAAGGGGATGAACTAGGTTTTGAGGGCAAAGCTGTGGGTTTTGTAGGTTGTTCTTGATCTTCTTCGTGAGAAGAGGCGTAGTTAGCGAGAGAGAGAGAGAGAGAAAGAGAGAGAGAACCATGAGATAGAGTTGAGAGAGAGAGAGAGCTGAAAGAGAAACAAAAAATTGACCAAAAGTGTTAGCTGGGAGATAAGTGGGCAATAAGTATGTATTTATAGGTGGTAGTTGCAAAACTTTTGGGGAGGGATGGTATTTCCACTTAAAATTAACAAATGGGTGGCATTTAAGGCTATTTCCCAAAAAAAAAAGCTGAAAGGAAAGAAAACTAGAACAGCCTAAGACTTCATTGCAAGGCTCTCTAATTAACATGGTGTGATTATTAATATGCTAAAACCCTATTTTTTTTCTTCTACTCCATACCAAACATCTTCTTCATGCCAAGAACAAACTCATACACCTTTTTATGGCCAGAAGTGTTTTGCACACACTGTCCTTTCTGCATGCACCTCTTAGCCCATGCAATCAGCTTGGGACACTCTGCCTCTATGCTGAATTTTCCACAGGTCTCAAATGCATAGAACCAAGCTGTAGAATGTGATAAGGGAAATGTCCAGGAACCCAAACTCTCACCCTCAAAATAAGGTTAATTTGTTTCCAACCTCTCCTTCCAACTGCTTCAGGACTTCGGTAAATTCCTCCCCAATTTTAAGAAAATTTGTTGTGAATTAATACTAACTCACTTCCCCTTAGGACCTTGTTGTTAATGAACTTTGTGACCAACTCAATGATGGATGAGTCTTACACACACACAGAAATTTAACCAAGAAAGAAATGACACAAGTGTTTATAGAGGTTCAGCAAATTGCCTACTTCCTCTTTGGTGATCTCCTTGAGAACTTTCACTAATGAAGATAGGTTACAAACTTTGGTTTACAAAGAAAGGAAACCCCCTTAGAACACTACCCTCACAATCTGTTTCTCTCTCACCCTTGCTCAACACCTTGATACACTTAGAGAACTCTCTTGCTCTCCCCTTGGTATTTTCTGAACTTACAAGTTTTCAGCTTCTCTATACTTTGCACAAACTTATGCACTTAACAACTTAATGTTCTCTTGCTTCCTCTTCCCTCTTATATAGGCCTTGGGACTCCAAGATCAGATATCATTAAGTTATACACGTTCATGCTTTAGTTATCTCACTTTAGACACCTGTTCTTGGCAGCTCATAAAGCAAGGGAACATTGGATGCTAGCTGCCATCTATATCTTGATCCAAGAGAGAAATCACTCATTGAAGCAAGTTATCAATTTGCCAAAGTGTTCTCCCAACTTTCCAGCTGCTATGCCACCTTCTAATATCTCAGAATTGATCAGAAATATCCTTGCAAGTCGGTAGAAAGTGATAGCACACAAAGGAAGACTTAAAACGCGTAGAAACTGAAAAAAGGCACAGTAGGGGCGACCGGTCGCCAGGACGCGGGCGACCGGTCGCTTTTACACAGAATCGTTTTTAGCTTCAGCATCTTTCTGGGCGACCGGTCGCAGGACCAGGCGACCGGTCGCTTTTCCACATTTCGCTTCAGACTTCGTTCTTTTGGCTGAAGACCGACCGGTCGCTCATAACTTGCGACCGGTCGCTTGGAAGAATCGAAATTCAATTCAGACTTTGCAATCTGCCGAAACCGACCGGTCGCCGTAACCTTAACCGGTCGCTGGTTTTAATATTTTTGTATCTTTTTAATTGAGCCATTTTTCTCAACAATCTCCACCATGGCGAGATTAAAACCCCTTGTGGACACTATTGCTTTTCCAGGACATCTTTAATTTCTTGAGAATCGTCCAGGATAACTCTCAAGAACTCCACCTTAATCTTAGCATGGAACAAGATTGAGCAAGCTCAAACAATGCTTGAACTTTGCTGCCTGTGACTGGCTTTGTTAGACAATCTGAAGCGTTCTCCTTTGTATGAACCTTCTTTATCATGACGTCTCCATCATTCACCCAATCCCTTACCCGGTGGTATCGGACATCAATGTGTTTAGACCTTCCATGAAATACTTGATTTTTCACTAGGTAGATTGCACTTTGACTATCACTTTGAATCACCACCAAGTTTTGGGCTATCCCGAATTCCTTAGCCAATCTCTTCAGCCATACCGCTTCCTTCGAAGCTTTCGTGAGCGCCATATACTCCTCCTCTGTTGTAGACAAGGCACTAACCGATTGTAACACCGCTCTCCAACTAATCGGTCCTCCACCACAAATGAAGACATATCCCGTGGTGGATTTCCTCTTGTCTAGATCCCAGCATAATCAGAATCTACATACCCTGACACACATGCATTACCTTGTTGTTTTTCAAACAATATCCCAAGCCTCCTTGTGCCCTTCAAGTACCTGAGAATCCACTTCGCTGCTGTCCAATGAAGTCTGCCCGGATTCGCCATGTATCTTGACACCACACTTACGGCTTGAGCTAAGTCGGGGCGTGTGCAAACCATTGCATACATAAGACACCCTACCAAGCTTGCATATGGAACTTTGCTCATTTCTTCCTTCTCATCATCCGTAGAAGGACATTCCTGTGCACTTAATTTGAAATGCTCCGCCAAAGGAGTAGACACGGGCTTGCAATCCATCATATTGAATTTTTCAAGTACTTTGGAAATGTACTTACTTTGTGACAGCCATAGCTTGCCTGCGTTTCTGTCTCTCCTTATCTCCATTCATAGGATCTTTTGTGCAGAGCCTAGATCCTTCATGTCAAACTCATTTCCAAGCAATGTCTTTATTTCCTGGATTTTTGACATATCTCTACATGCAATTAGCATGTCATCAACATAAAGAAGTAAAAGGATGAAGTTACCATCCTTAAATGCATGACTGTAAACACAGCAATCTGATTCACATCTTCTATATCCAATCTTCATCATGAAAGAATCGAAGCACTTATTCCACTGCCTTGGAGATTGCTTTAGCCCGTATAAAGACTTCTTCAACCTGCAAACCAGATTTTTCTTGCTTGCTTCAATGAACCCTTGAGGTTGGCTCATGTAGATATCTTCCTCCAAGTCTCCATGGAGGAAAGCAGTCTTCACATCCATTTGCTCCACCTCAATGTCCTCTTGGGCTACTATGGAGAGAAGTAGCCGTATAGAAGTATGTTTCACCACCGGTGAGAAGATTTCATCATAATCAACTCCCTCCTTTTGCAAGTATCCCTTGGCCACCAATCGAGCTTTGAACATGGTGGCTCCCTTCTCATGCATTTCTTCTTTCTTCCTAAACACCCACTTGCAGCCAATAACCTTGCGATCTTTGGGTTTAGGAACTAACTCCCAAACTGAGTTTTGGTGTAGAGATTCCATATCTTGCATCATAGCTTCCATCCAACTTTCCCGCTCCTCATTCTCAACAGCTTCTTGGAACGTGGTTGGTTCTTCTTCACTTGCATTTAGAGCATAGTGAACTGAGTCTGTGTCCCATCCAAACCTTTGAGGTGGTTTGATGGTTCTCTTGGGCCTGGACTGAGCTATAGATGATGGCTCCACCACTTCTTGAGCATCTTCTTCTTCTTGAGTTTGTTGTTGATTTTGCCCAGCTTCTTCCTCCTCAATGTCAGACTCCTCCTCCTCCTGAACGTCTTCAGTTGGCTGTTTTTGTGAAGTCTTTCTTGACACCTTCTTAAGTGGAACTTCAATGGTTGTTTCTCTTTCAACAACATCCTCATTTGCTTCTGAATTCTTGACTTTGTTCAAAGGCATGGTCTTTTCATCAAACACAACATCTCTGCTGAGTATCTTCTTGTGGTTCACTGGATCCCATAGCTTGTAGCCCTTCACTCCGCTCTCGAAGCCGATGAAAATGCATTCAAGAGACTTAGACTTCAACTTGGATCTTTCATCACTAGGAATAAGTGCAAATGCACTGCATCCAAACACTTTAAGATTAGAAAAAACTATTGACTTATTTGACCATACCTCCTCTGCACATTTGAACTCAAGATTTCTTGAAGGTGATCGGTTAACCAAATAGGCAGCGTGGTTAACTGACTCTGCCCAAAATGATTCGGGCAATCCTGCATGAATCCTCATACATCTCTCACGCTCCATGAGAGTTCTATTCATCCTTTCCGCAGCTCCATTTTGTTGGGGCGTCTTCTTCACGGTAAAGTGCCCCTTAATGCCTTCGTTTCTGCAAAACTCAAGAAATTTGTTGTCCTTATATTCACCACCGTTGTCACTCCTTAGGATCTTGATTTTTCTTCCAGTTAGGTTCTCCACTTCCGCCTTCCACTCTTTGAATTTGGTGAAGACCTCAGATTTCTCCTTCATGAAGTAGACCCAAACCTTTCTGGAAAAATCATCCAAGAAAGTCACGAAATAGCGAGCTCCACCCTTTGATTTAACCGGTGATGGCCCCCATACATCTGAGTGAATATAATCTAGCACTCCTGTGCTACCTTCCTCTTTATCTCGCAGCTTGAAAGCTATCTTCGATTGCTTTCCCATGGTACAAAATTTGCAGAACTCCAGCTTGCAGCTTTGAACACCTTTCAACAATTTTCTTTTGTGTAGTTCCTGCATGCCTCTCTCACTCATGTGCCCTAGCCTCAAATGCCAAAGCTGAGTTTCATCATCCGAGTCCTTGCTTGTGGACACAGCTGCTCCACCTGTTATTGTTGTACCGCACAATCTATATAGACAATTAGGTTAAACTTCTCCCTTCATAACCACAAGTGAACCTTTTGAGATTATGATTTTCCCTCCATTAGCCTTAACAGAATAACCATTCTTATCAAGAGTTCCAAGGGAAATAAGATTCTTACGCAACTTTGGAATATGCCTTACCATTCCAAGCGTCCTAACAGTCCCGTCATGCATCTTTATCTTGATTGTACCGGTGCCTATGACTCTACAAACCGAGTCATTCCCCATTATAACTTCGCCACCTTCTTCTTTCTCATATGTGTCAAACCACTCCTTGTTTGAGCACATATGGTATGAGCACCCGGAATCCAAAATCCAATCCGAAGAGAAACACCTTGAAGAATTAGCATATGTATTAGTATTAACATTGCCATTAACACATAAAAGCTCACCATCACTTTCCGTGACTTCCTCAGCTGTGTTTGCTGCATTCTTCCCTTTGTTCTTCTTCTCTTTCCATATGGGGCAATTTCTTTTCCAGTGCTCCTTTGACCCACACTCGAAACAACCTTCTTTAGCCTTGGATTTTGATCTTCCTTTGTTGCCTTTCTTGCCTTCACGCCTCTTTGAACGACCCATCTCTTCGGTCTTAGCAAATAGACCTTCACCTTGAGAGTTTTCTCCAGAACGTTGAGCCATCCTATGGTGCGTCATGATGTCCTGCAGCACAGGCTCGAAATCCAGAGTGACCTTCCTGAACATAAGAGTGGTTCGAAAGTGTTTATAGGACGGAGGTAAGGATGTTAGCAACATAAGTGCCTTATCCTCCGTACTATAAATAACTTCCATTCTTTGCAAATCAGCAACACATCTATTGAAACTACTTAAATGTTCCATTAGATTACCTCCTTCTTCCATCTTCAGATTTAGGAGTTCTTCCTTTAGGAAGAGCTTGTTGGACAGCGACTTCCCTGCAAACATCTCTTCGAGCTTCTCCCATGTTTGCTTCGCGGTACCCTTGCAACACGTTGATGTGCACATCATCGGAGAGGTAATTTTCGATGGCTCCTCTAGCTAACTCGTCAAGTACGCCCCACTCCTCATCTTTCATGTCTACTGGCTTCTTTTCCTTGCCAACTAACACAACATGGAAATGTTGTTGTGTAAGAGCTGACCTCATCCTTCGTTGCCAAAGAGTGAAGTTCTCCTTCCCTGTGAAAGGCTTTAGCTCCACCTTCATGCTTGCTGCCTGTGGTTGCTTCACATGTTGTGAACTGCTACCACTCTCAACTTCTTGTTCACTTGCCATCTACAACACACTAGCACTTCAAAAGAAAGACTAGCACAGCTGCCAAAACACAGCTCTGATACCACTTGTTGTGAATTAATACTAACTCACTTCCCCTTAGGACCTTGTTGTTAATGAACTTTGTGACCAACTCAATGATGGATGAGTCTTACACACACACAGAAATTTAACCAAGAAAGAAATGACACAAGTGTTTATAGAGGTTCAGCAAATTGCCTACTTCCTCTTTGGTGATCTCCTTGAGAACTTTCACTAATGAAGATAGGTTACAAACTTTGGTTTACAAAGAAAGGAAACCCCCTTAGAACACTACCCTCACAATCTGTTTCTCTCTCACCCTTGCTCAACACCTTGATACACTTAGAGAACTCTCTTGCTCTCCCCTTGGTATTTTCTGAACTTACAAGTTTTCAGCTTCTCTATACTTTGCACAAACTTATGCACTAAACAACTTAATGTTCTCTTGCTTCCTCTTCCCTCTTATATAGGCCTTGGGACTCCAAGATCATATATCATTAAGTTATACACGTTCATGCTTTAGTTATCTCACTTTAGACACCTGTTCTTGGCAGCTCAAAAAGCAAGGGAACATTGGATGCTAGCTGCCATCTATATCTTGATCCAAGAGAGAAATCACTCATTGAAGCAAGTTATCAATTTGCCAAAGTGTTCTCCCAACTTTCCAGCTGCTATGCCACCTTCTAATATCTCAGAATTGATCAGAAATATCCTTGCAAGTCGGTAGAAAGTGATAACACACAAAGGAAGACTTGAAAACGCGTAGAAACTGAAACAGCATAGTCAGGGGGGACCGGTCGCGCCAGGACGGGGCGACCGGTCGCTTTTACACAGAATCGTTTTTAGCTTCAGCATCTTCTGGGCGACCGGTCGCAGGACTAGGCGAGCGATCGCTTTTCCACATTTCGCTTCAGACTTCGTTCTTTTGGCTGAAGACCGACCGGTCGCTCATAACTTGCGACCAGTCGCTTTGGAACAGAATCGAAATTCAATTCAGACTTTGCAATCTGCCGAAAACCGAACCGCAAACGCCTTAACCTGCGACCAGTCGCTGGTTTTAATATTTTTGTATCTTTTTAATTGAGCCATTTTTCTCAACAAAATTTGCATAAAAAATTGGTAGAGAATTCAATGGTTTTAGTTAAAATGTTATTTTGTAATCCTACTTCCTTCCAGCAGAGAATTATCACTCATCCAAAAAAAAAAAAAAACACACTGTTTCTGCGAAGCTTATAGGGCTTCCAGCGTCTTGAGCCTGCACAGAACCTAAAATAATGCAGTTGACAAGAAAACAATTAGTAGAAGTTAACAACTTGATATTTTGACTACAAAGGCAAACCAACAAAAAAAAAAACAGGCTATCGCCTATCTCCTTCAAATCTTTATATGCCTAAAAAGTCATTAAAAATTGTATATTTTCAGCTCACTTTCTGGTCCGGAGCATTTGTGTTGCGTGTTCAAGTTCGTCTACCTAAAACCGATGAGGTCCTTGACCAGAAAAAAAAGCATCAGGTCTCTAAATTCTTTTCCCCTCAGATTAATAAAATCCATAGTACGTTAGTCCTACTTTCTCAATTATATTATTAGCAACAGTATTCAATGAAAAGGAAAACAATAAAGATTGAAGATTTGATATCGAACGCATGCAATGACATAATCTGATTGCTTCTGCTTTGAATGTTTGTCCATAAATACACTGACATACATCACCACCATCCACAGCTCCATATCTTAATTAAGCTAAGTTCAAATTTGAGTCTTCAATGGCGGATGAGGTGTTGTTGTTGGACTTCTGGCCAAGCCCGTTTGGGATGAGGCTGAGAGTTGCACTGGCTGAGAAGGGCATTCATTATGAGTACAAAGAGGAGGACTTGCGTAACAAGAGTGCACTGTTGCTCCAGTCGAACCCGGTTCACAACAAGATCCCGGTTCTCATTCACAATGGCAAACCAGTATCTGAGTCCTTAGTTGCCCTTGAGTACATTGATGAGGTTTGGGAGGATAAGGCTCCTCTGTTGCCCTCTGATCCTTACCCTAGAGCCCAAGCCAGGTTCTGGGCTGATTTCGTTGACAAGAAGGTATAATTTCCCTAACTTACTAATTTTTTACCATAAATCCAATATTATCAACATGGAAAATATGAGTAGAGAATCCGCAGTAAATTATATGGAGTTCTGAAGAATTATTGAGAAAATCTCGAAATATGGATAACGGGTTTTTGGTGATGTTAAATGCAGATGTATGATATTGGGAGGAGGTGGTATGGACAACCAAAGGAGAAGAACAGGAAGCAGCAAAGAAAGAGTTCCTTGAGTGCATTGGATTGTTGGAAGGGGAGCTTGGAGACAAGCCTTACTTTGGGGGTGAGACCCTCGGGTTCGTGGATGTGGCGCTTATTCCGTTCTATAGCTGGTTTTATGTGTATGAGAAATGTGGCAACTTCAGTATAGAGGCAGAGCAGCCAAAGTTTTATGCATGGGCAAAGAGGTGCATGCAGAAGGAGAGTGTGTCCAAGTCTCTTGCGGACCAGAAAGCGATCTATGACTTGTTTCTGCAGCACATGAAAGCGAGGGGGATTGATCAGTAGATGCATGGGCACTTGAGCTTGTGCTTTTTCTGTGTTTCAAGTTTCAACCTGTGTTTTGTGTTCTTTATATTTGCAATAAGGCGGCACTTGACCAAGCCCGCTACAGTATATGGGGGAGCTTTGTTGTATATGGTTTTGTAGTCAAATTATCAAATTGTTGTGAACTTTTTATATCAAAGGATTTTGAGCCATTCAAATATCAACAAGCAGCTAAAAAAACATAATTTAGACACACAAAACCAAAGGATCTCTCACTGGAAAAACAAAGCTGAAAGGAAAAAGAAAAAACAGAAGAAACACAGCCTAACATTTGATTGCAGGACCTGCTATGGTGATAATATGCTGGCTAGCAGCCTATTCTATCCTGCTATCCGACCAAGAAGAAACTCATACACCTTCTTAGGGTCGGCCAGAGATTTCGATACGCTCTCCCGGTGCGTGCATCTTTTGGCCCATTCAATCAGCTTGGGGCACTCTGCCTCTGTGCTGAAGTTTCCAAAGGTCTCAAATGCATAAAACCAGCTGTAGAATGTGATGAGAGCAACGTCTGGCACGAGCTGTTCTGTATTTTCTCTCAGACAGCAACATGTTGCATATGTTAATTACTACCTTCTTATCAATGAAATCAGCCCAGAATCTGGCACGAGCTCTCTGGTAAGGATCAGAGGGAAGCAGAGGAGCTTTATCCCTCCAAACCTCATCAACATACTGCACAATTATGAGTGACTCACAGACCGGTTTACCGTTGTGGATGAGAACCGGAATCTTCTTGTGAACCGGGTTCATCTGCAGAAGCAGTGAGCTCTTGTTACTCAAGTCCTCCTCTCTGTACTCATACTTGACACCCTTCTCGTCCAGAGCTATCGTTGCCCTCGTCCCATACGGGCTTGTCCAGAACCCCAAAACAACAACCTCCTCGTCCGCCATTGTTGGCACACAAACTTCTTCTTCTTGCAGCTCAGCTTAGCTTCTTGCTAAACTCCAAGACTGACTGATGAACAAGAAAAGAATGCAGCACTTACTTCTACTGCTGAGGCTAATTTAAGTGTAACGTTTTATATATTGACATTTGTTTCAAGATTATCTGTGATGCAGTGGTTGATGTTAATTAACAAATTAATAAAAGTGATTAGCAAGTGCCAGAAATTGTCATTGCTTTCGTCATTTGTGATGTGGGCTCTCTCCCAAAATATTTTATATGAAGAGATTCGAGGACGAGAACCATGCACTTTGAATATAACTCAAGGTGTATTAGAGAAGTCGTCAGCAATAGTATTATTTAACTCGAAATGCCTTAGCTAGCATGTTAGGTGATCTTAAAGTAAGTTGACGCTTCAGCACTAAGTGCTAATCACAATTTAAAGCTTCTAATTAAATAAGTTTTATCAATGGTAAAGCCGAAGTCTTGAGCACCCACTTGTTATAAAAGTATTATGTTGAATAAATATCTTCAAGATTGGAGCTGCTGGATTTGCCTCAGAAATTGCTTATGCCGCTGATCACCATGTTTTCATCCTGTGGGAGTCTTTCTTCTGGGCTTTCAAGTGTTTAAAGTAGTTCCTATATATATATATATATATTATGCAAACGTTAGTCTAAATACAAGATAAGTGGGATATTTTCGCACGTACAATACCAAGGTGTCATTGAGTGCGTACTCAAAGGGCTAGACTCTCCCGTTGGCAAGAAGCTCCTATTTTTTAGATTGAGAAAAAAAGATATATCTTAAAACGGAAGGAAGAGAGAACTAAAGTAGAGCAAGACACATCAAAGTCTCTTTTATTATTGTTATAATACAAACATACCCTTTTGACATAACATTCAGAAGACACACCAAAGTGTCTAACCAGGGAAAAAAAAAGGCCCTGAAAGTAAAGAAAACTAGAATAAAAGCCTATTTTCTTCTTCTATTCCATACCAAACATCTTCTTCATACCAAGAACAAACTCATAGACCTTGTTTTTGTCAGGAAGAGTTTTGGACACACTCTCCTTCTGCATGCACCTCTTGGCCCATGCAATCAGCTTGGGGCACTCTGCCTCTATGCTGAAGTTTCCACAGGTCTCAAATGCATAGAACCAGCTGTAGAATGTGATGAGAGCAATGTCCAAGAACCCAAAACTCTCACCCTCAAAATAAGGCTTGTTTCCAAGCTCTCCTTCCAACTGCTTAAGGACTTCAATAAATTCCTTCTTGCCTGCCTCTTGTTCCTCCCCTTTTGTGGCCCATATTTTCCTCCCAGCATCATATAGCTGCAATTTTAAGAATCATTCCATCAGAAATTGCTAGAGAATTCAATTGGAATTAATTAAAATGTTTCCAAGCTAATTACCTTCTTATCAATGAAATCAGCCCAGAACCTGGAGCGAGCTCTCAGGTAAGGATCAGAGGGAAGCAGAGGATCTTTGTCCCTCCAAACCTCATCAACATACTGCACAATGATGAGAGACTCGCAGACCGGTTTGCCGTTGTGGATGAGAACCGGGATCTTCTCGTGAACCGGGTTCATCTGCAGAAGCAGTGGGCTCTTGTTCCTCTAGTCCTCCTCTCTGTACTCATACTTGACACCCTTCTCAGCCAGCGCCACTCTCGCCCTCATCCCAAACATGCTTGCCCAGAAGTCCAAAAGAATAACCTCGTCCGCCATTGTTGACACAGAAACAAGGTTCTTCTAGCTCTATCTCTAGCTCTAGCTTGACACTACTACACTGAGCCGAGAAGAGGGGATATATATATAATATATAAAGGTGTTTGATATGTATGCATTGCATGTGCTTAAAAATTGTCGTAGCTGATTTTGGGAGGGGTTGTGATGTGGTGTATTTTGCAACCAAAGCTTCTGGGAGATGCCAGTGCTTTCGAGGTTGCAACTTGCAGCCAGCTACATGTGGAATATTCCATGATGCGAGGCTTACTCTATTCAAGTATATCTTCTACTAATAAACCACTCATTTATTATGTAATAAATATAAAAACGCGTCATACAATGCGTGAATTTGTAATACCACGTAATATCGTGACAGGTAATAATTTATCAAAATTTGCTAGCTGCTTGTTAAAACTCAGAGACTCAGAAAACAAAAGGCTATATATATAGTGCTCAGGCAGGCTGTATATATGCAATGTGCAAGGCATATATATATAATTTTTCATTTTGGGTTTTTAGTGAATTTAACAGTTCTTACATACCATACCTAAATGGTTTTTTTATTTTCTAAGTTATATTTAATTGTTGAATGGAAATCAAACTTGTATAAATACAAGTTCGAGGCTCTTATTTGTCGTGAGTTCGATACTTACTTGTGGTTAGGGGTGGGCATAGGACCGGAAATCAAACACCGAACCGAACCGGTAAAAAAAAAAAAAAAAAATCGGTTGACCAAACAAGTCAACAAACAATAAAGACCGAACGAACCGGTTCCAACCGATTCCAATTCCGGTTTTACACTACACCGCACCGGACCGGTCATATTTTTTATTATTTATTTTACAAATTTTTAAAATATAATCTCATATTTTAAATGTTATAATCACTATTTTTCCAAGTTCAACTTCAAAAAATTTCTAAATGCATGAATTGGATTATTTGTTAATTTTTAAGCCAAAAAAATAAGTTATTTATTATAAATTTTTAATAAAAAAAATTAAAAAAATATATATATTTTTTTATAAAAAAATTAAAATAATAATAAATTAATACACGGGTTCAAAAACCGAAACCGGGAGCAAAGGAACTGGAACCGGTTAAAAATCGAACCGATCGGTTTTTGAAATTTTTTTTTACTTTAAACCAGAGGGAATTGGACCATTAAATAGTCCAAAATTTTAAATTTCCATTTTTAAGGTAAAAGGAAAGGGAACCGGACCGCGCCCACCCCTGCTTGTGGTTGATTGCGATTATTTTCACTTGGTCTGATAGGATAAATAAGCATTGTTTGTTTGGCTCTTTCTGGGTGGGGGCACACGACACTAGTACAATGATTGAGTTTGGACACAATTTTTGTTAGTGCTCTATAATGCAAAAAACCACAGATATTTGTGCTCTATGCCAATAACCACGTTGCAGCCACTTTTAAATTGTCGGCTCTCTATATAGGAGTTTCCATTGGTTATAGGTCACAAATTTGTCGTCAGTGTCTACCTTTGTAAAGCACAAAACATGATCTTTGTCAAAATTCGAATATGTTTATCTAAAACATAATGTGAAACAATACAAAAAATAGCAAAGATAAGTTGTATAAAAATAAGGATAACAAACTAGAGTTTTGAAAATATGCATCCAACTTTGAACATGTAGAGCATCCAAGTTGAAATCCTCCAAAAACCTGGTTAATGCAAAGTTAAAAACAAAAAATAATAACAGTAAGGATAACTAACTATAATTTCACGGAGTGTTGAAATATCACTTATAATTGAGAGAATGCAGAATATTATATTGAATGGAAAGTGGCTTTTAAATAGCCTTACAGAACAGAAAGCAAAAGAGCATGATCCCATAACTAACAGTCCCTGATATCAAGGGATCCTCCTAAAGAAAAGTTCAAACCTTATCTACTTCCTTAAAACAAGGTTTATTTCAACTAAAACTAAACAACTTTAACAAATAGTAAATAATAACTTTTCATCCTCCCTTAAATTGAAAAGCAATTAAGGTTTCAATTTAAAGACAAACTTGAGCAGATCCCCAGCAATTTCCGCATCTTTACGAATGCCTCCAGCTTTAATGGCTTGGTTAGGATATCAGCAACCTGCATATTGCTTGGACAGTGCTCTAACTCAATTACTTCATTTTTGACAAGATCTCGAAGGAAATGGAATCTGACATCAATGTGCTTGCTCCTCCCATGCATTACTGGATTTCTGGACAACTTAATAGCAGAGCTATTGTCACAGAAAATCACAGTAGGCTTATCTTGTTGAAAGCATAGTTCTACGAGCAACCTTCTTAGCCAAACAGCTTGGCATGCACTTGAAGTTGCAGCTATGAATTCAGCTTCTGTTGTAGAGAGAGTAACAACTGGCTGTTTTTTCGATGACCAAGAGATAGCTGCTGAACTTAGCATGAATACATATCCAGATGTACTTTTCCTATCATCAAGATCACCTGCATAGTCACTGTCGCTGAATCCCATTAACTCACCCCAAGCTTCCTTCTTGTTTCTAGTTTCCTTCTTGTAGAATAGACCAAGGTCTGTTGTTCCTTTCAAATAGCGAAGCACTCTCTTAGCTGTCTGATAATGAAGTTCAGTAGGTGATTCCATGTACCTGCTAATAAGGCTCACAGCAAACATCAGATCAGGTCTGGTAGCAGTTAAGTACATTAGGCTTCCCACTATCTGCTTGAAGTGAGTGCTATCGACTCTTTCTCCTCCCGCATCCTTGTTAAGCTTTGTTCCTGGAACTATAGGATTTTGGACAGAATTGCAATCTTCCATGTGAAATCTTTTGAGAATTTCCTCAGCATATTTCTTCTGTCCAATAAAGACCCCATTGCTTGTTTGCTTCACTTCAATTCCAAGAAAATAGTGCATTTTTCCCAAGTCTGTCATCTCAAATTCTTCCATCATGGACTTCTTGAATTCTTTGAACATATCTTCATTATTTCCTGTGAAAATTAGATCATCCACATAAAGGCATACAATAAGAATCTCACATTCTTTACCATGCTTGACAAACAAAGTGTGTTCGTATGGGCACTTGGTGAATCCAGCTTTCAAGAAGTGTGACTCTATACGACTATACCAAGCTCTCGGAGCCTGCTTTAGTCCGTATAGAGCCCTTTTTAATCTGTAGACCTTTTGTTCTTTCCCTCTTTGCACATATCCAGGGGGTTGATCGATGAACACTCTTTCATTGAGCTCTCCATATAAAAATGCAGACTTCACATCAAGTTGATAGATTGACCAATTATTTTGTGCAGCTAAGGATATAACCAAACGTATGGTATCATGACGAACCACAGGGGCAAATACTTCTGAATAATCAATACCATATTCTTGAGTATAACCTTTAGCTACTAACCTGGCCTTGTACTTGTCAATCTCTCCATTTTCTTTGAATTTGGTCTTGAATATCCACTTCACTCCCACTGTTTTTCCCCCTCCAGGCAAGTCAATCAACTCCCACGTATCATTTCTTTCAATAGCTTGTATCTACAAGTCCATGGCTTTTCTCCACTTTGAACTCTTCACAGCATCATCAAAAGTAGTGGGATCATTCCCACCAGTCAAAGCAATTTGAGCAATGTTCTCATTATCTGAGAGCTCATTACCGCTCACATAATCTGTCATCCAGCCAGGGGGTCTTCTTTGCCTTGATACATTTGGTGAAGCTTCAGTAATTCTTGGTGAATTGTGTCCAACAGGTTCATCTTCTACTTCTCCAACAGGTTCATCTTCTACTTCTCTGGTTATGACTTCTTCAACACCATTCACTACTTCAATTTCTTCAAGATCAACACCAGCTCTCTTTTCTTGTTTATTGTTCCAGTCCCAACCATTAGCTTCATCAAATACCACATCTCTACTGATTATGATCTTTTGAGTCTTTGGATTGTACAGTCTGTAGGCCTTTGACTCTTCACTGACTCCGAGCATCACACATTTTGTGCTCTTATCATCAAGCTTGGTTCTTAGATTATCTGGAGTGTGAACATAAGCCAGACAACCAAAAACCTTAAAATAATTCACTTGAGGTTTTTTGCCACTCCATGCTTCCTCTGGTGTTACATTCTTCACAGCATGAGTAGGACATCTGTTTAGGATGTGTGAGCTCCAATTCACAGCTTCGGGCCAAAATTTCTTTGGCACCTTCATTCTTGCCAGCATGCTCCTTACCATGTTCATAATGGTACGATTTTTCCTCTCGGCCACACCGTTTTGTTGTGGTGAGTAAGCTGCAGTTAATTGCCTGTGTATACCATTCTCCTCACAGAAATGAACAAATTCATTGGAAGTAAATTCTCCACCCCTGTCAGTTCGAATAGCTTTAATAAACACACCAGTTTCTTTTTCAACAGAGGCTTTAAATTTCTTGAAAACTACTAGAGCTTCAGACTTCTCAGTAAGAAAATATATCCATGTTTTCCTACTAAAATCATCAGTAAAGGTTATAAAATACCTTTTGTTACTGTTGGAGATTGGGTTAACAGGTCCACATATGTCAGAATGCACCAATTCAAGTATTTGTGTGGCTCTCCAATTGCTCTCCTTAGGAAATGGCTCTCGATGTTGCTTTCCCACCATACATTCTTCACAAACTTTTGAAGGGACTTGCAGTGGAGGAAGACCTTTCACCATATTTTTTTGTTGGAGTGCTTTGAGACCATTGAAGTTTAGATGTCCAAATCTGTAGTGCCACAACCACGTGTCCTCTTCTGTTGTGGATTTGAAACACATTTTCTTTTCAGCTGCTGATTCAGTTTTGAGCAAAAACATGCGGTTGGAAGTCATATCAGCTTGAATGATCAAACCTTTATCAGGATGATGAATCTGACAAGAGTTCTTTTGAATCAAAATGACAATTCCTTTCTCTTGCAACTGACCAAGACTGATCAGATTGCTTTTTAACTCAGGAACATAAAATACCTCAGTTATACAGTGCTTCACTCCATTGACTTCAATCCTTATGTTGCCTTTTCCCATGACACGAAGACTGGAGTTGTTTCCAAGCTTCACATTATCCCTGAAAGATTCATCCATTTTAGAAAACAGCTTCTTACTCCCACTCATGTGATTGCTGCATCCAGAATCCAAGTACCAAGTGCTGCTCATTTGATCACCTTCATCTTCAACATATGCCATCAGCAACATTTCTTCCTCAGTCTCAGCCACATTAGCCTTATACTCATTCTCCTTCTGAGGACATTCATACTGAAAATGTCCAAGTTCATGACAGTGGTAACACTCCACAGTTGATTTGTCAAATGAACCTTTTCGGCCTCTCCCTCTTCCACGACCTCTGAAACTGCCTCGACCTCTTCCTCTTCCTGGTGAATAAGTCTCTTGACTAACCTTTAGAGCTTGCTCTTCCATTTCATGGCAGGTCATCCTTTGTTCATGTACCAGCAAACTACTTTGCAGTTCATCAATTGAAAGGGCATCAATATCATTTGACTCTTCAATTGAACATACAACATAGTTGTACTTAGGTGTCATAGACCTGAGAATCTTCTCAATCACAGTGACATCTTCCATTCTATCTCCATGTATCCTCATTTTGTTTGCAATAGTCAATGTTCTCGCAAAATAGTCAGTGACTGTTTCTCCATTCTTCATTTGCAACATCTCGAACTCTTTGCGAAGAGCTTGCAGTTGTGCACGTTTGACTCTAGCCGTGCCTTGATACTTTTTCTTCAAGGAATCCCAGATATCCTTTGCTGTATCCTTCTTCATAATTGTCTCCAAAATTGCTCGATCAATGGCTTGAAACAAGTAATTCTTGGCCTTCAAGTCTTTGAGCTTCTGATCCTCTAAGATTTTTTGTTGAGCTTCTGTCAACACTGTTCCTCCTGCATATGCTGTGATTCCATTCTCCACGAGACTCCAGTATTCTTTAGATCTCAAAAAATTCTCCATTAGCATGCTCCAATGGTCATAGTGACCATCGAAGCGTGGGATTGATGGTTGAACAAAGCTGCTTCCTTCAGTCGACATTGATACTTGCTACGGCAAGAGTTGCTGCTTTCTTTGCTCTTCAGGCCCCAATTTGGTGCTCTGATACCAATTGTTGAAATATCACTTATAATTGAGAGAATGCAGAATATTATATTGAATAGAAAGTGGCTTTTAAATAGCCTTACAGAACAGAAAGCAAAAGAGCACGATCCCATGACTAACAGTCCCTGATATCAAGGGATCCTCCTAAAGAAAAGTTCAAACCTTATCTACTTCCTTAAAACAAGGTTTATTTCAACTAAAACTAAACAACTTTAACAAATAGTAAATAATAACTTTTCACGGAGTACCAGAGAAAATATACTTCCAACATCGAAACCTTGACAGAAGCCTAAACACAGAACAAAAAAAATTCTGGACTCAAATCAAAATCTGTTTCCCATCCAGGAATATCAAACCACGTCTTTGTTCTTCCAAAAGAATATCAAACCAAGGGTCTGACGTCTGAAGGATGGTTGTAACATGAAACTAGTTCAGTTTATTATTTTGGTTCTGTCATGTTATTTGGTATGTTGCAAGGATTTAGATATTGAAGGTTCAAAAATCCAACCAAGAAACTGTGCAAAAATAAGCAAAAATGAGGGGTTAATAGAACTGAGCACTTTGTTATACTTTTTTAAAAAATATAATATTAAGCACAAATCGTTGTAAGCATGTCCTAAAGTTATTTAGTATATTTAAAAAAAAATATTTGGCATTTCCATAAAAACTACTTCTTAAAAAATATATACTAAAAGCACGAAAATCAAGAATTTTGTTTGAAAATGGAAGTGATGTGCATTTTACCATTTTATATAGACTATGTATGCATGCAAAATAAAATGTTTACGCACAAAAGATATAAATGTGGCCTATATATTCAACTTCTTAGTTTATGGACATAATGTGACTTAAAGAGACACAATTTTTTCGTATTCGTGCTCTATAGGCAACCTAAAGGGATACAATTGCAGTAGTCGTGCTCTATAGGAACCATAATTTAGAATGTGTGCAATACAAAGGCACACAAATTTCGTATATGTGCTTTACATAGGTAAAGAGATTTTTTTTCACAAGAAATATATATATATATATATACAAGTCCCCTTCTATTGAGGGACACTCTTTAGGGTACCCTACAATTTTTTTCTCAATAATCCAAATCATCTATTTTTTAGGTCTTCATTCATAGATCATCCTTACAAAAACTTAGACAAATCGGAAACCGTTTCGATATCCAATTGTGTCCTACAAAATCAACGAACAACGGTGCATCAAGAAAGTACTCAAATTTCAGTAACACAATTGAGTGGTCAAATGATATCGGATTCAAGTGATTTTTTGTAGAGATGATCTTTGAATGAGTATCTACAAAATAGACGGTTTGGTTTAGTAGTGAAATACAATCCGGAGTGGGGCCAATAAGGAGTCTTATTTGAGGGATCCCTCAATGGAAACTCTATATATGTTATATATATATATATATATATATATATATATATATATATAACCATTAGGCACAAAAGTTGTCTATTTGTGCTCTCTATAGGCAACAAAAGTTGTGCCTAAATTAATTAAGCACAATAATTTTCTCTGTTTATGACACAAATACTGCATAAATGTAAAAAAAAAAACAACATAACCCTTTTTTTTTCGCCTTTGGATTGTGGTTTTTACCCAATTTTTTCGTAGTGCGAGGACGGGATACTCACCAAGTGTTGACTGGAACGGAAACTGAGGTGTTGTTCATCCAGTCTTTTATTTTTATTTTTTGGCAGGTATCTTCTAATAATAATAATAAATTTTGACTAAATAAAATATTCATTCTATAATAAATAAATAAAAGACTAAACAAAATATATAATTTGTTGCTCATGTGCATTATATATATTGTTTAATATGGTATGGTGCACAATTTATGATGCATGAAGATCTTCAAGATTTATCAAATCTGACCTCACATAGAGAGAAAGAGGAGGAAGAAAGAAAAGAAAGAAGAAGAAGAAGACAAAAGGATCACGTAGAGAAAGAAAGTGGTGGAGAAAAGGTGGAAGAAAAAGAAAAGATAGAAAAAAAAAAAAAGGTAGGTGGTTTTGGAGTTGGGCCACTCAAATGGCTGGGGTAATCGGAGAGTCGGTCGGGCTCTTGAATTAGGTCATAATAAATTGGATTTATAGAAAGGAAAAAAAAAACATAAAACAGCCATTCCAGTTTGGACCGGCTCTTCCAAGGTAAATCTGATATCGAAACTAGTCAAATTGGTTCAGTTTGGTTCGGTTTTTAAGACCCAAATTTAACTTCATTTAATCAACATGATTTTTTCAGTTATTTTTATCTTGGTCCGGCTTGATTCATGGTTTCACCGGTTTAATTCTAGTTGTCATATTTTTCCTTTGCTTGATATTAGTCTCATACTTCACACTTTCGCACAATATATATCTCCTAGCCTTCCCTAATTTGATGGCTGAAGCTCTTCCCCTAAAATGATCAGGCACTCCAATCCCAAAGACTCTCTACTTCCGCACAAAATATAATACATTCAAGCAGCGAAAATATTTAGTTTAGAAGACACCTTTTTTATTCATAATCAAACATTGACAGACACATCCAAGTGTTTGTCTTGAAACACATCCTTTTGAGTTCTGTAGACACACCAAAAGTGTTCACCAGAATATCATACTTACTAAGAACACAAGCTGAAAGAAAGAGAACAAACAGAAGTACAACACAACTGAGAACATATCTCAATTTGTCTTGCTCTATTCCGCACCAAATATCTTCTTCAGCAGAAGAGTAAACTCATACACCTTTTTTGGGTCAGGAAGAGATTTGGTCACACTCTCCTTCTGCATGCACCTCTTGGCCCATTCAATCAGTTTAGGGCACTCTGCCTCTATGCTAAAGTTCCCACATGTCTCATAGGAAAAAAACCAGCAGTAGAATGTGACTAGGGCAACGTCCAAGAACCCAAATATCTCACCCCCAAAATAAGTATTGTCTCCAAGCTGCCCTTCTAACAGCTTAAGGATTTCAATCAATTTCTTCTTGGCTGCTTCTTGTTCTTCTCCTTTTGTGGCCCATATTTTCCTCCCAGCCTCGTATAACTGCAACACAAAAATATTGCATCAAACAATTTGAATTTTCTTTTGTGTTCACTAGCACGTTAGGTTACGCTAGAAACTGTGAATCTAAACTATTGATCAGCTGAAATCTTATTATTGAACATTGAACTAACAAGATCTCCCCTCATTTCATATTAGATTGAAAGTTCACAAAATATATATACTAAATTAATTAATTAGACAACATTAAGGCAAAAGAACTCACATTCTTATCAATGTAATCAACCCAAAACCTGGCCTGAGCTCTCTGGTAAGGATCAGAGGAAGCAAAGGAGCTTTGTCCTTCCAAGCCTCATCAATGTATTGCACAATATTGGTTGACTCGCAGACCGGTTTTCCGTTGTGGATGAGAACCGGGATTTTCTTGTGAACCGGGTTCATCTGCAGAAGTAGTGGGCTCTTGTTGGGCAAATCCTCCTCTCTGTACTCATACTTGACACCCTTCTCAGCCAGGGCAACTCTCACCCTCATCCCAAACATGCTTGGCCAGAAGTCCAAAAGAACAACCTCGTCCGCCATTATACACACAAGCTAGCTAGCTGCTTGCTAAAACTCAGACACTCAGAAAACAAAAGGCTATATGGTGCTCAGGCAGGCTGTATGCAATGTGCAAGGCATATTTATATATACAATTTTTCATTTTGGTTTTTTAGTGAATTTAACAGTTGTTACGTACCATACCTAAATGGTTTTTTTATTATTTAAGTTATATTTAATTGTCGAATGGAAATCAAACTCGTATAAATACAAGTTCGACGCTCTTATTTATCGTGAGTTCGATACTTATTTATGGTTGATTGCGATTATTTTCACTTGGTTGCTCATGAGCTTAATTAGTGGTTAGGTTAGGTTATCTGATAGGATAAATTAGCATTGTTTGTTTGGCTCTTTCTGGGCGGAGGTCACCGATGACGGGATACTCGCCAAGTGGTGATTGGAACGGAAACTGAGGTGTAGTCAAGTTGTTCATCCAGTCTTTTATTTTTATTTTTTTGGCAGGTATCTTGTCTATTCTTTTAATAATAATAAATTTTGACGTAATAAAATATTCATTCTATTAAAAAAAAAGACTAAACAAAATATATAATTTGTTGCACATGTGCATTAATTATATAATATGGTGACAAATTATTGAGTCGGTGATCTGGATAAAGTAGTAAGAAGAATACATATGGTTCAGTTGGGATTCAGATTTCACTAACGTTGCTATAACAACCAAACTAAATTAGAAATGTTCAAGATCGATTAGTTTCAGTTCCAACCAATCTTCAGATATGATGCATATGAAGATCTTCAAGATCTATCTGACCTCACATCTGCACGTGTGCGTGTGCGTGTGCTCGTGATGAGGAAGAGAGAAACATAGGAGACAGAGATTGAGAGAAAGAGGAGGAGGACACAGAAAAGAAAGAAGAAGAAGAAGACAAAAGGATCACGTAAAGAAAGAAAGTGGTGGAGAAAAGGTGGAAGAAAAAGAAAAGATAGAAAAAAAGAGGTGGGTGGTTTTGGAGTTGGGCCACTGAAATGGTTGGGGTAATTGGGGAGTCGGTCCGGCTCTTGGATTAGGGCATAACAAATTGGATTTATAGAAAGGAAGCCACTTCAGTTTGGACCAGCTCTTCCAAGGTAAAACTGATATCGAAACTAGTCAAATTGGTTCAGTTCGGTTCGGTTTTTGAGAGCCAAATTTGATTTCATTTAGTCAACATGATTTTTTCAGTTCTTTTTATCTTGGTTCAGCTTGATTCATAGTTTCACCGGTTTAAGTGCCCACCCCTTTGCTGCTGGTGAAGCTTAGGTCGAGCATGAACAATGCTTTTCGGGCTTTTCCCTAAATGGGCCTCTTTTGTGTAAACCAACCCAACTTATCATCTAAGCTTTGAACTTAAAATGCCTAATTTCTCTCTCTATGCATGGTGAATTTTCTTCCTATATGAAAAAAAATGGCCTCAACTTTCAGTTTTTGATAGGGCCTCCAAAAGTCTAAGACCGGCCCCTGGCTTTGTTTGAGCAATGCCCCTTGAGCAAAAGAAGGAAATTGAAATGGCTGAACACGGTTGAGGCACAATCATCGTCAGCTTCTTGAATGGCATTGCAACAATCTGCCCCAATGGTCATATGAAAACCATTAACTCAAATTTTAAAGAAGAGGTTTCGCGTCTATTCCATGTCGTGAATCGGTGAATGCATGTGATATACGAACCACTAATTATTTCATAATAGTCTTACAAGACTTTCTTTGATTGATCGATATTATTGAAAAGTCCTTACCACTTTTTAATAAATGAAAAAACAAACAAAACAAGGCCTTATCACGTAATGGACTAAGCTGCTCTTTTGTCTCTTCTTTAGACAAGGATTGGAGATAAGACTCCACTCTATGAGAAATGAGAGAATATTACAATACTATGGTCATGTGGTACATATTGTATGTACATATTATAATATCGGTGGACGACATAATTTATTTTCCCCTTTTACTTTAGGAATAGTATCAATAAATATTTACTTATATTATAACATATATACAAGATATACCATGTGGTTTTACTACCGTAGTATTCTATAATGACGCCAAATGTAGAAACGTCTTCATATATACCATGTGGTCTTACTACCGTAATATTCAAAAGTAGATATAATAGGGGTAACTACTCTAAACCAATTACCTCTAGACCTCTGGCTTCTCTTGTAAGATGGTGGTGGTGGTGGTGTTTTGGTTTTTGTAGGAGTCATGACATTAATGAACATATCATTATTATGCATAATAACTTTTATTTGGAGCATGAAGAAGTGAGGTGTGAAATAGATGACTTGTTAAACGCATCCCATTATATGATGTGTATATAGAGTATTGTTGAAAAATGACATGACTGCATAGTCACTTATTAGGCTAGTGACATTCTAAGTCATGGATGAAATCATTTCTATTGCGATGGTATTCCAAAATGTAAAAAACAATGACATTATAGAAGTCTGCTATTTTCCTGATTTTTGTCAAACTTCGAACTTTCTCACACTGAGTAAGTTTGAGTCTCCAAGGCCAAAATATTTATGGGAGATTCGCTATTATATATAATATAAGAGCCCAAATTATACCAAAAAAAACTTTATGTAAAATGAATTTTAAAAACGCACTCAAAATTCATTTACAACATAACAAAGAGGCTTTTAACTTCTTATAAATTACAAAACTACCATCAATTTCTTAAAACAAACCCAATCTCATAAAAAACCCAAAACACACAATAAGGTATCAAAGTAATTTAATAATCAAAATTAAATTCAATAGGGTCAGCTCTCATGTTTAGGGTTTTTTTTTGGGTTAATTTGTTTATAGAAATTAGATGATGTAGGGTTTATCTATATCATTAGTGTTAAAAATGGATATATGACTAAATATCTCATAAAATTTAGACAATATGAAAGTGGCATATATTGACAATAAATAACTGTGTTTTCCTTTAAAAAATTTAAGAAATTCTCTAAACCTCCTTTAAAAACTATTAAGAAAGAATAAAAAATTAGTGTAAATACATCAAACTCCGTTATATATCAAGTGAATTTTCAACATGTTATGTGGCATGCAGGATTTTCTACTTGTATTGTACTGTACAGTGAGTTTTAAGAAGAATGGCAAGTGCAGACATGGCATTAGCTTAGTTGGCTCGAGTTTGAATCTACTACTCGTAGTTTAGATTAGACTAAAGTAGAATATCGCTTGATTAAATAAATAAATAAAAAGATCAATGTCAACTACATTATTCAAAAAATTGATTTTTAAAAATTCCCAAAAAGCTGGAAACCTAAAAGGTTACATGCAGAATGCAACATCCTGGCCTGGCTTATATTTTATAGTACAATTACATGCAGGTGACTTGTAGTTGTTTATCTAACTCTCTCATTGGTGTATTTTAAAAGATAATAGTGTTCATGAATCCAAACACATTTGAAGATTTTTATTTTTTATTTGCTTTTTCTTTTCCTTTTGGCCCCTCAGTTGAATGTAAGAGATTCCAATCAACCCACTAATAAGCCACTCAAACATTTTCAAGTCTTGAAACAAATCATTGCAACCCAAGACACACAAACAGTCCCAACAACAATAAAAAGCCAAAGCAACTCTTCCACAGTCCCCAGAATTGGCAGGCCCAGCCAGCAACAACGGCAGAGATTGCAGTCTTAGAAATTCACATGACAAGTCTCTCTCAATCCACACCGTTTGAAATTCACAATGATGGAAAATGAGAAGCATGAATGTATTGGTGGATGCCATGAAGAAAAAGCAAGAAACCGAGTACACCAGAAAGATGAAGAGGCAGAGGAAGAAGAAACAGGGCAAAAACAGAGCCAAAAGAAGTTGAAGAAGCACTTAATTTTGCTGTAAAGTGGTTAGAGTTGACTTCTTATTTTCTTTCTTTTCACTGCTTCAGATTGTGACTCTCACGGTCTTCCTCCACTTTCTTCCCTTCATCAATCAATCTTTTCTCTGTTTTTGTGGCTTTCCTCTCGTTTCTTCTCTGTAAAGGTGGGTGAAGCTCTCTCTCTCTCTCTTCTTTATCTCTGACAGTCTGACTCTGACTCTATTCATTGCTTTGTGGGCTTTTTTTTAATTTTCTTTTTCTAAGGCTTTAAAGCTCAGTTGGGTTTTTATCCCTTTAGTTAATGCTACGCATTGAGATTTAACTTAAGACCTCTCTAATGAGCCAAAAAAAAAAAAAAAAAGATTTAAGACCTCTCTGCCTTATTAAGTGCATGTAGCAATCAGTTTTCATGCTTTTCCTGTCAGTCTCTGTGGTTCTGAATTTTTCTCAGGATCAGAATTGATAAATCAGCTTTCTAATTTCTTCATCACATTCATGCTCCAGAGAGATGTGCCCTTCTAAAAATTTTCCCAATTTGGTCCCCAATTGAAGGGTTTGTTGGGTTTGAAGAACAAATTTCCTTCAAAATAAATTCATGCCATAAAACTTGTTATGCAACCATGTAGTTTTGTTCATATTTCATCAGGCCTTGCTTCATTTTCTCCTATATGCTTTCTTAATTTGTGTATGTAGAAATGGCTTGGCAGGGTAGTTCTCTCCTCCAAATGCTGTTCCATTTGGCACTGATATTCTGTCTCAGTGTTGCCTCCATAAACTCATTAGAGGAAGAGGCTCTTTTTCTTTTGGAGTTCAAAATATCTCTTTCTGATCCTAGTAACAATCTTGAAAGCTGGAATTCATATTTTACTCCTTGCAATTGGACTGGTGTGGGGTGTACCAATCACAAGGTAACTTCTATAAATCTCACTGGTCTTAATTTGTCTGGCACTTTGTCTCCAAGCATTTGCAATCTACCTTACTTAACTGAATTCAATGTGTCCAAGAACTTCTTCTCTGGTCCCTTTCCTATGGATCTTGCTAAATGTCATAATCTAGAGATTCTAGACCTATGCACAAATAGGTTTCATGGAGAATTGTTAACTCCTTTCTGCAAAATGACCACCCTTAGAAAGCTTTACCTCTGTGAGAATTATGTGTATGGTGAAATGCCTGAGGAGATAGGGAATTTAACTTCACTTGAAGAGCTTTTCATTTACAGTAATAATCTTACTGGCACCATTCCCATGTCAATTAGTAAGTTGAAAAGGCTCAAGGTCATAAGGGCTGGTCGAAATTCCCTTTCAGGGCCAATACCAACTGGTATTGGTGAGTGTCAGAGCTTAGAGGTTCTTGGGTTGTCACAGAATCAGTTAGAAGGATCCCTTCCTAGGGACCTTCACAAACTTCAAAATCTGACTGATTTGATCCTATGGCAAAACCATTTAAGTGGTTTGATTCCTCCTGAGATTGGTAATATAAGTAGGCTGCAATTGCTTGCCTTGCATGTAAATTCTTTCAGCGGAATGCTCCCGAAAGAACTTGGGAGGTTATCGCAGCTAAAACGATTGTATATCTATACCAACCAGCTGAATGGAAGTATTCCAAGTGAACTAGGGAATTGCACCAGTGCTCTTGAGATAGACCTTTCCGAAAATCAGTTAAGCGGATTCATACCCCGGGAGTTAGGCTACATTCCTAATCTCTACTTGATTCACCTTTTTGAGAACCGTCTACAAGGAAATATTCCTAGGGAGCTTGGGCGATTGAAGCTGCTGCAGAGGTTGGACTTGTCTATAAATCATTTGACAGGCACAATCCCACTACAATTTCAGAATCTTACTTGCATGGTTGATTTGCAACTATTTGATAATCTTCTTGAGGGTAGAATTCCTCCTAGCCTAGGAGTTAACAGCAACCTCACTATTCTTGACATGTCTGAAAATAATCTTGTTGGTCGCATACCTCCGCATCTTTGCAAGTATCAGACGTTGGTATTTCTAAGCCTAGGGTCAAATAGGTTGTCTGGAAATATTCCTTATGGGATTAAGACATGCAAGTCTCTAATGCAGCTAATGCTAGGAGACAACATGCTTACAGGAAGCCTCCCCATGGAGTTATATAATCTTTCTGCTCTTGAACTCTTTGAAAACCGATTCTCAGGACCAATACCTCCAGAGGTTTGCAGGCTTATAAATTTAGAAAGGCTACTCTTGTCTGATAACTACTTTTTTGGGTATCTTCCTCCTGAAATTGGGAATCTATCGCAGCTCGTGACCTTCAACGTTTCCTCTAACATGCTTTCAGGGAGAATTCCTCAGGAGTTGGGGAATTGTATGAAACTGCAAAGACTTGATCTTAGTAGGAACTACTTCACTGGCAATCTCCCAGAAGAACTCGGAAAGCTAGTGAAGTTGGAACTTTTGAAGCTTTCTGATAACAATTTGATGGGAGTAATACCAGGTACTTTAGGGGGCCTGGCTAGACTGACTGACTTGCAAATGGGGGGAAATCATTTCTCTGGTAGCATCCCTTTTGAGCTGGGTCAACTCACTGCTCTACAGATTGCCCTCAACATTAGCCACAATGATCTTTCAGGAGCAATTCCTGAAAATTTGGGGAACTTGCAGATGCTGGAATCTCTATACTTGAATGACAATCAGCTTGTTGGTGAAATTCCTGCCTCAATTGGTGAGTTGCTTAGCCTTCTGGTGTGCAACCTTTCTAACAATAACCTAGTTGGAACTGTGCCAAACACCACCGCATTTGGAAGGATGGATTCTACAAATTTTGCTGGAAACTATGGCTTGTGCAGATCAGGTTCAAACAATTGTCACCCATCTACAGTTCCATCTACTACTCCGAAGCGAAGCTGGTTTGAGGGTTCATATAAAGAGAAACTAGTGAGCATCATTTCTGTTATAATTGGATTAATTTCCTTGATATCTATAGTGGGTTTCTGTTGGGCAATGAAGCGCCGTGGACCTACTTTTGTTTCACTTGAAGATTCCACAAAGCCAGAAGTGTTAGACAACTATTACTTTCCTAAGGAAGGTTTCAAATACCAGGACCTTGTTGAAGCTACTAGCAGTTTTTCCGACAGTACAATTATAGGAAAGGGAGCATGTGGCACTGTGTACAAAGCTGTTATGGCTGATGGTGAGGTGATTGCAGTCAAAAAGCTCAAGGCACAAGGAGACGGAGTAAGCGTCGATAGCAGCTTCCGTGCTGAGATATTGACCCTTGGAAAGATCAGGCATTGTAATATTGTCAAGCTCTATGGCTTCTGCTACCACCAAGACTCAAATCTTCTCTTGTATGAGTACATGGAAAATGGCAGCCTAGGAGAACATCTCCATGGAAATGAACAAAGATGTTTTCTTGACTGGAATGCTCGGTATAAGATTGCTCTGGGAGCGGCAGAGGGTTTGTGCTATCTCCATTATGATTGTAAGCCCCAAATCATCCACCGTGACATAAAGTCAAATAACATTTTATTGGATGAAGTTCTTGAAGCACATGTAGGAGACTTTGGCTTGGCTAAATTGATTGAACTCCCATACTCAAAATCCATGTCTGCTGTTGCAGGCTCATACGGCTACATTGCCCCAGGTAAGAAAAAGAGCTACTTCTATTCTTTGTCTTACTCATACTGAATGCCTTGAAGCAATAATTAGTTTGTTACTTAACACACCTCTCCTATAACGTGCATATCCTATTTTATATCAGAAACAAGCCTATGTAAGAATTGACTTAACACACTCTTTTATCTAATGTTGTCCTATTCGAGTCATTCCAATATACATGATATGTATCAATGATTAAGTTTTGATTCTGAGCATAACTCAAATTTGTCCAACAAATCATGGGAGATGAGATTATCATCTCAAACCTAATCACCATTTCTTCCTGCAGATTTAAGAAATGTTTAAAGTGAAGAAAGACTGGCTGTTCATTTCCGAGTCATTGTTGCATTATTGTACTAGGCATCAATCGCTCATTTAATAGCTTGATTTGGTCTTTTCACCAGTACTTGCATCTGGTATCTTCCAGTCCTGCTACTATCCTAAGTTTTCAGTCTAATTTATCCCAGTTTCACCCTCCCTTTTTTATGATTATATCAGATGTTTAACAGATCCTGTGAGAACTTTTAATACTGAATCAAGAAGAAGAAAGGAAAAGAAATCTTCTTGCTAATTTTAAGTTCTAACCGTATATTTTCCTTGGAATTCATTTCAGAGTATGCTTACACAATGAAAGTGACTGAGAAATGTGACATCTATAGTTTTGGGGTGGTTCTGCTGGAACTAGTAACCGGGAAGTCACCTGTTCAACCACTGGAGCAGGGCGGAGACCTAGTCACATGGGTGAGAAGGGCAGTAAATAACGCCATGGCAACATCTGAAATATTTGACAAGAGGCTTGATCTGAGTGTGAAAAGGACAACTGAAGAGATGACTCTATTTCTCAAGATTTCTTTGTTCTGCACCAGTACATCCCCAGTTAATAGGCCAACAATGAGGGAGGTGATTGCAATGATGATTGATGCAAGGGAGTCTGTGAGCAATTGCTCATCATCACCAACATCTGAGACTCCTTTAGATGAAGGTCCTTCAAAAGGTTAGAAGACCAGTCTTTTTTTTCGTCCGCTTTATTTTGATTAAAAGTTATGAAATGCACTGGGAAATTGAAATAAATCCTAAGTTTTCCATCAAAGGGCAACTTGTATTTATGTCCTATTTTGGATATTCCTTGTTATTCTGATTATTCAGAGAGCTGACATTGGCTTTCACGACTGTGAACCTTGCAGGTTGTATGGAGTTATAACCCAGAAGCTCACTTCATCTGCCAGAAACTTTGTGTGTTCTGACATACTACTACATACTGAATGAAAAATCTGCCCTCTCACTTGGATTGCTCAAGAAAATAAAAAATTTCTATCAATGATTAGCATTTTACTGACCATCTGCTCTGCCTCAATTGTATTAAGAGTGGTTTTAGAAGCATAATATTTTCTCTGTAAAGAAAGCTCACCACTCTGACCCAATCCCAAAAATTTATCAAGCATGATCTCTATAGCTTCTCTTCCATCCAAGTCTTGCATCATTGTTTCTTGGAAAACTTCCTGTCAGCACCCAGTTCTGAGCAAAAGTAACTGGATTTTGACTAATTGGTTTGAACCATTTACACTAACCTGCTAGCAGGATGCAATAATTTTATATGTTATATCAAACTGTGAGATCAGTACCAATTGGTTAAATAATGTAATTAAGCACAAGTAGAGAATCCTATGAACCTGATGTGGTCCTGTGAGGAAATTTATCAAATTTGCAGATTCTCAGTTGGAGCAGTCTAGAGGTCTACCTGGTCCCCAAAACCAAATTCCTGACAACCAACAACAACTTAAAGACTCTTGCAAGTCGCAGCTTGTTTTTTCCTTTCCCCATTCAAATGTAGTTGAGTGGTTGGAACTTGGAAAAGCGAAGGGATTTAAATGATGAAGGAAAAACAAGAATGTTAGCAATAAAATGAGAGCAGGCTATTAGTTACTGAAGCAACACAATTTATTAAAGGGTTAATCGTTTTATTAGTCCCTAAACTTAGACCGAATTTGCATCTGAGTATCTCAATATCCAAAATGGTACCCATGATCCTTTAACTTTAGTTTCATTTGGACGACTAGTCCCACCGTTACTTCTGTCAATTTTCTGTTAAATGCAGGGGCAAAATGGTATTTTTGTATCAAAATATAAATAAAAAATTAAAATTAAACTCTCTCCCTCCCCTTATATCCTGATTTCTACTCGCCCTAAACTTTAATTTTTTTTGTTGGTTTTTTATTTGATTTTCTTTTCTTGTTATTTTAAAGATATGATTTTTATTCTTTTTTTTGGTTTAAATATAAAAATAGCATTTTGCCCTTTCATTTAACAAAAAAAGTTAACAAAATTGACGGCATGACCATTTGTCTTAACGAAAGTGAAGTTAAAGGACCACGTGTACCATTTTGAAAATTGAGGTACTCAAATGCAAATCAGGTCTAAGTTTAGGAACTAATAAAACGATTAACCCTTTAATAAATGATTTTTGGATAAGTAATGTTGGAACAGTTCCTTAGTCTGAATCATTCATCTCTATTGATAAAAAATAATTGAGGAAGCAACAAATTAATATATATAACTATTTCCTAATGACACTCATATGAAAGACAAAATTGAAAACTTCAAACATCTAAAATTGGAAATGAATCATCATTGTACGACTCCAATTCATATACATCAACAATTCACAAGTGTCTCACAAAATTACATCTCCACCGAGACTCCTTATAACCTATTTATACAAGTATCTTTCATCTTAAACCCACAACAACAAAAAAGGATTTTATTTAAATTTGACTACTTCTCCTCACCATTTTACTACTCACATAATATTTGTAGTAATTGCTATTACTGTGGTTATTATGCTTGTTACTTCTAGTCTTCACAAAATGACAAAGTCCTTTCCACCAGCACTTTTTCCTCTTATGCAAAGCCGCAGCCACTGGGCTTCCGTGGGCCTTACTGGGCCTTCTTCTAAGCCCATTAACCTCCGGCGGCCTGTTAGTCCGGATCAATGCCCAGTTAATCCCACCAAAAAAGGGGTGCTGTTTAATCTCAGTGGCCCCCTTGGCGCATCCTAGCCTCTTCCGTGGGTCCCTCACCAACAGCCTCTCAATCAAATCCCTCGCCTCCTTCATTCCCTCTTCCCCCTCCGCCACGTGGAACCTCACCCCGCTGCTCGCCGCTATATTGCGCAGCGTGCTCTCTTTACTCCCGCCTTTAAATGGCGTCGTCCCGTGGAGGAGCTCGTAGATAAACACCCCGAAAGCCCACCAATCAACGCCGTTGCCGTGGCCGTTACCGGAGATCAACTCGGGTGCCAGGTACTCGTGGGTCCCAACGCAAGATTTCGAATAAGCAGTCGTGGGCTCCGCCACGAACTCCGCCACCATTTCCTCCTCTTCATGCTCCCTCCTCGAACCAAAACACGAGTGAGTATTTTTTCTTCTCGTGGGCCCCGTCTTTTCAACACGACGGTGTTGGACGGTGGGGCTTACATCTGCTTTAAAGCATAGATCAAAGTCTGATAACATAATATGCCCGTCCCCGCGCAAGAGTATGTTTTCGGGTTTCACGTCCCGATAAACGACTCCCAACGCGTGGAGGTACTCGAGGGCGACGAGGACCTCGGCGGCGAAGAAGCGGACAGCAGGGAGGGGGAGGCGGTTGAGGGGCTGGCGAAGGAGGAGGTTGTGGAGGTCGCCGTTGGGGCAGTAGTCGATGAGGAGGCAGGTGTAGTGGGAGACGTCGATGCGGGCGTAGAGTGTGGGGAGGAAAGGGTGGTCGAGCATGGAGAGGATCTCGGCCTCGGTGCTGACGTGGCCGAGCTTCTTGGGGGTGAGGGAGTCCTTGTCGACGACCTTGAGGGCGAAGGTGGCGGCATCGGGGTTATCTCGGTGGTCGTCGCGGAGGAGGCAGAGGAAGACACGGCCTAGGTTGCCGGTGCCGAGGTGGCGGAGGAGCTTGAGGTGGCTGAGGTGGAGGGTGCGGTCGGAGGAGAGGGCGGTGGCGGCTTTGATGGCGTACCAGTGGGGGTCCGACTTGCGGTGGTTGAGGGGGGTAGTTGTGGAGGTTGGCGTGGCGGTGGAGGAGGTGGTGGAGAGGCGGGACTCGTTGAAGCTGAGCGTTAGGCTGCTGCGGGCTAAGCTGGAGCGGGAGCTGGAGCAGGAAGTGGTGAAGGTGCGGTCGGTGACAGTGGTGGAGGAGGAGGTGATACTGGTGAAGCTTAGGTCGAGATCTGCGTAGTCGGAAATCGGGAAATGGGTGGTTTCTTCGTCCATGGCTGCTGAATGGAGAAATGTTGGTGGTGCATGCGCTTTGATGAGGTGAAGAGTCTGATAATTATATGGGAAATGCAAGTTGGTATTTGAAGGGCTCTTATAAAGAATGAGGAGAGAGAGAGATAGGGATGGTACGTAGGGCCTGTGGGGGGATTAATTAAGGGGTTTGGTTGACCCAACTGAACATTTGCATCTAGTCTGTGCAGTGGTGGGAAACTGGTAGAGAGAGAAATTGATATGGTAAACAAAAGAAAATTAACAAGTGTACTGGTTGACTAAACTGATCAGCATTTGCATGTTAATGAAAGAGAAAAAAAGAATACAAATAATCAGGCATGTTGTATATGACATTTTGCTCCCCCTGCTTATACCATATTTGCTTTATTTTGCGATTCTAACAAATCAGGGCCACCCATGGGGACTTGGATTTACATTCCATATGCTACGAAGAAAGCTCGTTATCAACTTAAAAAGGAAAAAAGTTTAATAGGGAAGGGAATTGGAATTTATTCAAGAAGAAAAAGAAGGAAATCTAGTTCGTTATCAACTCCATATGCTACGAAGAAAGCTCGTTATTAATAGTGTTGAACTTTTATGCGCTTAAAAAAAAGGCTTTATCAGCTCTCGATGCATGGGCTTTTGTTCAACTTAATCGTAGTTTAATTCAAAAAATTATCCAGTGTTATTGTATTATTAGCGCAAAAGTGATATTCCCTTTAAATAAGAGTTTCTCTTGTGTGAATGACTAGGATGGTGGGTTGAAGAATTGAAGGCACCCGCTGACAAAGAGTTACACCGAAGGGCGTGAAAGAAGAGATTAAAAAAGAAATTTTTGAATTAAAAAGTAGAGAGAGAGTCTGAGACAAACGGCTAGTGCTATATATAGCCTTATAGGGATCTAATTTATAAATCTAATCAAGTCGGCTCGGTGTGAATAATAGGTACGTAAGCACGTTAAATTAGTCATGACTTTGGTCCTACGAATCCTTTCTTCTTTCCATTTTCATGGCGATCAATGAATTTTTTTCTGGTTATTAATTCGTGTTTGTCAAGGGTAGGTATGTTTCCACCAATGGTTTTATTACAACACCAAATGCAGTACTTTTGAAAGCTGGATTCTGAATTTAGAATTACGTTCAAAGTTACCACCACACGTCCCTGTGGCCTTGGGATTCTACAACTTTAGATTTTGGGGTGGTGAAATGGATAAGAACTAGCTTAGCGTAGCTAAAGCATGCTTAGTCAACAAGCTTAAGGTATTGGAGGGCATGGGCGTCTTACATGGGTCCATCGAGGAAGGATGCATGCATGCATGTATCAAGAGAGGAATATAATCAGGCCAGAAGGTAAAAGTCCAAGGAGTTTTCTCTTGAAGTTTCTAATGATATCAGTCTCTTACAAAATTTATGTGTATTAGAAAGATTGTAAATATCTTAGTGAATGTCTAGTGTGTATAAAAGGCATATATCATACTTTTGATTAGTAAAACACTTATATAGCATCCTTACGAGTAGAAAATGACCTTGATTTGAATATAGCTGGTTTCAAGTTGGAAATTCCTATGGCATTTGACAGTGTGTGATAAAACCCTCTCTCCCAATATCGTTGTATAAAAAAAAAATCCTTATTTGTTCTATACAATTGTTAATAGCTTTTGAATATTTCTAAATGTTGTTAGGGAAGCTATTTTCAATTTTTTTTTATGTGTGATTAATATTTCGGATCTCTTATTACTAAGTACCATCAGTAATTTGAAATTCATGCATTTCTTTTCTTTTCCTTTTCTATTACTACAATGGAAGAAATCGAAATCATTAAACTAACTTAATCCTTACTCATTTTCTCTTTGCCCTCGCCACTAATAGGATTTCTACTCCTACATCTCATACGATAGAACACAAATATTTATGTATTTACATTCTATTAAAAAAAAAACAATTAACTATGTACTGAACATATTAACATGCATTCATGTCATCCATCCATATACTTATTCATTACAATTCATATATATAACGGTTCATCTAAAAATAAAAGAATTGAGTTCATGTGAAAATTTCAGAATGAAGATTAAATTTAACGCGTGTGCTGCAGCCGACTTTTGCCTTTGTGAGTAAAATAACAAGAATGTAACTGGAACCTTCTAATCTCTGCTAATCTAAGATTAATTAATTGATCACTGCTGATTATTTAATATCTTTATATAGGGCAAAGTACGTACCAAAAATATATATATATATAGAAATGGTAAATAGGAGGCCATGCATGGCCCCATGTGATGGGCCAATATGACTTCTTCACTAGGGCTGGGACCCACGTGGAAGTGAAGAGGAAATGCTGTCTGCCACGTGCTCAACACTGGCCCTACATTGTCGCTCACACCACTCAATAATAACTCTCAGTCGCATTTGACTCCTCCTAATTTCAATTCCCATATTTAATTTTCTTGAAACATATAAAATTATGACGGATTGAATTTTGTTTTCTTTTTAATATAATAATTCATCCAATAATGGCTTCACCTTCCAAACTGGTATTAAGTGATGCTAATAATAATGCAGACAGAGAAATAATGTTCATGTCCTTTCTCTCGAGATCAGAGAGATTGAGCTGCTGCCCTTGTGGTGGGTCGATCTGCCCTTGAGAAATTTATTGAGTAAGACGCATTTCCATGTATATTGAAGTGTAACGATGCGAATGCTGAAAGGATTAAGCGAATATTTCTACCCATAAGAGTTCGGCCGTCGGATTAAACGAGAAATTTCAATGCTTAAAGAAGATGCAATAAGGTATATGTAGTTGGTTCGTGTTATAAAACTATCACTGTGTGTTGACTGCTTAATTTCTTTAAATTTTTCTATAAGTTGGTGGCACGTCACAATACTCCTTATAAATCCAGCTATCAAATTACCGTTGATTGGAATAACCAATCAATCATTTATAAAGATAATGATAATTTCAAGACCCCAGCAATAAAAATTGTTTTAGAATATAGAATACGTCCAAGTTGGAACGAGCTTTATTTCTTAGCCATACCACGAAGAAATTTCTCTTTTTGTGAAAATTTTAAGATGTCGTTTTCCTTGATCCTAGAATTTTGACCAACAAAATGGCACATCAGTAGGTGTAGGTCCAGGATCCTCTGGGATTTTACATACTGGGTTTAATTAATTTTCTTAAGTGCAAATTAGTAGGGCCATGTGGCAAATGCATGTGCCAACACATGGCATGCTCTCTCTCTCTCTCACTCGGTCAGTTGTTTTCTAGTTTTTATTTTCTTTGCATGATGTTTAGTGAGTTAGACATGGCACAATGAGTCTCCAAAGGATCTGCTTGAGTTTGACATGTATACGAGTGTTTTTGGTCCCCTAAAGAATAATGAGGAGCTAGCATTGTCGGATTCATGAATTTTTCATCCGGGGACAAGAACTTATAGAGTCGGTAAAGTCTTTGCCTAATGCAGCTCAAGTCTCAGCCACTCCTTTGTCCTACCTTAGTCTTCTTTGAGGCATTTTATCAACCAATTTGCCTCCATTCAACAGAAAATATCATGATAATTTGGCACCTTCGTAGGAGATTGAGTGGGGACTAGTGCCTTCATTGGCACCTTACTAGATCCGCCACTGATGAGGAGGCCCAACAAATTATGAAAGGGAGATAGGAGAGAATATTGAAGTGTTAGGATCTCGGAAAATTTTCTTTTGCATTCTAAAGTTGATCAATTAAGTTGTCTTTTAAATGTACATGGCTCAAATTGATAATCAACAACATAACATAGCATGTTAGATTACAATGTTTTTTGAAGTTTTTACTTCTTACTTTGATAGCAAGTTATAATTATTTTTTAAAAACTTTCAAAAAGGCGGACCTGCAATCCACTACTATCAACATCAATATTGTCTCTAACTTAACCACTTGCATAGTCCGGTAGGTGTGTGATTTTATAAAACATTTATTTACATAACCTACTACACCAACCTCTACATTGTTCCTTTTCATCATATCTTCCAGGCGCAACCAAAAAAACAAAAGCACAAGCTTTTCAAATATGGTAGTTGTAATTGGACTCTCTTATATTTTTCAAATTGTATACAACAAGGTGCATGCATGTACAGCGTATATGCAAAAGAAGGAAATTGATGATGCAAACATACTCTAATTTTCTTCCTCTCCTTTTTGGATATATACAATGTATCAGCCAAATTGGCCCCATTCCTCATATAATATGCAGAATGATAATGCCCAAGCTGCCTTGCTCATATATATTTCGTTGCTTTAATTCTTTTTTGCTCGTCGCTCTCATAATTTTGTCACATGCATGTTTCAACTACCTTTGTTTATCATGCTTACAAACTCCTCCTAATCATTCACTTAGATCCTATTAATTATTAATTAGCAGGGGATCATCATCTTCGAATCCAATAATTGAGACGCCCATCAACTATAAAGATGCTTAATTAATTAATTAATTAATTAGTTTAAACCTATCAGCAAGCCAGAGGAATAATCATCAGGTACATTACCTGCAGATGCCTCTGCATATGCCACTTGGTTTATAGTTATTTCAGTTGCAGTCTTGCAGAACTCAACTAACCATAATTAGAATGGCAGAGAGTTTCAAACAAGAAAAAGAAAACAAAAATTAGTATTTGAAGATCAAGTGCCTAAATTTAAAAGAAATCTTTGAAATAAAAGGAAACCAATTTGCCATTGAATAATATTAAACAAGCACTGCTGCAGGCAAAGAAAAAAGTATATACTCTCTGAAAATGCTGCTGTGCATGTGAAACAAGCACTAATATAACTTGGTATATATCATTTTAGAGATTGGGAGGAAATGGTGTGGTTCGTCCTCTCCATCTTTGTTTGCTAGGGTTTTCTGCCTCACGGTTTTGGGCCCATATTGTGTTTCTTTTGTGTCTGTTTTGGTTTCTGTATTGGGCTCATCTGGCTTTCTGGGTTTGGGCCAGTCCTTTTAAGTAATTTCTTTTACAATTATATATATATATATATATATATTTATCAAGTCTCCTTCTATTGAGGGACACCCTTTAGGGGTCCTCTTTAAATATTTTTTCAACAATCCAAACCATCTAGTTTTTAAGTCTACATTCATAAATCATCCTTGCAAAAAATTAGACAAATCGGAAACCGTTTCGATATCCAATTGTGTCCTACAAAATCAATGAACACGATGCTTTAAGAAAGTACTAAAATTTCAATAATTCAAATGAGTGGTCAAATGATATTGGATTCAAGTGATTTTTTTATAGAGATGATCTTTGAATGAGTATCTACAAAATAGACGGTTTGGATTAGTGAAATACAATATGGAGTGGACCCTACAAGGGTGTTCTTCAAATTGAGGGATCCCTCAACTGAAGCTCCCTATATGTATAGTTATTTTCTCATTCGGATGTCCATACGTTATTATCGTACGGACATCTGGATGTTATTATCATGCAGACGCCATGTATTTCTATTACTCTTTATTTTCCCCCATGTTTATAGTGGCATCCGCAAGATAATTATGTACAACATCTAGATGAGAGAATAATTGTGTATATATATATATATATGAATATTATGCATAAACAAGTGTTGAGGAACACAAGAATAAAATTCTCAATGATATGGTGGAGAAGCTATATATAGAGAGGTTGTTTTCACCATTGTGTACAGTGTACACTACTAGGATGGGGCAAAAGAGAATGTGAGCTGGTTGCCTATCCATTGGCCATCTAGGGCAATGAATAAGTCAGACATGGATGGCCATATCTTGTTCAATGACTGTCTAAGCTGTTGATTTTTTAAATAAATTTTTTCCATTGTATAACTATTCAAGTTGTCTATCCATTATTTTCTCTCTTGATTCTCAAGGCATATGCAATATTGGCTTGTTTATTGCTATGCAAACGGTTAATTAAGGTTGGCTTATTTTCTTGCTTAAGGTAAATGCTCAAATCAGTACAAGTCACTTGCCAATATATCTTAGTTAATAAGCTATTTCTTCACCCTTGACCTTCAATTTCTTTTGTGAGTTGGAGAAGATAAATAATAGGAGACGTAACCTTTTGACTCCACCAAATCCAATCCCCAATTTATTTACCTTTTGTGTATAATATAGCTCAAACGACAATAAGAAGGAAGTATGTATGAAGCCAGCTAAATGTATGAGAAAACCACCAATCAATACATACAAATAAACATATTTTTAATTTATGCATTCAATCTGCCTCATAGAAGTTAGGGGTGGGAATGCTCTTAATTTTGGTTCGGTTTAGACCTCAAATAGCAACTAAATCAATTTGAACATTCCATTTTGTTTTTGTTCGGTTTAGGCCTCAAACTAATAATTTAGCAAATTAGACCAAACTATATCTATTTAGTGACCGATTTGATTCGGTTATTTTCCTTCATCTATATATACAAAGCCAAAGGCAGAGAATTGTGAAACATTCAAAATACTAGAAAATTCCCTTGGTTAATGTCAACATTAAGAATTGAAATTATTAATTAAATGAGGATAATATGGTAAATTCACACTTTTTCATATTTAAAAAAAATTAAAATTAAAAGAAAAATCAGATAATGGATCCTATTTTTATGGAACACAATTACCCATTATTTTTTTAAATTCTAAAATAAATTTAGAATATTTAAGCAAATATTTTATATTCTCTTATATATATATATGAAAGGGAATTCTATACCGTAAATTAAATATTGATTAAAAAAATTTCATACTAAATTAAATTGGATTGTGGAACATACTAAATAGCTAAACAACCGATGATGCTGTTATTGTAAAACGCCGACTTCCCATTGGCCGGAGCACGTCACAAATGACCACGTTACCCAAACTGACTTTGGCAAATTAAGAACATCAAGCTCACATACAGCACATCTCACACTCGCACAAAAGCAAAGTCCAAGACACCTTGCAATACCACCCGCCCACGTGTCAATCACCCATTTCACTTCATTGAGCGTTGGCGCGCAACCAAGTCTCTGTCTCTTGTGCATCTCTGTCTCTTCTCTGCTCTGTGGGGTTTGCTATTAAATTGAAATGGAAGTTTCGGAAACCAAAAGAGCTAACACAAATAACCCCCAGAGTAAATGTTTACCAATGTTTATTTATATGTGGGATGAACAATTTTAAGAGGTTTAGGTGGCATTGGAGATGGTGAAGAAGGAGAAGAATGAGAAAAAAAGCAAGAGATGAGCAGCTTTTTTGGGTGCTCTGTGGTGGTGGTGTTGCTAGCCACAGCACTCACTTCTACAAGAACTGCCTCTAAACTCAACCTCTCTCTCTTTTACAAGAACCCCAATTCCTGCCACTGCCCTCGGGTACTGATCAACCCATTAATGTTCATCAGATTAAGATATTATAACTCATCTTTTGTTATGCATGTGGTTGAATTTGTGTTGTTTGTTTGTTTGTTCATCAGATTAGATTGCTTCCAGTTAAACTTTGTTCCTCATTTGGTGCTTGTTTATAAGTTTATTATAATCTTAACTTTTTTTTTTTGGTTTATTTGTTTATTTTTATGAGTGTAGGATTCAAAAGGGTACACAGGCATTGTGGAGGATTGCTGTTGTGATTATGAAACAGTGGACAGTGTTAATGCAGAAGTGTTGCACCCTCTGCTACAAGAGATTGTTAAAACTCCATTTTTCAGATATTTCAAGGTCTCTTCTGTTGTGCCCTCTTATTTATTTTATGCTACTGAATATTTCTTTTTGGATGTTGGTAATTTTAATTTTTCAATCCAAGCACCCAAGAGATTAGTCTTACCTTGTGACCAGTCACATGAATTCTTTACTTTGAACACATTCTTAGATGGCTATAGTGATTTAGGGAGGATGTTGTACTTTGTTTTTCCCTTTTGGGGGCTTATTTACTTGGTTCAAATGATAGGCCAAGCTCTGGTGTGACTGTCCCTTTTGGACCAAAGACGGTATGTGCCTCTTGCGTGACTGCAGTATCTGTGAATGCCCAGAAAATGAATTTCCAGAATCTTTTAAGAGGCCCTTGCTCCAGGGCCTTGCACCTGACAGTTTTGTGTGTCAAGAGGGAAAGCAGCAGGGGACTGTTGACCGGACGCTAGACAGTAGAGCTTTCAGAGGCTGGGTTGAGACAGATAATCCTTGGACAAATGATGATGAGACGGATAATGGTAATTTACAATATATGTCATGGACTGTGTGTTGCATAGTATTCGCTGTACTCGAGTTCTTAAGCTATTGTCTGTCAGAAGCTGGAGTCTATTGGTATTTTCAATTAGAAAGCATTTAGATATGGTTTAGTTATGAAGTGGTACATTTAAATTCACAAACTTGTTTTTTCATTACTTGTACCCCGCAATTTGGTTGAATGTCAGGTTCATGACTGATGATATAGTAAATGGTTCCTGAATGTAAACACTACCTCAGTTTTTATGTTTATTATTTGTTCTTTTCATGTCTTACACCTGCTGTATTCTTGTACTAAAAGGTTTGTTCTTTCTAATAATATTGTGTAACGATTGACTCGACTTTCAATCTGAAGGTGAGATGACATATGTGAACCTTCTATTGAACCCTGAACGTTACACTGGCTATGCTGGTCCATCACCGAGAAGGATATGGGATGCTGTGTATTCTGAAAATTGCCCGAAATGTGAGTTCAACCTTTTGTTATATCTTTGTAGACAATTTGACTGCTCGTAACATTTTATGTTTAAAATGTTTTATATCTTACTTTCATATTGAGGTTATCCATCGCCAGTCCAACTCCTGCAATAGGGGGTAATGAGATACTTAAATCTGAGGCTAGGTTGCATATCAATATGTTTTACTTAATGTTTTTTGTTTGTTATTCTGCAGATTCATCTCAGGACATTTGCCAGGAGAAAAAAGTATTATACAAATTAATATCTGGTCTTCACTCCTCAATTTTGATCCACATAGCTGCTGATTATCTTCTTGATAAGGCTACTAATCTGGTTCTCCTTCTGCCTCATATCATGTGACTATTTTTCTTTCCCCTGCGCACTTTGATTTCTTTTCTAAATTATGCAGTCGAGTAGTTACCAATGAAAGTAGAAAGTTTAAAAGCTGTCTGCCATACTGGTGTTGATTATCTGTAACCTGCGCATTGGTCATCCATTAGTGGGTTGGATAATAACACTTATTGAAATTTTAAAAAAACCTTTTATTCTTGTGTGAGTAAAGATGCGCTTTAGTATGTTTGGTGCAAGTTTTTGTTAACCCTTGTACTTAGCAGTGGACTGCAGTCCAATACAAGAGTATTATTAGTGAGAAATTGATGACCAAGTCCTGATGTGGGCTTCAGGAAAGTTTTTTTAAACTCTTTAAAGATGATTTGACCAAAGATTTCATCCAATTTAAAGTGATGATATAAACTAAAGTAGCACTCAGTAAGGGTATGTTAGCTACCATCTTGTTTGCTACTTTATTGGAACTTAACCTACTCTTTGGGGTAAGTGTATTCCATGTTTTCCCTTAACTACTGAGCAAATGAGCAGACCCTCAACTTTTTTTTTTCTCTGATGAATGTTTTATATCAACAAAGATCAGAGAATTAAAATTTATTCATCAAGAGTGGTGAGCATATATTGAATGATCTGGAATTGATAATTGGATGGGTCATGCATGTAATTTGTGAACTAGAAGAACTACCCTATCTTTACTTAAGATGCACAGCATTTGACCTTCCTGCATACAAATTTCAGTGGGGTCAAAATCTGGAGCTGATGCATGATCGCGTTTTGAAATATCCGGATCGTGTCCAAAATTTGTACTTCACATTCCTCTTTGTTCTCCGTGCAGTGACTAAAGTAAGTATTCTTTTGCATGCCCTTCCTTGCTTTGACAACCCAAATTCCAATTCTTACTGTTAAAACTGTACTGATTGTTGGTGGGTTTTTTTTAGGCAGCAGATTACTTGGAGCAGGCTGAGTATGACACTGGTAATCATGAGGAAGACCTGAAAACGCAGTCTTTGATGAGGCAGCTACTCTACAATCCTAAACTCCAAGCTGCATGTCCTCTATCATTTGATGAACCCAAGCTCTGGAAAGGTCAAAGCGGACCCCAACTGAAGCAACAGATTCAAAACCAATTCAGAAACATTAGGTTTGTCTCTCAGCATTTGCTTCACTAGTAATTAGTTTATACTGGATGAAGCATGAGCACCTTGATGTGGAAAAAGTACTTATTTCATCCACAAATTGCAGTGCATTAATGGATTGTGTGGGCTGCGAGAAGTGTCGGCTTTGGGGAAAGCTTCAGGTTCTTGGTCTTGGTACTGCATTAAAGATCCTCTTTTCTGTTGATGGCCAAAATCATCCAAATCAACCTGTGAGTTCTTGCAGCTCTTTTTTAATTTATCTCTCCTTGTATTTTCTTACTGTTCTAAAAACTGGACCAGATTGGTTGTTTCTAATCACGTTAACCAAAAACTTGCCTGCCGGCTTGGTTATCCCCAAGTTACTAAGAAATTTGAGGAAAAGAAAAGGAAAAGAGAAAAGTAAGAAAACAAATCAAAGCAAGACAATAAAATTTTTAAAACTAAGGAACAGCATGTGCATGGATGGATCAATTTCGAAAGTCATGGATACATGTTTATCTCATATATTTCTTTGTGCATGCAGTTGCAGCTGTAACGAAATGAAGTGATTGCTTTGATAAATCTGCTAAATCGACTCTCTGAATCTGTCAAATTTGTTCATCAAACTGGACCTTCAATAAAGAACATTGTGCACGGGGGTCGATTGTTGATCCTCCTATACAAGCAATCGGCATATGACAAAGAGCATGGGGGTTGCTGACGACCGGGCTGAGGTTTCTCACCATGCATTCAAGCCATCCTTTTTGTTATATACACATCCATAGTATCCTGCAGCAGGAGGCAGTGGCGGATCCAGGATTCATCTGCCATGGGGTCATAGTGTAAAAGGTGGAAAATATTTTTTAAACGAAATAGCATTGAAAAATTAAAGCCATAGAATTAAAAACTTCATATACTATCATCAATCAATTATAAACTCTAATCTAAATAACAATATCAATCAATTGAAGGAAGAGAGCATAGCGTTTCTCATAATTATTTTACTCATCAGTATAACTGAGTGAGAGATGAAACAGTTTTTCCTTGTTCTTTTTTGGTCTTCCCCTATGACTGCAAATTATTTGTAAACAAAACAATCAAATACTCAGTCTGCGAGAAAAACCATAAACATATCTTAGAGAGAGAAAGAAAGAGTGGACCTTGGATGTTGGTGGGCAAGAGGAGCTATGTTTCTGGTCTTGAAGACGGCAAAATTACATTTAGTCTGATCATTTAGTCTCGAAGAGCAAAATTACATAATCTTTCGATGTAAACAAAGTACATTTAGTCTGATCATGAGAATATAAAACGGCATACCTCTAGTGCTCTCTGCAAGCTTCGGCCTATTCTTCTGGCTGTTTTCTTGATTTTCAGCTATCCTGAGCCCTTTCTCATCCACTTCACTTTTTTCTTCCTCTAAATCAAATTTTGTCAATAAATAAAGAAACAATCAGCCATTAATAAATAGTTGTTACAATGATGTTCCTGTTTCATTAGTTCCGCAACCCAAATACCTTGCTCATCACAGTAGTCAGTCCATGAGGTGGCATCCGATCTTAACAAACGCTAAACTAAACTGAATGGTTTTCCAACCTTCATTTATGAATACTTTTTAGTGCCATTATGCAAATTTCAACCCCTTCAACAATTTCTTATCGATAAACTCATCCCACTCTCACTATGTGATTTAGTTAACTTTTAATTCAACGCTTAATAATTGTACACAAGACGCGCGATAAAGCCCATTAAATCTGATGAGATCCTTTGGGCTCTGATAGCAATACGCACCCATGTGGTTATTTGCTTATCCACTCTATATTTCCAATTTCTATTAAAAGAATAATATAGGAATTAGCTCATTGAGAATTTCTTCTAGAATCAGCTATTTCGACTTTTGACGTGGCAATCTTTCTGATTCGCCCTAATTCCATTGTATAAATTGCAACAGTTGCTCTATTTTGAGATCATCAATGAAATATCCAATTTTCCTCATTTCGTTTTGCCTTATTTACTATCCTTGCTGCTATAAGGTTCTATCAAAATCCATCAATTATAAAGACTAACCTAATCCAAATAATAATATCAATCAATATAAACTCTACTAAAATATCCAAATAATAAAATCAATCAATATCAAAATATCAAACAAATTCTAATTCATAAAGAAAATCAATCAATTAATATAAATTCTAATCCAAATAAGAAAATCAATCAATATCATAACATACCACACCAATAAATTATAATTCATGAAAGATATATCAATTTCCTTAAAATTATCCAAAGCCCAAAATAATATATGTAAAATTATAACTCACTTGATTTGATGAGAAGCGATGGCGGCGGCAAGAGGTGGTTGGCGACGGTGGCGGCGTTTAGTGGTTGGTGGGAGGTTGGGGATTAGTTAGGTTTTTAGAAGAGAGGGAATTTTGAAAAAAAAATTAGGTTTTGGGATGAACTGAAATGCAGCTGCTGGGGAGATTAGAATCGGGTAGATAATAGGGGCTGCTGATGGGTTTTATTTTTTTTAAAAACCTGGCTTCAAAACGACGTCGTTTTGAGCCAGGTTTTAAAAAAAAAATTTAACACGCCTGGACCAAAACGGCATCGTTTTGGCCAGGTGGTTTTAAAATAGAAAGAACTCGCGCGCGCAAGGCAGGCGCTGCGCAAGCTTCTTCTTCTTCCTCTGGTGGGCCTTTCGTCGAGCACTTGGTGTGCGCCATGGGGTCGCACACCAGCCAGCCATGGGGTCGCACCAGTCCTTCTCCACTACATTTTCCAGCTTCCATGGGGTCGTATGACCCCATTTGTCCCTCTGTGCGTCCGCCCCTGGCAGGAGGGTGCAGGTATGGAGACTTATTTGTGAATCATATTTGCAGGTTTGGGAAGCTTATAATTACAAATGTAAGTTGATCCGCCAATCTTCAAATACCAATTTTTGAAGCAGTGCAAAGCATATATCACACACTGATTCGTTGGCCATGTAAGTCAAATGTAAATTGTAAGATCCACGTCATATTGGATCAAGAGATACAAATGCCAAGCTGAAAATTCCAGACATAATAATGTTGTTACAGAGACTGACTTATACATATGGAACATGATAATGTAGACACAACAAAATGGTGCCATTAAATTATGTGGATCTTTTTGAACTTGGCTGTAGGCTTTCTTCTTTTCTGTAGATACATGCAGATGCCAATAATTAAGAAATTTGTCAAAACCCTGCTGCACATATCCACTGTGCCTGCTGTCGACATCACTGCTAACGTGCCGGAAAAAAATGCCATCACCATCCAAATACTGGAATACTGAATGAGAGTTGAACTTGTAGGTATGGCTAATTGAAATTTTATGACTGTTCCGATTAACTCAATAAAGATCGCGATAAATGCGAGGGAAAAGGCTGCCATGTTATGCGCAATAAAGAATCTGAAAAATTGAGAATCCTGTAAAGCTGCCATTCCGTCACTTTTAAATCCGCCAGGAACGTTGAGCCCCGCTGCAAATGTGACGGTGGCGATAAGTGTTGCTACAAGTAGAATGGTATCACGCCCTTTTGGTACTAGATCCGAATGAGCTTGGCGGTTTTCTCTCTTGTGTGCAACGCTGCCGGAGATTCCGGTTTCTTGATATTGGAAGTGATTTGTTGTTGGAAAAATGGGATTCCAACTGAACGCCCCAGGTGATCCAAAACCTGACGATCACGTAAACTTATGCTTTCCTAAAAACATAGAGAAAAAGTAGATATTATAAGCGACTATGTTTTGTAACATTTATTAAATAGGGTACAAAAACACATCGCAAATGACTATTTAGTGTCATAAATGGTTATTTAGTCTAGTGATATTTCAAAGTTATGCTTGAAATTTTGCCACAAAACAGAAGTCTAATGAGAAAATGAAAATATATATATGTGTGTTTTTCTGTACTAATGTGTTAGAGAAACCTTTTTGATGGGTAACATCTCATGGAGTTTCTTATGATTGAATAATACGAAATAGGTTAAATTGTTAATGGTCCATGAACTATACCACGAGTTGCATTTCTGTCCCTGCACTCCATCAATAGTATCCTCTTTAAATTTGAACATCGCACTCCATCAATAGTATCCTCTTTAAATTTGAACATCTGTTGCACTGCTAGGTCTTTATATCAAGTTTGTCTATTAGTGGCCAATTTTTTAGGGGAAAATAGGAGTTTTAAGAGCATCCACAATCATGCTCTCTATTTTTTAATTAAATTTTAGCTAAAAACATATAAAGTTATTTTAGGAGCTCTCTATAAAATTTAAACTACAATCATGCTCTCTAGTTTAGGAAGGAAGTCATAAATGCTATAACTCTTTTTTAATTGGTCTCTATTAAAAAATAATATAAAAAATAATTAGCATTAATTAAAGGTTTGAAATACTCATTAAATAAAGCAACAATAAATTATAGAGAGCGAGTCCTTTCTCTCTCCCCAGATTTAGGATAAGGAGCATAATTGGACTTGTATTTTTCCAATCCCTCTTTAAAATTTGTCTAAGGATGTAGTTTAGGGAGCCCATTGTGAATGCTCTAAGACCCAACATTTAGGAGCAACAAGGTCTTTCCCTGTTTTTTCTTCTTTATATTTTGGTTTTAGTTTTATTTAATTATTCTTTCTTATTTCAGTTTTATTTTTTTAGTTCAATTCTTTTTATAAATATTTGGAATGAATTTCCAAGTTTACCCATAACTTAACGGAAAATTTGACAGAATTTCCAAGTTCCCCCTAGGGCCAAATTATGATCAAACTATACTCAACACATCCTAGAGCTAGTAGAAGTTGAAAGAGAAAATGAAAATATGTGTTTTTATATCCATACAAATATGTGTCCGTGTATATTACTGCATACCTGTTCTCCAAAATTGTCACCAAGAAAAAAGTCGACGGCCTGTGAGAATTCCTCATTATTAGCAGTCTTGTCCACTCTACGATCATGTATCAAAGTTGTTATAATTTGGCGATTGTGTTGACGGGCAGCTAGATGCAAAGGAGTGTTTCCATCGTTATCTACTTCATTTATAAGTCCTGCAAGCGTAGGGTTCTTCAATATATAATTCACAACATTTATTTGTTCACCTAACACTGCAGCATGTAGAATCGTTTGGCCTTTGTCATTGAGCAAATCACAGGTATCAGGTCGACATCCAATCATCTCTTCCATTATTTTGGTGCAGCCTGAATAGGCTGCGACATGAAGAGCCGATAGTCCAGATTTGTCTAAGATGTAAGAAGCATCACTATCGAGTTGCAAGAGCACTCTTGTAGCTTCAAGATTTCCTCCCAAGGCTGCATAATGTAAGGGAGTCCACCCAAGTTCGTCGACTTCTCTTATTATACCAGGGATTTTGGACACCATGGTCTCCACAATGCCTAGCACAGAGGAAAAAATTAGAGCTGGTTTATGGGCAAGGAGCTGAGAATTTCTTCAATGACGATTTCGACACCACATGAAGCAATCCCACATATATATACGCAGAGGCGAAGCCGAATTCAATGATTTGGACACCATATGTTATAGACATACTAAAGAATTAAAAAATAATAGGGGGCCAAGGCCACTTCTGGCCTAGGCCTCCCTCCGCCCCTGTATATATGTTTATGTAGAATAATGTTCTTCCATTGAATTGTCTGACAACATATATGAAATTGTGAATCTAGACAACTAATCCAGATGATTGCTACTAAACTTTGTGGTCCATATTTACAGAAAGTATTTGCCTTACGAAATCTAGCAGAAGAATATTTCTTTGTATATGCATGTATATTTTATAATATAAAAAAGAGAGAGGGGTATCAGTTGATGTTTACCTCTCCGTGTAAGATGTTTGCGAGTTACTGCCATAAGCAAAGCCGTCACACCATTAGTTCCATGAAAAGAAGGAAGTATAGGAGACTCATTTAAAATATAAAGAACAATGTTTGCAGAGCCATTTCTAACAGCTAGGAACAACGGCGACTCATTGGCGCTATTAGTGAAAGAACACAATTGAGGATCGGCCTCCACTAACAGATTCACCACACCAACATGTCCATTGCGGACAGCAACATGCAACGCAGTATCCTTTTGTGAATTCGTCTTTCGGAGTAGCTCTTTATGAGCATTCGCATCAGCTGGCCCGCTCTCCTGATCAGCTGGATCAATTAGCGTTCTCTGTGCGTGTTCGATGAGAAACTTTACAACTTCATGACAGCCTACTCTTGCAGCAACGTGCAAGGGAGTGTTACCTTTCTTGTTGGTTCCCCAAAACAAGGGAGATTGATCATCAAGCGGGGCTTTTTTGAAGAAATCTATTTGCTTGAATTCAGCTGCGACGTGAAGTATATTGTTGTCTTTAGGAGTTCTCTGATCAAGAAAACTATTTGATACACTGCCATCTCTAGCTGTTCTCAAGAAACCAAGGTCTCCCGATCTTGCCGCCTTATAAAGGGAAGGATCCATGGCCTTGAACTCCCTCTCCCAGCTTTCTCACGGCTAGTTCAAGTACTTAATTATGAACTCCCTCTCTCTCAAATTGTGTTTTCAAAATCTCTCTTTAGTTTATCAATTTACTCTCTCTCTCTCTCTCTCTCTCTCTCTCTCTCTGAGGACCACACATCTGGTCCCTAGCTAGCATGTCCTCATGCAGGACTCAGCTCAAGTCGTTGGCTCGTTTCTGTGTTGTATATTATGTATGGACTTGAGTCCTCTTCTGTGTAAAGTCTCCATATTTTCTATGCAAGTGTCGGCAAGTGAACAACTAGAGAAAAGGTCCTACTACTCCATTAAATGAGACTGGGTGAGAGACATGTGGGAGTGATATACAAGTTCTTTTCCCACGCGGAAGAGGATTTGTTGTTCCTGTTTTGCGTGTCCCCGTATGTCCCTTGCCTTGGAGGGTGCCGTGCATCCCCCCTATGTCCCCGTTTTTCCTTCTCTCTCCTCCTAAGAGCTGTACAATAATGAATGGCCCATATTAGATTGTTTCAATATCCAAAAGATTTCAGCCAAATTTGAAGTCAGTTGCAACAGACATATTAACCCTATGGTTTAGATTTAACCATCTTTAAATCCAAGTGTTAACCAACATCTATGTTATAAGCAAAGGTCCAGATTTTCATTTTAAACGGGACTGTGCCGATGTTTCTATTAAAGGTAGCTTGGGTGAGATTTTTTTTTCATTAGAAATGGGCTCCATTTAATTTAAGGCTTTTTATCACAAAACGTCCTGACGTTTGCGAAATTATCAGATTGCATCCTTAAATTTTTTTTGTATTACTTATCCTCCTTAACGTTAATATGATCCTGCCCTAAATAGTCCTTCTGTAAAAAGAAAAACCGTTAAATTCAGGGATATCATCGTAAAATCAATCTAAAATTTTAAAAATTAATAATATATATAAAACATGATCGGGGAAATACAAAAAATCAGGAAACCACCATTGCAGCCTTGGTTGCCATTGCCGCTGCTACAGTCCAGAAGTTGCTCGGACAGTGAGATCAGTTTCCCAGTTTTGATTTGGATAATCCCTTCCACTGCTGCCACTGCAGAAAATGCCCAGCAACAGCCTACATATATAATACAAAAACAAAAACATCATTACTTAGTAAAGAATATGGATGAGTTAAGAAGGTAATTAATATAAGGAAGGTGGATCTCTTAATTACAACAGCTTCCTTGATTCTTTATGGGGGTGACAGCTGCTGTTTTGCCCAGAAACTTGAAGCTTTTTCGTCACCAAAAGCTTTTAGCGACAGATGTTCATCAGATTTTTCGTGGCTAAACATTTTCTGCGACAGTGTTCTTCAGATTTTTCGTCACTAAAAGTTAAATTTCTAGATTTCCAGATTTTTGGTATTTCTCTGATGCTGGTTATGGTTACAGGTTTCTAGACACACACATATATATATAAGAAATTAGAGCAACAAAAAGATGAAGAACTTGTAGAGAAATTTCGTTCTAACAATCAAGAGATGTTTCGCAGAGAGAATCTATAAATGGCAGTTAATGTTGTGTGAGTTTCAAAGAGAGAGAGAGATAATAAATAGGGGAGGGAAACAGGGTACAAAAGGACAACACAGACAGAGTCCACGCTTGAGAAGAGTCTCAAGTCAAAAAATAAATAGCCCAACGAACCTCCAGAGAAATTGATGATGGTTAAGGTATTATATATATATATATATATATATATATATATAAAATTTTGAATTGATTTTACGATTATAACCCTGAATTTAACAGTTTTTTTTAACAAAATGACTATTTAAGAGCATCCATATTAACGTTAGGGATCATGAGTGATACAAAAAAACTTTAAGGATGCAATCTGATAGTTTCGCAAACCTTAGGACGTTTTGCAGAAAATATTTAGCCACGAAAAATCTGATGAACATCTGTCGCTAAAAGCTTTTGGTGACGAAAAAGCTTCAAGTTTCTGGGCAAAACAGCAGCTGTCACCCCCATAAAGAATCAAGGAAGCTGTTGTAATTAAGAGATCCACCTTCCTTATATTAATTACCTTCTTAACTCATCCATATTCTTTACTAAGTAATGATGTTTTTGTTTTTGTATTATATATGTAGGCTGTTGCTGGGCATTTTCTGCAGTGGCAGCAGTGGAAGGGATTATCCAAATCAAAACTGGGAAACTGATCTCACTGTCCGAGCAACTTCTGGACTGTAGCAGCGGCAATGGCAACCAAGGCTGCAATGGTGGTTTCCTGATTTTTTGTATTTCCCTGATCATGTTTTATATATATTATTAATTTTTAAAATTTTAGACTGATTTTACGATGATATCCCTGAATTTAACAGTTTTTTTTGACAGAAGGCTACTATTTAAGGCACCCATATTAACGTTAGGGACCATAAGTGATACAAAAAAACTTTAAGGATGCAATCTGATAATTTCGCAAACGTCAGGGACGTTTTGTGATAAAAAAGCCTATATATATAATTTTGAATTGATTTTACGATTATAACCCTGAATTTAACAGTTTTTTTAACAGAAGGACTATTTAAGAGCACACATATTAACGTTAGGGACCATGAGTGATACAAAAAAACTTTAAGGATGCAATCTGATAGTTTCGCAAACCTCAGAGACGTTTTGTGATAAAAAAACCTTAATTTAATGTTCCTTAGACCATCTCCAACCCAAGAACCTAAACCCAAATTATTGCCCAAAACTTCTCTCAATCCAAGAAAATTGAGGATCCAAAATTTGGGAAAACTCAAATTTAGACCCAAATACCAGTCCACTTATTGCTTGGACCCAAAACTATTTAGTGGAGTCCATGCTGAGGTGGCACAGCCCATATGCATAAGAAAAACATTGGGGCCCGCACAGGGGCCAGCTCTGATGGGTTTGTCTGTTGGCCCATGCCACATGTCTGCGCCTGGTTTTGTAGCCGTTGCAATTCAAATGGTTCATTTTAAAAAAATTATACAAAAAAAAAAATCTAAAGTAACTTTAAAAAGAGGCTGGGCAGGTTTTTTTTTTTTTTTTTCCAATTATCTTGTGTGTTTTTTTTTTACGTTGTGTGTTTACTTTTGGAATAAAATTAAATTTATGGAATTTCAATTTTTTTAGGTTAAATTGTTCAAAAAATTAAATTATGACGTTATTTAAAAAGGTTAATGAAGAAAAGTTTTCCATTAAAAAAAAAAAGACTTAAACCATTCTTAAACAATTTAATAAAGTTGCGGACTTAAAATTTGAGTCGGAGGATGGGTAAAAAAACAATTTGAGTCAGAGCAAAACCCAAATAGTCATTTTTTGGAAGGGGGAAAATTTGAGTTTAGCCCTCACCCTGGGTTGGAGATGGTCTTATTGTTAGAAATTTCGCATTACAAGGAAAGGACAACCAGCCCCCAATACATCGCATAAAAATGGATCCACGCTATACACCTTGAGGCCCATAAAACAAAAGGGCCTATCAAAACAAAGCCCCATCAAATTTCACGAACCATTTGCGGCTAGTCTTCTTCATGACTGCTGCTTGATACTAAATGGGAATACTGAGTGAGAATTGAAAGTGCAGCTACAAGAGCACCTGACATCGTTGACACCATGAAATGATGAAACACCAAAAGAATTGACAAGAAGATGGAGAGGGCATCAAATAACAAGAACACTTGGAATGATGGCTCTCCATATAAAACTGCCGTGCCGTTGCTTTTAAGTCCTCCCGGCATGGTGAAAGCTGCTGCAAATGTGACAGTTCCAACTTCTTTCTGTTGTCCATAATTGCTCATGTGCTAGCTAGATGTATTTTTCTGATTTGGATATTCCAAGGTTGTTTGGGCTCATTAGTGGATGAGTTCGCTTAATAATGTATGATTTTGTTGGGACATTGTGGATGCTCTAAACTGTTAACGAAAGGGAAAATAGTGAGAGAATTAAGAAGAAGATGAACCTTTCTGTATTATTTCACAGATTACTCTACAAATCCAGAGAGTTAAGCTTTATAAGGCTCTAACTAATTACAACAGCTTACTAACTAATCTAACATCAGTCAATGACTAAGTGACACTTGTCACAATCCTAGCTCTACATACTCTAACATAAACAAGTATGAAATAAAAACAAAAAACACTTATAAGTTATAACTAAGGGCTCGTTTGAGAATGCTTCTGGAATGGCTAAAAACGCTTTATGACAACCGAAAGTGCTTTTGACGGCGTTTGGCAGAAAAATTTAGAAGTGCTTCTGGGCCATAGAAGCGTTTTTTGGAGAAGCACCTGTCATGTGCTTCTTCAAGAAGCACTTCGATTTTTTATGACATTTTCAACAAATATATAATAAGAACGCTTTTTTAGAAGCGCTTATGAGTAGAAATGCTACCTAGAGAAACACTCCCAAACGAGCCCTAAGAAAATAGGTTAAATTGTTAATGGTCTATGAACTATACCATGAGTTGCATTATTGTCCCTGAACTCCATCAATAGTTCTTATCCTCCTTAAATTTGAACATATGTTGAACTACTCGTTCTATTTAGTGGCCAATTTTTTAGGGGCAAATAGGTGTTTTAAGACCATAAATTTTGGAGCAAATAGGTCTTTCCCTGTTCTTTCTTCTTTATATTTTGGTTTTAGTTTTATTTAATTATTTTTTCTTATTTCATTTATTTTGTTAGTTCAATTCTTTTTTTTATAAATATTTGGAATGAATTTCCAAGTTTACCCATCAACTTAACGGATAATTTGACAGAATTTCCAAGTTCACCCTAGGGCCAAATTATGATCAAACTTTACTCAACACATCCTAGAGCTAGTAGAAGTTTTTTTCTTTTCTTTTTTCGCTGTTGGATAGAGCTAGTAGAAGTTGAAAGAGAAAATGAAAATATGTGCTTTTATATCTATACAAATATGTGTCCGTACTGCATACCTCTGACCCTACTCTATTGTTAAAGTTGTTATAATTTTACGATTGTCATAGCATCTCCAACAGTCTCTTTAACATCTTTGGAATGTTAAAATAGGTGAGCCACATCATCAAAATCCACTCCAACAACCTTGTCAAACTTAGTGTGTTGCTAGGGCACATGTTTTCATATTTTTCACATGTTTTTCATATTTTTCATTCTTTTCCATAACATTGTATTAATTGAATTGAAGAGTCTGCTGGGGCACAAATATTAAAGTAGCAAACAAAAGGCCTGTTTGGTAACCATTTCAATTTTAGTCTTTAGTTTTCATTTTTGTGCTAAAGTATACAGGAAAATGAGAGTTAGAATAGGAATGAGGATGAGATTGAGAGAAAGGATTAGAGGAGAGGATGAGAGGGATGAGTAACAAAAGTTAAAATAAAAACAAAAAATTGAAATGGTTTTCACTTTTAAGATTTTAAAAACAAATTTATCTCTTTGTAAAATGACTTATAAGGACAAATGCCCCTCCTCCCTCTCCCTGCTCTCGTCCTCACTCTCTCCCAGTCTCCTCCTACCTCTCAAGGTGTTCCCTCTCTCTCCTTCTCAGTATGTGCTTGCATATTTTTTTAACTTTGAAGTGGAACTTCAGTTTGCACAGTGTTTTTGTGGTTGATTTAGTTTGTGGGTTTTAATCATTGTACAACTTGATGAAGATGGTTGGTTTGTTTTTGTTGTTTTTGTGCAACAAATGCAATCCAGAATGTGGGGATAATTGTTTGTGTTGTTTTCTGTTAGCTTTCTAACTCGGAGTCGTAGGTTCAACTCCAAGTGAAACGACTTTAAGTTTTTTTTTAACACTTCAATCAAACGACGTCGTTTTGTTAGAAAAAACCTATAAAAAAAAGGTCGTCTTCCTCGCTGCGATGGAGCCGCACCTAATTTGCAGAATGGTGAAAATTTCTTCCGTTTCAGAGTGTCAGCTCTCATGCGCCTCGCTCTGCCTTGGAACGCCTTGCAACGCCTCCTCACGCCTTTCCTGCGCTAAACGTGCAACTCGCGAAATAGCCGATCGCCTCGGGCGTTTTCCGGCCGCCTCGCTTCGACGCGCGCGAAAGCATGCCTTTGAAAACACTGCTAAAAACTGAACCAGATTGGTTGTTTCTAACCACGTTAATCAAAAACTTGCCTGCCGGTTTGGTTTATCCCCATGACTAATAAGAAATTTGAGGAAAAGAAAAGGAAAAGAGAAAACTAAGAAAACAAATCAAAGCAAGACAATAAATTTTTTAAAACTAAGGAACAGCATGTGCATGGATGGATCAATTTCGAAAGTCATGGATACATGTTTATCTCATATATTTCTTTGTTCATGCAGTTGCAGCTGTAACGAAATGAAGTGATTGCTTTGATAAATCTGCTAAATCGACTCTCTGAATCTGTCAAATTTGTTCATCAAACTGGACCTTCAATCAAGAACATTGTGCACGGGGGTCGATTGTTGATCCTCCTATACAAGCAATCGGCATATGGCAAAGAGCATGGGGGTTGCTGACGACCGGGCTGAGGTATCTCACCATGCATTCAAGCCATCCTTTTTGTTATATACACATCCATAGTATCCTGCAGCAGGAGGGTGCAGGTATGGAGACTTATTTGTGAATCATATTTGCAGTTTTCGGAAGCTTATAATTACAAATGTATGTTGATCCCCCAATCTTCAAATACCAATTTAGGAAGCAGTGCAAAGCATATATCACACACTGATTCGTTGACCATGTAAGTCAAATGTAAATTGTAAGATCCACGTCATATTGGATCAAGAGATACAAATGCCAAGCTGAAAATTCCAGACATAATAATGTTGTTTAGAGAACTGACTTATACATATGAAACATGATATAATGTAGACACAACAAACTAGTGCCATTAAATTATGTGGATCTTTTTGAACTTGGCTTTAGGCTTTCTTCTTTTCTGTAGATACATGAAGATGCCAGCGAATAATAAACTTATCAAAACCCAGCCGGAATAAAATGCTGCCACCATCCAAATAATGGAATCCTGAATGAGAGTTGTGCTTGTAGGTATGGCTAATTGAAATTTTATGATTGTTCCGATTATTAGATGACTATTGTCCTTAGGATTCTATCTTGTATTTACGTTTATCCCATGTAGGATTCCTCTTACTTATCTGATTACATTGTATTCTTATAGGACTCTATCTAATCCTGTATAAATCAATACAATCTGCCCTAATGATTATTGAGGCTTTACCCCATACGTTGCCATTCTTTCATGGTATCAGAGCCTATTGACTTACAGTCTGAAAATTTTCTTTCTCTATATCTCTTTTTCTCTCCCCATGGCCTCATCTTCTTATTCCGCTGCTGCTTTCCCCTCTGTTTCTCAAGCTGTTCATATCAAGCTTGATCGTAATAACTATCCCCTTTGGTTGGCCCAGATTCTCCCTCTCCTCAAGAGTCGCAATCTGATGTCCTTTGTCAACGGTGCTACCGTCGCTCCTTCTCCTTTTCTTTCCAGATGACAAGGGCAAGCTTCCTGATGCCATTAACCCTGCTTATGATACTTGGATTCAACAAGACCAATTGGTTTTATCCTGGATCAATGGTTCTCTTAGTTCTACGGTTCTCGCCACTGTCACTCGTTTTACTTCTGCTCGTTCTACTTGGGTGGCTCTTGAAAACCGTTTTGCCTCTCCGAATCAAAATCGGATTTTGCAGCTTCGTAGTGAACTCTTCCGTACCTGCTCGTGGTGATTCCTCTATTGCTGATTACTTGGACAAGGTCAATGCTATTGTCGACAACCTTGCGTTATCTGGTTCTCCTCTTCCTTACTCCGATCTTCTTGCTGTCATTATGAATAATGTTGGGCCCTTATATGAGTCTCCTGTTGCATCTGCTCAAGCCCGTGAGACCCCTATTACCTATGCTGATCTTGAGGCTCTCTTGCTCTCTGCTGAACAACGCCATCTTGCGCTCCATGCTCCTGCCACTGCGATGGTTGCTGCCCATGGTCGTGCTCCTTCTCGTGGTCGCGGTCGCAGGAGTGGTCGCTTTTCTTTCCGTGGTGGCCATTCTGGTGGTTCTCTCGCTGGTCTGGTTTAGGGCTGTCAATGGGTCGTATCGTGTCGAGGTTCGTGTCGTGTCAAACTTTTAAACGTGTCAAGAAACCCCAACCCAAACACGACCCATTTATTAATCGGTGTAAGGAAATGCAAACCCAAACCCAACCTGTTTATAAACAGGTTGACACGACACGACCCATTTGTAACCCGTTTATTAAACAGGTCGTGTCATGGGTCGTGTCAACCCGTTTACTACCTGCCAACCCTCGAAAAAAATTAAAGAAATTGAACCTTCAGGCACACCCAATGGGTTTCGAACCCAAGCCAATTCCACCCATCTCCTTGCTCCTTATCCATCTTGGTGTTGATAACTTTGTGATTATATGTTACAACATTTGATATTTATAATGTCTTTACAAACTGAATGAGTACTTAATTATTACATTTTTATTCATAAATTATATTTGTTAATTACCTTATTTAACAAATATATTTACCTTATTTGCCACATGTAAAATATATTTAACAAATAATAAATTACCTTATTTCCATCTCCAACATTTAAGTAAATGTCTTTGTCCTTTTACTTTCATTTATTTTTATATTGCTCCATTTACTTAAGTTTACAATGTAAATAAGGAAGTACCCCCTATTTGGATTCAAGTAAAAATACTAGAAAATCAAATTCTCACAAAATCAAAATATGAAAAATCTGTTTTAGTGCAAAATACGATTTAGGCTAAAAATGATGGCTCATTAAGTCAATATATACTTCATACTCAAATCTCATAAAATCAAGTTTTCTTATTTGATGTGTAAGGAATAAAAACCGCAAAAAATTATCTTGAGAAAATGATTATTCCAAAAAACCATTTTTCATACTTAGTCAATATTACACCTCCGCTAAAAAAGTGACATGATACAAATTTTATAAGTTATACGAAATTTCTTTTGGGATTAGGGTTTAGGGATTAGAGTTTAGAGTTTAAAGTTTATGGTTTAGGGTTTAGGGTTTAGGGTTTAGGGTTTAGTGTTTAGGGATTAGGGTTTAGAGTTTAGGGTTTAGGGTTAGGGTTTAGGGATTAGGGTTTAGTGTTTAGAGTTTAGGGTTTAGGGATTAGAGTTTAGGGATTATGGTTTAGAGTTTAGGGTTTAGGGATTAAAACGTTAAACCCTAAACCCTATATACATAATTAACTCAAATAATAAGGAATAATTACTAACAAATATAATTTAGGGATAAAAATGTAATAATTAAGTGTTCATCAGTTTGTAAAGACATTATAAATATCAAATGTTGTAACATATAATCACAAAGTGATCAACACCAAGATGGATAAGGAGCAAGGAGATTGGTGGAATTGGCTGGGGTTCGAAACCCAGTGGGTGTGCTGAAGGTTCAATTTCCTTAATTTTTTTCGCGGGTTGGCAGGTAGTAAACGGGTTGACACGACCCATAACACGACCCATTTAATAAACGGGTTAAAACAGGTATTTAAACGGGTTGGCGGGTTTACCCAAAACCCACCCGTTTATAAATGGGTCAGTGGTGGGTTGACCCCAAAATTACCCATTTATTAATCGTGCGTGTTTTTCCCGTACCGGTTTCGAGTCGTGTAACGGTTCGAGCGGAAATTGCCACCCCTAGTCTGGTTCTTCCTTTGCTCCTGGACATCCTGGGTTTCGCGGCTCTTCCTCTTCTCATGGTTCTGGTCGTGCTTCCTATTCTTCTCATGGTGGCTCCTCTTCGCAACCTGGTGTTTTGGGTCCTCCTCCTGCGGCTGCTGGTTTTTCCGATCCCCTTCCGCTCCCTTTTCTGGTTCACGTAATTCGGTGCCAAATTTGTGGGCGTTATGGGCATTCCTGCTTTGGATTGCTACAATCGTCTCAACTTGTCGTATGAAGGTCGGGTGCCTCCTCAATGTCTTCCTGCCATGACTGCTCAACAGGGCCATGCCTGCTCAACAATCCTCCTCTTCTCGTCCTCCTAATTCGGTTGTGGATCCTGGGGCCAACTCTCATATTACCAATGATCTGGGTAACTTGTCTATTTCCCGAGAATATCATGGCCATGATTCTGTTGATGGTGTGCTTGGTGGAACAGGTTTGCCTATCGCACATATTGGCTCCTCTAGTCTTCCTCTTAACGACTCTATTTTCTCTCTTACTGATATCCTTCACTGCCCCCACTGCTTCTTGTAATTTGTTGTCGGTAAATAAATTTTCCCGGGATAATAACCGTTTCTTCACGTTTTATCCCAATCATTTTTTGGTACAGGAATCGCGGACGGGGAAGACTCTTTTCCGGGCACGAGTAATCTTGGTCTCTACTCTCTCCCATCTAGCATGTCATCTCATGGTCATATTGCATATCTTGGTGTTCGTGTTGCTGGTCCTGTTTGGCATTCGCGCCTTGGTCATCCTTCGTCTCCTACTTTAAAATTTTTATTGTCTACAAATAAGTTGTCTGTTGATGGCACTATGCCTTTTAATAATTTTACTTGTCATTCATGTCCCTTAGGAAAAAGTGTTAAGCTACCGTTTCAGTCTTCTTTGTCTGTTACGCATGCTCCTCTTGCTCTCATTCACTCTGATGTATGGAGTTCGTCTAATAAATCAGTTTCCGGTTTTCAATATTATGTTCTTTTTGTTGATAATTTTTCTCGCTACTCTTGGATATTTCCTATGCGCTTGAAATCTGAGGTTTTCTCTTTGTTTGTTAAATTTAAGACACTTGTTGAGAATTTATTTTCTACAAAAATTAAAGCTCTTCAAACTGATGGGGGTGGTGAATATGCTAGTCGTATTTTTCATAATTTTTTGGTTACTCATGGTATTGACCATCGCATTTCTTGTCCCCATCACCCTGAACAAAATGGTTTGGCAGAACGGAAGCATCGTCATATTGTTGACACTGGGCTTACCTTGTTGGCTCATGCTTCTATGCCTCTTACTTATTGGGCTGAGGCCATGCATACTGCTGTGTATTTAATTAATCGTCTTCCTTCTAAAGTTTTGGGTCTTCAGTCTCCATATCAAATTCTTTTTCATAAGGAACCAAATTTTTGCTTTTCTTAAAATTTTTGGGTGTGCATGTTTTCCATATTTTCGGCCTTACAATACTAATAAACTTCACTTCCGATCTGTTAAGTGCGTCTTTTTGGGCTACTCATTAGATCATAAGGGTTATCGTTGTTTAAACTTGACCACTAATAGAGTCTTTTTGTCACGCCATGTTATTTTTGATGAGCATTGCTTCCCTTTTCAAGAGACCAAAGACTCTCATGCCTTAAATTCTCCTTCCTCTTATGTGGATTCTACACCACCATTACAAATTTTTGGGTCTCTTCCCATCCAGCAGGCTGCCTTGCAGCCCAATGGCCACCAACTTGTCACGCCCACCTCTCCTAACCCATCCTTTCCCTTGCCAACCCATATATCCTCCAGCCCACACTTATCTTCTCCCTTGCCCAATGCCACCAATATTCCCACAGCCGTTGCTTCCCAAACAACCCAACACTCCCCACCTAGTTCTCTCCAAGTTTACCGTCGCACCCCACATAGGACTGTCCTCACCTTTCCCTCTCCTGACCCTGAACCCTGTTTTACCTAGTTCCTCAAGCCACTCATCACCTTCGGCTATTTCTCGGGTACGACCTTCTACTACTCATTCTATGGTGACTCGTGCTTCGTAAGCCCAATCCTAAATATGCAAATCATGCTTTCTTGGCCTCTACTAATGATATTGTTGAGCCCACTTGTTTCAGTCAAGCTAATAAATTTCAGGAATGGCGCACCGCTATGGGAGAATAATTTAATGCTCTTCAACGAGCCGGTACTTGGGTCCTTGTTCCTCCAAAGCCCACCTTGAATGTTTTGCCAAATAAGTGGGTGTTTCGCATCAAACGTAATTCCGATGGCTCTGTTCAACGTTACAAGGCCCGTTTAGTGGCTAATGGTTTTCATCAGCAAGAAGGGTTGGATTATGGCTAGACATTTAGCCCAGTTGTGAATCATTCCACCATCCGTGTTATCTTAGCCTTATCAGATCAATTTCAGTGGCCCGTCGTCAGTTGGACGTTCAGAATGCTTTCCTCTATGGCTATCTAGATGAAGAGGTTTATATGCGTCAGCCTCCTGGGTTCATTGACCCCCAATTTCCTGACCATGTTTGTCGTCTTAAGCATTCTCTCTATGGGCTCAAACAAGCCCTCGGGCTTGGTTTAAATGTTTCTCCACTCATTTGGAAGATTTGGGCTTCACTGCTTCCACGGCCGACTCTTCATTATTCATCTATCTTGCTGGATCCATTCGAGTTTATTTATTAATTTATGTTGATGACATTTTAATTACAGGCAATGACCCAGCTCACATCTCCACCCTCATTCAAGACTTGAGCCGTCTCTTCTCCATGAAGGACCTCGGGCCTGTTCATTATTTTCTGGGCATGGAAATTCTTCGCACTCCTAACGGGCTTTCTCTCACTCAATCCAAATATATCAAGGACTTGTTGACGCGCACAGAGATGCAGGACGCCAAGCATATCTCTTCGCCTGTTGCCAGTGGACGTCGTCTTAGCCTCCATGATGGTGTTCCATTGGACGATCCTTCTGAGTACCGAAGTGTCGTTGGTGCCTTGCAATATCTCACTCTCACACGCCCTGATATTGCCTTTGCGTGAACCACGTCCGCCAATTTATGCACCAACCTACCTCTGCTCATTGGGTTGCTGTCAAACGTATTCTTCGCTATCTTAATGGCACTTCCACTCATGGCTTGTTCTATAAACCTGGTTCCCTGTCTTTAATGGCTTATGCTGATGCGGACTATGCCGGTGACCCCTATGATCGTCGCCCACGGATGGCTACTGTTTGTATCTTGGGTCTAATTTAATTTCCTAGAGTTCTAAAAAGCAAGGAGGTGTTTCTCGCTCCAGCACCGAAGCCGAGTACCACCAACTTGCTTATACTGCTGCTGCAATTTCTTGGTTCCGTGCACTATTTCTAGGGCTCGTCAATGGGCCAGGCCGGGCTAGCCAGGCCCAAATTTAATGGGCTTGGGCCGGGCCGGGCTTTAAAGAGAGAGAGAGAAAATATCGGGCCGGGTCGGACTGGGCTTTTTTTTAAAATTGAAAGCCCAAGCCCAGCCCATAAGTCGGACTTGAAAAAGCCCATCGAGTCGGGCCGGGCTAAGCCCAACGGGGCCGGGCTAAGCCCAACGAGCCGGGCCGAAATGGGCCTAAAAAATAATATGTATAAAAAAAATAATTGTGACCCTACTTTATTATTATTATTTTTGGATAAGCTTTGGATGCCATCCACTCTCGCTCTTCCTCTTTCGCTAGGAGATTAGCCAGCAATAATCACCAACAAAAAAGATCATCAAAACCATGGTTGGTCTTGACAAAAAAAAAAATAAGTTTTTTTTTTTACAAAGTGTTAAAAAAAAAAAAGTCTTGACACGCATATTTTCCAGGTATTATCTTTCTATTTAAGTACCGTAAAAAATAAAAATAATAAATAATAAATAAATAAATAAACATTGAAACCCGATCTCCAACTAAGGCAATTTTGAATTTCTTGTTTCGCTTTGCTTTTATTACTGTAATTCTTTCTTTCTTTCTTTTACTTGTTTATGTATTTAATTTGTTCTTAAGTTTGGGAAGTAGATTGCTTCATGATTGCACACATGGACATTTGGCTCAAAATACTTATTCATTTCATAAACATGTGATTACATACATATATTTAAAAATCACATGTTTCTTCCAGATTTTTGAGCCACCTGAGGCATCATACTAATTGCCTCTATTTTCTCTTATTTGTAGAATCTGCAAAAGCTCTGCATGATCATTGTTTCTCTTCCACAGTGCTTCTACTTGCTGGTTGGCAAGGAGAGCCGCTTTTGCAAATCCGCCACCTGGGCCTTCAAAGAGGCTACTTCCTCAGAGTCAGAACTGCGCACTCTTGCGTCCTCGCCAATAACCTTATTCCCAAATTTGTAGCCGAGGCCGCATAGTGCATGGTCAACATGTGGGTCTCCTCTCCTGCAACCCTATCGGGCCTTGTGCTATTCGACAATGCTCTGCCGGTGTGAGCTGAGTTGAGGCCGAGCCATGATGATATGTGGAGTTTGGGAAGACGAAGTGAGGATGAGCACTTACTTGAGCCATTGATGGCGCAAAGGCCAACTCCATATTTAGATCATCGAGGGAAGTGGGTGAGGTTGCCATTGTGATTTGTGTTTCTTGCTTATTGATGCTTTACTCTGAGTTTTCAGGATGAAACACAGACGCAAGCTCAACTCAACAAAGACGGGTTAAATAGACTTCGGCTTCTGCGTTTGCTTTTTCTCTCGGATTCCTTTATTTCCCTAACGTTTTGTAGCTGCGTTTGCTTTTTTCTTTTACCTTCATGTTTTTTTTACTTTCACTTTCACTTTCACTTTCACTTTCCGTGTTTTCTGCTTCAATGTTGAACGCTGCATCTGCGTGATGCTTTCCCTCAATTATCAAATCCGCTTTGGATGCCTACAACTTCGCTTTGGATGCTATCCGTGTCAGTGGGCGTCATATTTGGATTAATCAAATTTAGGCTGCTAATATGTAGGCGTCCTTTGCCCTGTGCAAGGGCAGACTGTTCTTATGATCCTACCCTGTGCAACTAAACATTTTCAATTATGACAGCTGGCTGACTGAAACATAAATACGCACCGCTCACCCTTAATCATAACTACTATTTGCTTGGTTGTCGGCTGGCTGAAAATGCTGAAACAGTATTCTAGTTTTTGGATGCTGTATTCACTCACTTCCAAAGCTGCGTTTGCTTTTTTTTTTTTTTACTTTTACTTTCACTTTCACTTTCACTTTCACTTTCCGTGTTTTCTGCTTCAATGTTGAACGCTGCATCTGCGTGATGTTTTCCCTCAATTATCAACTTCGCTTTGGATGCCTACAACTTCACTTTGGATGCTATCCGTGATGCTTTCCCTCAATTATTCCCTTCCACTGTGACTGATATTTTTTAATTTTCTCCTTCCCTTCCCCTTCCCCTTCACCTACACCAACAAAAAAGATCATCAAAACCATGGCTAGTTCTCGTTCTCCCTGTGGAGCCTGCAAGTTCTTAAGAAGAAAATGTGTGATAGGGTGTATTTTTGAGCCTTATTTCTTCTATGAAGAGGGAGCTACCCATTTTTCTGCCATCCACAAGGTTTTTGGCGCAAGCAATGTGTCGAATCTTTTAGCTCACCTTCCGTTGAGCGATCGATGTGAGGCCGCAACGACGATATGGCATGAAGCTGAAGCCAGGCTTCAAGATCCCATATATGGCTGTGTTTCACATATTATTGCTCTCAAACAGCAAGTTAATCATTTAGTACCCTTTGTATGTTCAGATTGTATGTTGAAGTAAATGATGAGTATATGTTTTTGGTTTGAACTTTTCAGGTGGTCAACTTACAAGCACAGTTAGCTTTCCTCAAGGATCAAGCATATGTTGTAGCAAACCCTAATGATCAGAGTGCACACGACTTACAGGCCTATATGGAGGAATGTGACCTGATTAATGAAATTCCAGAGTGCTCTGACTACGAGGACCTTGTGACAGGCCTCACATTAATGAGAGCCAATGCTCACATTAATGAAATTCCAGAGTGCTCTAATGCTCAATCAAGCTGGAGGAAATGTTAGTTTCAAGTCTCATTATTGTCAAAGGAGGTGGGATTAGGTGTTTGTGCATAATAATCTCCGTCTTCTATCAAGAAAGATGTCGGTTTATACTATGAACTTGGAGATGGATTTGATACTATGAACTTGAATTATTATGGTGTATTAATTATTATGGTGTATAATTATTATGGATTTGATAGTAGATATTTGTCTTTTTTTTTTCATAAATATGAGGCCTATTTTGATGTGTTTTTATATTTCCTCTTTTTTTCATAGTTCTCTATTTATATTTGTCTATATGTTTATGTCTCAAATTTTTTTTTCTTTGTTCATAACTTCATAGTTCTCTTTTTTTCTCATAAATATAAAGATATAGTTATACATCGGGCTTCATCGGGCCGGGCTTTTATGGATGGGCCGGGCTGGGTTTCAAACACTCAAGCCCAAGCCCAGCCTAAGCCCAAGCGGGCCGGGCTTTCTCAAAGCCCATAACGGGCTGGGCCGGGCTTTTTTTCGATGGCCGGGGCGGGCCCCCGGAAGCCCATGAGCCCGCGGGCCAAATGATGAGGCCTAACTATTTCGTGATCTCCAGCTTTCTCTTTCCTGTCCTACACTTTGGTGTGACAACATTAGCGCCATCTCCTTGGCTTCCAATCCTGTCTTCCATGCGCGTACTCGTCATGTTGAAGTCGATTATCATTATGTTCGTGAGAAAGTTGTGCGGCAGGAGCTTGACGTTCGTTATCTTGCTACTCATGATCAAATTGCCGATATTTTTACAAAGGGTTGTCTATTCCTCGTTTCCAGCTGCTGACCTCCAAGCTTCCAGTGCGTTCCTCCCTTGTCAGCTTGCGGGGTGTATTAGATGACTATTGTCCTTAGGATTCTATCTTGTATTTACGTTTATCCCATGTAGGATTCCTCTTACTTATCTGATTACATTGTATTCTTATAGGACTCTATCTCTAATCCTATAAATCAATACAATCTGCCCTCATGATTATTGAGGCTTTACCCCATACGTTGCCATTCTTTCACCGATTAACTCAATAAAGATCGCGATTAAAGCGAGGGAAAAGGCTGACATGTAAAGCACAATAAACCATCTGAAAAATCGAGAATCTTGTAAAGCTGCCATTCCGTCGCTTTAAATCCGCCAGGAACGTTGAGCCCGCTGCGAAATGTGACAGTGGCGATAAGCGTTGCTACAAGTAGAATGGTATCACGTCCTTTTGGTACTTGGTCTGAATGAGCTTGGCGCTTTTCTTTCTTCAGTGCAATGCTGCCCGGAGATTCCGGTTTCTTGAAATCGGAAGTGATTTGTTGTTGGAAAAATGGGATACCAACTGAACGCCCCAGGTGACGCAAAACCTTACGATCAAGTAAACTTATGCTTTCCTAAAAACATAGAGAGAAAAAGTAGATATTATAAGGGGACATTGGAAAATCGACTATGCTTTGTAACATTTATTAAATAGGGTACAAAAACACATCTCAAATGACTATTTAGTGTCATAAATGGTTATTTCTTCTAGTGATATTTAAACAAAAGTCTCAAGCGTTGAAAGAGAAAATGAAAATATATATATATGTGCTTTTTTCTATACAAATGTGTAAGAGAAACCTTTTTGATGGGTAACATCTCATGGAGTTTCTTATGATTGAATAATAAGAAATAGGTTAAATTGTCAATGGTCCATGAACTATACCACGAGTTGCATTTTTGTCCTTGAACTCCATCAATAGTATCCTCTTTAAATTTGAACATCTGTTGCACTACTGATTCTTTATGTCAAGTCTGTCTATTAGTGGCCAATTTTTCAGGGGCACATAGGAGTTTTAAGACCCAAAATTTAGGAGCAAATAGGTCTTTCCCTATTCTTTCTTCTTTATATTTTAGTTTTAGTTTTATTTAATTATTTTTTCTTTTTTCTTTTTTCTTTTTTTAGTTCAATTCTTTTTATAAATATTTGGAATGAATTTCCAAGTTTACCCATAACTTAACGGAAAATTTGACAGAATTTCCAAGTTCACCCTATGGCCAAATTATGATCAAACTATACTCAACACATCCTAGAGCTAGTAGAAGTTGAAAGAGAAAATGATAATATGTGTTTTTATATCTATACAAATATGTGTCCGTGTATATTAGAGCCCCTCCAGCCATGCATCAAAACCGGGCAAAAGGCCCCCTGGGGCTAGCCCATTGTGCCTCCAGCGGAAGAAAACAAGCCTGGGCAAGTGGCGGGTCCCACGAAACTGGGCAAGCCCACGGGCAGACTTGCCTGGGCTTGGAGCCGAAGGCGCTGACGTCAGCGAACAAAAAAATTCAAAAAAAATCCAAAAAAATTCAATTTTTTTAATTAAAAAAATACCAACAAATTATGGATGTTTTCCCTATAAATACATAACAATTTTATTCACTTTCTAAATTGTTTATATTTTGTTGCATAATCTTTTTTTTTTTCTTGCCCTTGCCCTAGCCTTCATGGGTGGAACCAACTAAGGCAAGACTGCCACTATTCACGTGAATAGTGACAGCCCTTCCCTTGCCTTGCCCTTGCCTTAGCCTTTATGGGTGGACTTGCTCTTACTGCATACCTGTTCTCCAAAATTGTCACCAAGAAAAAAGTCAACGGCCTGTGAGAATTCCTCATTAATAGCAGTCTTGTCCACTCTACGATCATGTATCAAAGTTGTTATAATTTGGCGATTGTGTTGACGGGCAGCTAGATGCAAAGGAGTGTTTCCATCGTTATCTACTTCATTTATAAGTCCTGCAAGCGTAGGGTTCTTCAATATATAATTCACAACATTTATTTGTTCACCTAAAACTGCAGCATGTAGAATCGTTTGGCCTTTGTCATTGAGCAAATCACAGGTATCAGGTCGACATCCAATCATCTCTTCCATTATTTTGGTGCAGCCTGCATAGGCTGCGACATGAAGAGCCGATAGTCCAGATTTGTCTAAGATGTAAGAAGCATCACTATCGAGTTGCAAGAGCACTTTTGTAGCTTTAAGATTTCCTCCCAAGGCTGCATAATGTAAGGGAGTCCACCCAAGTTCGTCGACTTCTCTTATTATACCAGGGATTTTGGACACCATGGTCTCCACAATGCCTAGCACAGAGGAAAAAATTAGAGCTGGTTTATGGGCAAGGAGCTGAGAATTTCTTCAATGACGATTTGGACACCACATGAAGCAATCCCAAATATATATACTTAGAGGCGAAGCCGAATTCAATGATTTGGACACCATATGTTATAGACATACTAAAGAATATTAAAAAAAAAAGCGGCCAAGGCCACTTCTGGCCTAGGCCTCAACATATATGAAATTGTGAATCTAGACAACTAATCCAGATGATTGCTACTAAACCATGTGGTCCATATTTACAGAAAGTATTTGCCTTACAAAATCTAGCAGAAGAATATTTCTTTGTATATGCATGTATATTTTAAATATAAAAAAAAGAGGGGTATCAGTTGATGTTGACCTCTCCGTGTAAGATGTTTGCGAGTTACTGCCATATGCAAAGCCGTCACACCATTAGTCCCATGAAAAGAAGGAAGTATAGGAGACTCATTTAAAATATAAAGAACAATATTGGCGGAGCCATTTCTAACAGCTAGGAACAACGGCGACTCATTGGCGCTATTAGTGAAAGAACACAATTGAGGATCGGCCTCCACTAACAAAGTCACCACACCAACATGTCCATTGCGGACAGCAACATGCAACGCAGTATCCTTTTGTGAATTTGTCTTTCGGAGTAGCTCTTTATGAGCATTCGCATCAGCTGGATCAATTAGCATTCTATGTGCCTGTTCGATGAGAAACTTTACAACTTCTTGACAGCCTACTCTTGCAGCAACGTGCAAGGGAGTGTTGACTTTCTTGTTGGTGGCCCAAAACAAGGGAGATTGATCATCAAGCGGGGCGTTTTCGAAGAAATCTATTTGCTTGAATTCTGCTGCGACGTGAAGTACTTAATTATGAACTCCCTCTCCCCCCCCCCCCCCCCCCCCCCCCCCCTCTCTCTCTCTCTCTCTCTCTCTCTCTTTCTCTTATACACTAGGGAAGAAGGACCACACATCTGGTCCCCAGCCGCGATCAGTGTCTCCTCATGCAGGACCTCAGCTCAAGTCGTTGGCTCGTTTTTGTGTTGTATATTATGGATGGACTTGAGTCCTTTTCTGTATTTAAACTTAATACTTAATTGTAAAGTCCATGTGTGGTTATTGGCTAAAATAAAACCTCCACCTTTTCTATGTAATTGTCGTCAAGTGAACAACTAAGAAAGGAGAAAATATCCTACAACTCCATTAAATGAGAATGGGTGAAGGAGAAAATATCCTACTACTCCATTGAATGAGAGTGGGTGAGAGAGACGTGTGGGAATGTATTTGTAAGAGAACAAAGAGTCCCTACAAATAGGGCCAACTATCTAGTGTAAAAAAGGGTGAGAGAGAGCAAGACTCCTCCAATATTGTAAGGAGAACATAAGAATAGAGAAAACAGGTTTGAGGAGGATGAGTAAGCCAAGAGCTACTCCTTAGAGCAATTGTCATGGCAAGGGGACCTAGGGCAGCCACTATTCACATAAATAGTAGTTGCCCTTACAAAATAGTATTTTGTATTTCCACCCGTTTCACCTAAGTGACAATTACTATTTATTTTTTTGTTTTTTTCACAAATTTTTTTACCTCAATAATTAATTCGGATAATATTTTGTTTTTAAAACCTAAAGAATTAACTTTGAGAATATTTTGGATAAGATTTCTTTTAATTATATTTTGTTTGATGTATTGAATGTGTTGAAAATTTTGTGTAGAAAATGAAAAATAATAGAAGGAGAAGAAATTATAAGAGGATTTTGTGTTGAAAATGAAGAAGAATGGTAGGTATTTATAGAAAAATAGTTCAGAACTTTTTGGTGAATTTTTAAATAATTATTCGAATTTTTTTCACATTTTTTTTGCCCAAAAAAAGCTCAGTCGTTGGATTTGGAAAAAAAAACCCATCAGAGCACGGAACGCGCCACATGGCGCATGACATCACCTCCCCCTCGGGCTGGAGCTCGGGCGAGACTTGCCTTCAGGCCAACCCGACTTTGTGGGTCCCATTCCTAGCCGGGGCTTGGGCTCCTCGCTGGAACTGGGTTTTTGTTTTTTCCCCTCCCAGCCTCTGGCTGGGCTATCCGGTGGAATTGCTCTTAGAGCACTTCCAGGGCGAGGGCTAGCCATGGCAAAAGGTTGCCCAGACCAAGAAATGTAGCTCCAGCGGTACAAAACAACCCGGCAATGTGTGGGCTCCACCAACCTTTGGCAGACCTCAAGGCAAGAACAGTTCGAGCTGTAACGTCAATGATGACATCAGCAACGAAGTTTTTTATAAAAAAAATTCTGAAAAATTACCAAAAAATTCAGAATATATTTTTTTATGCATACCTAGCAATTTTTTTAATTATTAATCTCATACATATAAATAAAATTAATTCCATGTAAATAGTAATTGCCCTTCCAATGAGTGAAAAACAACAACAAAATTGCAAGGACAGACACTATTCACATGAATAGTAACATCTCATACCTCCTTTTACCTTTTTACCATGATAAATGGGTGATAATACTATTAGACTATTCATATCTTTTTTTTATTTTGGTTACATTGGAGGAAAGAACCCAGTGGGTGCCATGGGGGAAAGGGGGAAACCACCACCACTGTGGTGGGAACCCATTGGCGACTATTCATATCTTTCAGACGAGAACGAACTATACTGAGAATTCATATGACACATCATGCAGCAGGAACCAAAAGTTGTGGTCGACAATTAAACTAGTTAAGAAAGCGCGATTGCATTTGAGAGGGAACCACAAGTTGTGGCCCCTACTGAGGTTATCCAGAACTCACAAGGCGTATAGTGAGTTCTCAACTTTTAAAAAAAAAATTATTTTTATTTTTTATACGAGCGATATTAGAGGAGAGGTTTTCTAGATACATTGTCAAGGTGTAACTAAGATTCAAACTTAAGACCATTAATCTACAAGCTAATGCATTTTCCATTGGGCTACATCCTGTTGACAATAAGTTCTCAACTTTAACATCTACGAACAACAACTCATTGGCGCTTTTACTTCATATTTAGCCCACCCGTCCTAATCCCATCTCCAATAGAGTTCACGGTTATAAGTATTGAAAAAATAAAAAAACCCCCCCCACCAAGTAATAATTCTAAAACCCACTAAGTAATAATTCTAAAACAACAAACTTAGCTGTATTTTTTTTTTACTAGTTTTCTGTTCCATAAAAACTTTAGCTATTACATTTGTGCAATGGTAGCCCTCCCCTCCAGAAAATCCTGGCTAATATATGCCCTGGCCGCCGGGTATATGTCATGCGTCTAACTTTTAACTTATATTTTGTATGCTAGAACAATCGCTAGAAGAATTGTGCTGTCTTCAGTGAAGTTGAACAGCATTTGACCCCTGAAGTTGTTTTTGCAAGCTCATCTGAGAAACACACTCATGTAATCGGGATAACACTTTTTGTCATTGTTATAGATCGAAGAATAGCAAAATAGTGTTATTCTGGCGTTACAAGAAAGGTTTTTTGCTTGCTTTGATAGCCCAAATTCAGTTTTCTAATTCTTAATCTTAGCAATGACCTGAAAACACGGTCTTTGATGAGGCAGCTACTCACTCTACAATGATAAGCTGCATGTCTACTCTACCATTTGATGAGGCAAAAGTCTAGCAAGGCAAAATCAGAAGAGAAATTTATAACCCCATTTCTTGCAATGATTTTATATATAAACACTGAAACTTATAAATTTGAAAAAAAAAAATCCAAAGGGACCAGCTGCATTATTTTTAAATTTGAATGATGTGTGAAATACCATTATGAAAAAAAACCCTATTATCTAGGAGTACAAATTGGATTGGAAACTGATTCCGTTATGAAATTTTTTGATTTTGGCAAGTCCAAATCAATTCCGACATCCGAAAGTTATGAAATCCGAAAATTCCGATAAAAATTGGATTGGAATTGGAAGGTATCTAGAGACTCCGAAAAATTCCAAATTTATAAATATATTAGAGTTTCAAACTTAGACTACATAGAATTACTAATTTCATGTTGAACTAAATATAATTGGATAACCAAATATACATAGATAAGTTATTTCATTAAGGATAAGAATATCTAAGTGTGTACTAGCATATAATATAGTTTTCAATTTTGAATCAATTTTAATCCTTCAAATGGTTGGGCATGTTTAGAATTTTAAACTAGTTTCCAAAATTTTTATAAAGATTCAGAAATATGTAAGTTCCGAAATTGTCCAAAAATTCTGAGTTTTCCAAATTGGAATGGTTATTGAAGTTCCGAAATTTTTTGGAATGGAATTGGAATAGAAATATCATTCCAAATTTTTTAAGATTGGAATTGGAATCCCTTGAATTTGATTTGATCTGTCCGAAAATTAGCCATACTATTATCCTTGCATTATGATTTTTAGAAAGAAAAAAAAAAACTCTGATAGAAGTGTTGTAATTTTTAGGTTGTTAAAAGCTTATATGGTATATTTGATCATTTTGAAAAGTCAAATGAGTTTGAGTATTGTATGATTTTTCTATGTTTTCCGCCATAGTTATAGGCTTATATGTGAAAATCATATTTAATTTGATTGTTACATTTTAGTCTATCTAGCAAATATATCAGTAAGAGCATCATCATAGCATTCCCTCCAATGGGAACCCATTAAAATGAGTTTCAATTTCTGTTTTAAATCTAGATCTTGTATCAGAATAACCTTAATTTTACTTACATGGGTCTCTGTCTCTGCACTATCATTGTCATCAATGCTAATTACAGATGACTTTATAATTGGTCAGTTTGGCAAATTCTAGCCATGGTTCTCTGTCTCTTTCTCTGTCTCAGCACTATATCAATTGACATTACTATTTGTGCTGGCCCACCTTGAAATTACAAAGAACGTGAGCGAGGCGGCTTTCTAGTCTCCATAACGTGCCAGTACCAAACAAATGCCCCCGACGCACATGGCTTGAGACCACAGTAGAAAGGGATTAAGGATACACAAGATTCCAGGTCCAGGTCATTTTGCAAGTTTGGCTTGAGACCACAGTACAAAGGGCTTGAGACCAGGGCTTGAGGATACACAAGATTCCAGGTCCAGGTCCTTAACCCATTTTGCAAGTTTGGCTTGAGACCACACTAGAAAGGGATTGAGGATACACAAGTCTCCTTACGTGTCATGTGGTCTACTTCGGCTGCTCAAATTGTAATTCCATTTCGGAGAACGTGATTGTTTGTCCCCAAATGCATAGTTGGCTGGCTTCTTACTTTTGGATGAAACCTGACATGGCACAATTTCCACAAGTTACAATAGGAGAATCATAAATCATCGCGTTACCACTTTTTTTTATGGCTGATATCGTGTCATGATTATAAGCTTCATTTGCGGGAAAAAAACCAAAAATTGTGAGACCTTGGCCTAGAGGCACAAGAACACTACCAAATTAAAAACAAAAAAACAAAAAAAAGCAACGATCATCATTATTCGGTGATATTTGGTAATTAATGCTGGGGTGACCAAAGGCTTTAATCATCAAAAATGCCTTTTTTTGGTGACTAAAATAATGATGACTATTACTTTTTTTTTGTAGTTGAACTTTTATGTGCTTAAACTTGTCATGTTATATATGGAGACTAGATTAGAGAACCTCCTATCCCACGTTGTTTGAAATTTCAAGGTGGGACAACATTTGATGTAAACACCATTTGGCATTTGGCATTTGGCGTTTGGCATTTGATTTATTTTTGTTTTACTACATGTTTTACTTACCATTAAAAAATGAAAATAAAACTGAAAACCCATTTGTGTCGAAATAGCATAAATAAAAGTGAATATTTGGCCATAACAGCATCATGAGTATCAAAGAAAACATTGTGGCTCTGTCAACGAGAAAATGAATACGTTCCCACTCATAGTCATTAGGCTAAGTTTTATCTTCATTTTGAATTGTTGGAATATTTTCAATTGTACTTTGTCATTTTTATAAGGGCTTCTTAGATCTAGATTCAAAACGATTAGCTGTCATTGGGTCTGGTCCTCGCTTTTTTGGTTTTAGATGTAGGTCTTTTAAGGTAAATAAGGAAAACACATTGAAAATCTAAATTTAATGCATTATTTCCTTGTAATTGAATTCCAGATTTTGAATTTTGAATTTTTTTCCTTGATAATATTCCTAATATATAGATAAAATACAATTTAATCAATAAAAAGTAAAGACTCACATATTATACCAATCGAATCAGGACAAGCACCCATATTAAATTATGTACCTTGACATACAGGTAAATATGTTAAAATAAGTAAGCCACATCATCAAAATCTGCTCCAACAGCCTTGTCAAACTTAGTCTGCTGCTAGGTCACATGTTTTCATATTTTTCACATGTTTTTCATATTTTTCACATGTTTTTCATATTTTTAATTCTTTTCCATAACATTGTATTAATTGAAGAGTCTGGGGCACAAAATATTAAAGTAGTAAACAAAAGGCCATTTGATAACCATTTCAATTTTAGTTTTTAGTTTCAATTTTGTGCTAGAGTATAGAGGAAAATGAGAGTTAGAATGGGAGTGAGGATGAGATTGAGAGAGAGGATTAGAGGAGAGGATGGGAGGGATAAGTAACAACAGTGAAAATAATAACTTAAAAGGGAAAACAATTTCAAATAGATTTCAGTTTTTAGTTTTTGTTTTAACTTTTGTTACTCCTCCCTCCCATCATCTCCTCTCATCTTCCCTCTCATTCTCACTTCCATTTTCCCTCATTATTATCTATATTCTAGCACAAAAAATGAAAACTAAAAACTAAAAACTAAAATTGAAATGGTCATCAAACTGGCGAAAAGCTTTTCTAATTGCCACGTAAGTCAACAAACTTCAATTTAAAGAGTTTGGTTTGCTACTATTGTTGAAGACGCTCTTAGTGAATGAAATTTTGAGAAGATCATTATTTTTCTTTTTACATTTCATTCTTTTTCTTTTGGCTTCATGTGTTTTATTATGTTGGCTAATTTAGTCCATGTGTTTCTAATTTAGCTAATTGAGTCATTGTGTTTACAACTGTTAGTTAATGTCACATCCCGGTTTTCGGTTCCACCGAGGTAGCACGATATTGTCCCTTTTGAGCCCCTCCCCTGCCCCTCACGGCTTTGTTTCTGGGAACTCACGAACAACGTCCCAGTGGGTCACCCATCCTGGGATCGCCTTTAGCCCAAACTCGCTTAATTTCAGAGTTCCCATGGAATCCGAAGCCAGCAATTTTTAAAATAAACATTTCCTATGTGTTTCTCAGTCCCTCAAGTTTTGAATTATAGTCGTATACGCGGCGGCGATCAAAGCAAGTAGCATCCCCAACGTACCAATTATACAGAGAAGAAAAGAAAAGGGACTTTTACGTGGAGCTATTCTTTGGTGTTTGGGCGTCACTGCCATCGTGGCCGACGTAAATGCTACCAGCAACACTACGATGGAATACTGAATGAGAACTGCAGGTGTGGTTATTTGGATTGACAGTAAACGTGTTAGAGTTGATTTGTTACAGATCGCAAGCATTGCGATCATGAACGATCCCAAGTTGAAAATCTGAAATACTTGGAAAAATGGATCTTCCGATAGAACTAGCTTTCCGTCGCTTTAAAATCCACCTGGAGGGGTTATAGCTGCTGTAAAAGTGACGGTTGCGATAAGCGTTGTCACCACTAGATTGAAATTAGTCATTCGGAGTAACTCTTTTTAAGTATCCCCATCAGCTAGTCCGCTTTCCTGATCAGCTCTATTAATTGGCCTTTTCCTGATCAGCTCTATCAACTTCTTGACAGCCTACTCTGTAGCAACGTGTAAGGGAGTGTTGCCTTTCTTGTTGGGGGCCCAAAACATGGAAGATTGTGTCAAGCGGGATGTTTTTCTTGGGTCTAACCATATATGTTGAATTATGAATGTCTAGGGAAAAGGGATCAGATCCGCTTGCCCCAATTTTTCTCTATGCTCCTCGTCCCTTAATTAATTTGTTGACACCTGGACACTCACTTGACATTTTAATTAGGGATGGGCATCAAGATTGGAAAACCTAAATACCAAACCACACCGGACGTAAAAAACCGGAAAAAAACTGTGTTAAAGAGTCAAACCGGCATTGAATCGGACAAGACTTGTTCAAATCGCTTCTGGTGTCGATTTCACAACATACAAAACCGGACTTGGACCGCATGTGGTATTTTTTTTTTGTATTAAAAAAAAAATATTTAAGTCTAATGATACATTTCTAATCTCATAACTAATATTTCCCCAAGCCCAACTTCAAAGCACCTCTCTTTTCAAGACATGTATCCTAAACCTTGTGGAACTCCTAGGAACTTCCGGATGGGAAATAGGAGGTCGTGGGCCCCGCAGCCCGCTTGACCAAATTTGGAAGGTTTGACTCTCGGTTGACTATAAGTCTTCTGAGGTAGTTTTACTCCTCGAGGAGTACTACAACGACCCTTTTGGACGAGTCTTGACCGTCTTTTGATCTATGTTAATTATGTCGGTCTTTGAGGGCTATTTTAATGGTTTTGTGTTAGAAATCTTATGCTTTTGAATTTTATGTTTTATTTAAATTCTTGTTTTCATTAATAGTTGAATTCTTTATTTTTGTAAAGTATTTATGATATATGTGAGATTGACATATTCGAGTATCTTGAGTCATACATATATATAATATTTGAGAAATTGCTATCTATGTTGATAGTGTAGGATTAGGATTTTAGTTTATTGTTTTAAACTAGGGGAAATGGAAAATAAATATTATTATTTATATGGGGAGATTATGTGATTGTTAGGTCACACGTGTCGTTGGAGTTTCTGGCTTGTTTATAGACCCCATATGTGGCGTTGGATGTTCCGGCGTATGGGGAGATTATGTGATTGTTAGGTCACACGTGTCGTTGGAGTTTCCTGTGCGTGTTAGCAGAACCCCATACGTGGCATTGGATGTTCGGCGTATGGGGAGATTATGCGACTGTCAGGTAACACGTGTCGTTGGAGTTTCCGGCGTGATGAGAGACCCCATACGTGGCGTTGGATGTTCCGGCGTATGGGGAGATTATGCGATTGTTAGGTCACACGTGTCGTTGGAGTTTCTGGCGTGTTGACAGACCTCATACGTGGCATTGGATGTTCCGGCGTTTGGGGAGATTATGTGATTGTTAGGTCACACGTGTCGTTGGAGTTTCCGGCGTGTTGGCAGACCCCGCACGTGGCTTTGGATGTTCCGCCGTATGGGGGGATTATGTGATTAGTAGAAAGATGTTTGAAAAAGATTGTGTTTGGTGAGTTGTGATTTAAAGAAAAGAGAAAGGGCTAATTCTAGAGTCTATCATTTCGTATTACTGCAATTGTTTGTATGTTATTGGGATTGGGATGTTTGTAGAAAGAACTATGTGTGGCTTGATCCCTTGTCCAAGGGTACGTAGGTAGCATGGGTTCTCACCTAGGTGCAGCTACGAAATAAACTATATTTAAAAAGGTTTGAACGATTCTGAGTTTATGAATAGTTTTCAATGTGGTTATTGGATTGGAATCCGATTTGATGTTTTCGGAGGTATTTGTAAAGTTGTTTGAGATCTTTAACTATATGGTTTATGTATTGTTCGACTTAAAGGTATTATTGATTTTTGTTACGAATTATTCTGAAGGCGGAGGCCTATTTTGTGATTGCATGTTGTTAACTTGTGCATGCTGCCAGCTTCGGGTTATAAATTATGTGTTTTTAACAAGTTGAAATATTTGGAAAAGGTCCAACTTACAGGGGACACTCTGCCGAAATTTCAACAGAATGTCTCGTGGCTTTTTCCTTTTTGGTAAAGAGGCTCTGAATTTTTGTAAGTGGGCCCGGCATCGGTGTGATGTCGAAAATTTTTCACAGGATTCGTCTCAAGTTCCAAGGAATTCTGGGGCGGACCCTGTCATGTAAATTCCATTATTTTAGAATTTTATGTAATTTTCAATTCATTTATCCAAACGGAGGGTAAAGAAATGTAAAACAAGAAAAGCACAATAAATAAAAGTTCACATAACTTATGATCAGAAAACCAAGAAACACTTGTTAAAACTAATCTTTAAAAAACTAAAACAAAAAAACCAAAAAGACTTATAAGTTACACGGTTGACAGCCTGGCTGGTTGTTTCTCCCTCAATTTTCGATAAATAGTCGAAATCACGTGCATCAAAACAAGTACCAGCCCGAACACACCAATTATTTTGAGAACAAAAGCAAGAGGTTTACCTGCAAAGGGTTTTCTAAGTGAAAGCATTCTTTGGTGTTTGGGCGTCACTGCCATCACGGCCGATATAAATGCTACCAGCAACCCTCCGATGGAATACTGAATGAGACTTTCCGGTGTGGCTATTTCGATTGACGAGATACGTATTGGAGTTGATTCGTTATAGATTGCAAGAATTGAGAGCATAAAGGTTACAAAGTTGAAAAACTGAAATACTTTGAAAAATGTATCTTTCGATAGAGCCATCTCTCCGTCGCTTTTAAATCCACCCGGAGGGGTTAAAGCTACTGCAAAAGTGACGGTTGCGATAAGCGTCGACACCACTAGTTTGGTATCTTGTCTTTTCAAGGCTTGATTGGAAGTAGATTGCGGGTTTTGCCTCTTGTGTTTAGTGGCCGATGTGCCGGGCGTATCCTTCTCTGAAGTTTCCGGTTTGTTGAAATCATCGCTGATTTTTTGTTGGAAAAATGGACCACCTACGCAGGACCCCAACTGGTGCAAAACCGGACTGTCAATAGTTCCCTAAACAATACAGAGAGAGAGAGAGATGGAGTAAACTTGTCAAAGATTATTAATAGATCCATTTCAAAACAGAAAAAAGAAAAATAATTGATCAATTTCAATTCCAATAATATTATTTGTACTATATTTATTTTCATTTGTATTAGAGAGGTGGTCAGTGCACACACTCTGACACTCATCTAGAAGTTGAAAGAAAAAACCAAATAACTTTTGATACAGTGATATTTATCCTTCTCAAGATTTGGAAAAGTTGCAATTTTCACCTCTCCAATTAATCCAATAAAAAAATGTGGGAGATCAGGCTAAACTTAGTTTTTTTAATTTGTCTGAAGTTGATCCACATTCAAACCATTTCAAACTAAATACAAGTTTATGACTCCGTAAAACGTGATCAAAGCATCCTTATTCTTTGCTTTGTAAGTGATTCTTAAACTTGATTTTGGTGCAAATTAGTCCCTTTATATGCAAGGATCAAAATACTGAGCTATACTTCTGACCAAAGTAACAAAAAAAAAAAAAAACTGTTTATTTTTTATATAATTTTTTATGTGTGTGTGCACCTGTATTGCGTACCTGTTCTTCACTATTTTGACCAAGAAAAATATCAATGGCTTTTGAGAACTTTTTATTGACAGCAGCCTTGTCCACTCTATGTTCGGCCGTCAAAATGGAGATAATTTCTACTTTCTTGTACATAACAGCGATATGCAAAGGAGTGTTTCCGTCTTCATCAGCTTCATTAATAAGTCCCGTAAGTTTAGGCGTCCTTAATATGTACTTAACCACCTTGCCTTGTCCACCTAAAATTGCAGAATGAAGAACCGTTTGGCCTTTTGAATTAAGCAAATCGCAAGTATCAGGTTGATATCGAATTAACTCTTCCATCACTTTGGTGTGGCCTGCATAGGCTGCAACATGGAGAGCTGACATTTCTGATGATAAGTCCAGGATATAAGAAGCAGAACTATCAGATTCCATCAGTAGTTGAGTAGCTTCAACTTTCCCTGTGAATGCTGCGTAGTGCAAGGGAGTCCATCCAATTGCATCAACTTCTTTGATTAGGTCACGGTTTTTGGACACCAGAATCTCGACAACGCCTACCATGTTGATATAGGAAAAACTAAAGAGGTGAGAGGTAGTGAAAATTTCCTCCAAAATAAAATCCTCGTAATATAAAATCAACACATTTCATCAGGTGATGCCATGTTCACGTACCTTTGTCTTTGAGTTGTTCTTGAGTCACTGCGGCATGCAAAGCTGTCAATCCGTTTGTCCCCTGAAAAGAAGGAGAAACGCCAGACTCGTACGCCTTCAAAATACAATGAACAATGCTTGGAGTGCCTTTTCTAACAGCTAGGAACAAGGGCGACTCATTTGCGTTATTAGTGAAACAACACAATTGAGGATCGGCTTCCATTAACCGAATCACAACTTCATCGTGATTGTATCGAACAGCAAGATGCAACGTTGTGTCGTTATCCGAGTTTTTCACTCGGAGTAACTTGTTTTGAGATTCACCATCAGCTGGTCCGCTCTCCTCGTCACCTATTTCCATGTGATGAAGCGTTTTCCTTGCATGTTCAATGAGGAACTCAACTACTTCAACACATCCTACTTTGGCAGCAAGGTGCAGTGGAGTGTCACCCTTCTTGTTGGTGGCCCAAAACAGTGAAGATCCATATTCAAGTGGGATGTCATTGAAGAATTTTATTTGCTTGAATTCAGCTGCAATGTGAAGAACATTGTTGTCTTTGGGTGTTTTCTTATAAAGAACATCTGGTAATTCATCACCATCTTTAATCCTTCTGAACAAACCCACATCGCCGGATGTTGCCGCCTCATATACCAAACGATCCATGGCTTTGAACTCTCTGAAACTAGCTTAATGTAGCACAGGAAGCAGCAATGCCTTGAAGAGGATTGTGTTGTGAACCGTGCTTAGCATTCGAGGCATAAATAATTCTGAACAGGCTTAGTGCTAATTACCTGTCAAGAAAACCAGGGACGGAACACAGGTTTGGCTAACCTGGGCTACAGCCCAGGTGGCTTTTAAAATCCTAGCCCAAAAAATAATTATAACCTAGCCAGCTCCAATTGAATATCCTATTATTCTAGTCCTACCCTTCTTAGGAATCCAATTGAATATCCTAGTCACGTGGGGAATAAAACTTATAAAAGGGAGAATAGGAAAGCTGCAGCCTACAGCACATAGGATATAAATAAAATAAATGAAAAAGAGAAAAAAGAGAATGCACGCAGCTGGTGGAAAAAATAGGAAGAAAAGTTGAAGAAATTGTATAACTGTTTCTAATATGTCATATATTTTATTTCTGAACTACACCAAATCCCTTTGAATCATATGTAGTCTCAAAGTGAACACGAATGCTTTTCTCTTTGTGTTCACAAGCAAAGTCCCTTTTGGCGCCGTGGATTAGTCAATAAAGGTTCTCGATCAGGCCCTTAGTTTTGGTCTTTAAGGTACATATTATATATTTAGTTGTTGCTATATGTGTATGAAAAGAATCAAGATGAAGAAGTCTTTCAATACGGTTTTTTCTTTGTTCCTGCAGTCAATCTTCATATTTACTTTTTAATAGAAGCAATAATCTAAATTAAAAGGAGAGAGATTTTTCACACAAACACACAGATCTTACATACATGCACATGATTGTGGGGTATGCTTGCCTAAGATTTAGAATAGACCTGTCATCAATCCATACCTATTACATGTGACAAGATAAGATAAGTACACAAGAAAAAAAAAACACTTTGAGAAAAGAAATTAAAATAAAAAAAACAATAAACAAGTAAAAGAAAAAACTGGCTCTCATTTCATTAACTGGCACTGGCAGGCATCGGCAAGTGGTTGACAGACTGTAATTTTGGATAAAACGACAGGTGAAATGAGCGGCGGCTTATCTATTTGTCAGCGCCCCATCTCCTTCACAATCACATGGCTGAATAATCAATCATGAACGATAATGACCACATAAATTTGGAGTACTTCTGGGGTGCATCGGCTGTATCGGTACAGCCAGTCACTGTGCTTGATTTTAAAAACAAGGGAAACCGGCTGTTTTGGGTAACAGGTTAAATGAAGTTAAAAAAAACCACGCGCTCGTTCTTCAACTTGCTCTGAACTGACGCCGCAAACCGGTGGCAGAGGACGGGTCGGACTCGCTGAATCGTCTCAGAAGCTGCGTCGACCTTTCGGACCTTGCGATTAGGGGTGGCAATTTCCCACTTTACCCGTTACACGACTCGAAACCAGGCATCGGGAAAAACACGACCCGAACACGGTACCATTATAAATGGGTAATTTTGGGGTCAACCCGGGGCTAACCCGTTTATAAACGGGTGAGTTTAGGGGTCAACCCGCCAACCCGTTTAAATACCCTGTTTAGACCCGTTTATTAAATGGGTCGTGTCATGGGTCGTGTCAACCCGTTTACTACCTGCCAACCCGCGAAAAAAATTTAAAGAAATTGAACCTTCACCACACCCAATGGGTTTCGAACCCCAGCCAATTTCACCCCTCTCCTTGCTCCTTATCCATCTTGGTGGTGATAACTTTGTGATTATATGTTATAACATTTGATATTTATAATGTATTTACAAACTAATGAGCACTTAATTATTACATTTTTATCCCTAAATTAGATTTGTTAGTAATTATTCCTTATTATTTGAGTTAATTATGTATATAGGGTTTAGGGTTTAACGTTTTAATTCCTAAACCCTAAACCCTAAACCCTAAACCCTAATCCCTAATTCCTAAATCCTAAACCCTAAACTCTAAACTCTAAATCCTAAACTCTAAACTCTAATCCCTAAACCCTAAACTCTAAACTCTAAACACTAAACCCTAACCCTAAACCCTAAACCCTAAACCCTAAACCATAAACTCTAAACTCTAATCCCTAAACCCTAATCCCAAAAGAAATTTCGTATAACTTATAAAATTTGTATCATGTCACTTTTTTAGCGGAGGTGCAATATTGACTAAGTATGAAAAATGGTTTTTTGGAATAATCATTTTCCCAAGATAATTTTTGGCGGTTTTTATTCCTTACACATCAAATAAGAAAACTTGATTTTATGAGATTTTAGTATGAAGTATATATTGACTTAATGAGCCATCATTTTTAGCCTAAATCGTATTTTGCACTAAAACTGATTTTTTATATTTTGATTTGGTGGGCATTTGATTTTCTAGTATTTTTATTTGAATCCAAATGGGGGGTACTTCCTTATTTACATTGTAAACTTAAGTAAATGGAGTAATATAAAAATAAATATAAGTAAAATGACAAAGACATTTACTTTGAACCCTAATAACCTACAACACAATATATAATGTAAAAATTCTCTCTTTCACATTCCAAAACCTAAACCTAAAACGTGCCAGCTCATTTCTCTCAGCCTCCGTCTCTCGCCTCCCATCCTCTGCATCTCTCAGCCTCACCATCTCATCTCTCACCTCCGTCTCCGCCTCTCCCGTCTCCGCCTCTCATCCTCTGCATCTCTCAATCTTCGTCTCTCGCCTCCCAGAAAGAAGAGCTAAGCCTGAGACCGCTTTCCCTCTCGGGAAATAATTATGGGTATTTTTTGGGCTCTGAATTCGTGTTCATTTAGATTTCTTTTTTGTTCTTGTTCGAAGTTTTCTGGGCTTTAAACTTTTCAATTTATTATTAGCTTATCAATCGATTGGGGGTTCTATCATCAAAGATTTTTATTCTGTTGTTATTAATTAAAACAAGGATTTGGGTGTTTAATCCACAATGAATATGCTAATTGATTCTCTACCAACAGATTTATTTCTTGAAAATATTATTACTCTTAGAGTTTTGCATTATAGATTCCCTTAAGAAATCCTTTTCTTTTGTTCTTTCTATTCTTTCCGCTCTGTTCTTTGATCTAAATTTTTGTTTATTCTATTCATATATGATTACAGGACGGCTGCCTTCTGCCAAGCTTGCCTTCAGATGCAACTTATGATATAACTTCGGGAATCAACTTCATTTGTTATCTTAATGACAACATTGCGGCTCCGTGGCCCTCTTCCTCTTCTGAACATCCATCATCAATCTGTTGAGTGCTTTAATACCATCATTAACAATGGTGGCTGAATATTTGAGTTGGGAATGTGATGTTGTATTTGAGTTAGGAATGTGATGTTGTTTAGTAATCGGGTTACAAATGGGTCGTGTCGTGTCAACCTGTTTATAAACAGGTTGGGTTTGGGTTTGCATTTTCTAACACGATTAATAAATGGGTCGTGTTTGGGTTGGGGTTTTTTGACACGTTTAAAAGTTTGACACGACACTAACCCGACACGACACGACCCATTGTCAGCCCTACTTGCGATCGTTGTGTCGTCGTGGGAAGATGCGTTAGAGTTGTTGGGTTGTACTGCGTTCACGGCAGCAGCGGCGGCGGCGCTGATATTGTTGGGAAACGTCATCGTCGCAGAAGCTTCGACTTCGCCTTCGACGTTTGTACAGAATGTCATCTACTCAACAAGATTCCCATCTTCTCCAATTCCTATTGCCCGTATGTTATTATCTCGCTATTGCTTGTTCATTTTGGCTTTTGTGATAAATTTAAGGTATTGGGATTGGAAATTCATAAAGCAATCAAATTGGAATTTGAGAATTGTGAGTTGGTGAATTTGATAATTATGAGAAATATTTAGAGTGTTCATGTTGAGGAAAATATGAATCCATCATCTCAAATGGGACCTTTTTACTAATTTATAGATTACTTTTCATTTTCATGGATTTATTGCATTGTTTTCTAATTCTGGGAAATGAATTGGTGCGTTTCATCTACTAAATCTTCAGCTTTCTGTTATTGAAATACTTCGCAAGTTGAGTAGAAATGTTTAGAAAAAGAACTCTGTGCATGCCTGTGTGTGTGAATTTAAGTAATGTTGGAATGAGGGATTGTGTGCTGTTTTGTGGATTCTTCTTTGAGGGTCTCTTGCTTGGTGAGAATTGTACAGACAGGGAAAGGGGAAGTGGGTAGACAGAGCCAAACTCTCACCCAGAAGCAGCTCCTCATCACTTTCATGTGGTACAACAAAATTTCAGGCCAAAGCTTGACCATCAACGTTGGGACAAAGACAATACCCCTTCACCATTCAAATTCAACTTCAATTCACATGCATCTGGCTGGGAGATTTTAGTTCCCAAGCATCTGGCTTCTCTTGGTTGTTGTTTCTTTGTTTTTTCTCTCTTATTTTTTTAATTTATTTAGAGCAACAAGTTTGGGTTTTGTGAATTTTTCTTCCATCAATTTTTCCCTTGTCCTTTAAAAAAAAATAATTAATATGAGGTTCTCTAATATATTAAATTAGATTTTTTTAATCGTAGCATAAGATTTCATTTTATTGTAAAAAAAATTCATTCATCTTAGTCATCAAAGAAAATAGAGCATTGAGATACCAGTTAGAGAATAAGAAAAGAGAGGTTGTGGTGAGGTTCAATCAAGGGTTTGGGTTTAATGGTGGTGGAGGTGGTGGTGGGAAAGATGACGGAGCTACTGCTAGAGTTCTGGGTAATTTAGCTTTGGCTGTTGGATTTATTTATCTTTCATTTACTGGGCAGCTTGGTTGGATTTTGGATGCAATTGTTTCCATTTGGGTACTCTCTTTCATTTAGCAACTGATTTGGGGTTTTTCTCACAAATCTTAGTTCCTTTACATTTCTTAAAAAAAACAGGTAGTCTAATATAATCATTTTTATTTTTGACTCTGACATCAGCATGTAGGATTATATCTCTAATGAAATTGATGCTTTTTCACATCCAGCTCCTTGCAGTGCTTGTAGCAATTGATGGTGTGGGTGCTTTTCTGTGGTGGGCAAGGCAGGATATGGTTCAAGACAGTGTAAGGCTACTTCTATTTTTTTATCTTGCTCACTTCTTAAAGCTCATAGTTTTCTTCAACTGTGGTATCAAAAATCTATTGTTGCCTAGTGAAAACACAACCCAAGTTGTTGAGTGCCTTAATTTCCATTCTCTCAATTTGATCATTCCCTCTACCAGTTTGGCACCTACAAGTGACTGGTAAAACCTTTTTTTATTATTTATGTCAGGTTCAGTTATTTTTTTTAAAAACATATATTAGGTCTTACATGATGTTTTGGCATTTGTGGACGGTTAATTTATCAATTTACAGATCTTCTAGTGGATAGTGTACCGTGTACCGTGTACCGAAACGCTCTATGATTTTTCTTTTATTTGGAGTTGACAATTAAGTAATATTGGCGTGCTCTTGATTTCAAAAAACTGTATCACATGTGCTATATAAACAGGTAATCTGGATTGGTGTTGGATAGTTTCCATGGATAGGCATGCAGAAATCTTTTGTGTTATAATCAGTTCATTCTTTCCCATGTGAGATGTATTAGATAAATGTATGATATGTATAGGATGTTTGGAAAAGGTTTGAGTACGCAAGTGAAACTCTTTCATGTAACAATTCACGAACGCTTCATCCACATCTTGTAATCAAGTAATGTCAGAGTAACATCCTGAGGGTGATTTTCAATTGTGAAGTTTTATTTATTTCTTACTCTGATGTCTTTTGCTTTTAATGAACAACAACCATTGTTCCCATAAAGTTCCATATAGTGAGGACTTGAGAAAATATGGTTATGCACCATATGTTGTTCCCATAAAGTGCCATATAGTAGGGATGAATTTCCCATAAAGGTTTTCTTATACTGTGTTGCTCGTGATCTTCTAAGTGCTAGATAACTTAGTTCATTTTGAGTATTTTTAGTTTTAAATGTAATTTTTATTGTGATTTAAATATCATGTTACAATGGATAGATTTGCAGGTTGTATGTAATTATATTTATTTTAATTAGTTTGCAATTTCTATTTGCAATTTATTTTTTAATATATTTATTTTATTATTAGGTTCAGCTTGGTTTTGCTTCTGAATCAGTTATGAAGCTTTGCAGAAGTGAATTAACAAAAATTAACCAATGCCTTTTGGTTATGTTGGTTGTTGATTGATTGCAAATAAAACAGATGGAGGAAAGGGTAATTGTACACCACTGTCTAGTTTTTGTATCATGGGACGTGCAATTGCGTAGTCTCTTTAAAGCCTAAACTGGAATAAAATTCATTTTTAATGACTTTTGTAAACCAAGATATGCAATTGCATACCATTTATGCAATGGTCGACCTTATATATGCAATTATTACCTTTTGTACAAATAAATTTCACTCTCTTGCTTTCTCGAAGTACACAAACTAGTGTAGATTTAATAAGCAAGTGAAACTTTTTCAAGTTTTTGGAACTCAAATGGTTGTTCAAGTTTTTGGAACTCAAATGGTTTTTCAGGTTTTTATACTCAAGATCGATATTTTAATCATTACCCTTAACATGGATAGTGATGAATCCAATTTCTGCATCTCACAAAACTAAGGTCAAGGATTAAAATATCGGTCGTGCAGATAATATTGGGCCTCTAATTTACGGATATTTGGGGGAATATATCGTTATCGTTTTAGATATCCGAAAAAAGTCAACAAAAATGACAAATACAGGCATTGAAATACGTAATTTTGGTGTAAATTTTTTATAAATGTTATGTACATGATCAATGAATGTATTGAACAAATAAAACTCAAAATTTACTAATAATAAGATATACATATGATGAAATATAAGTGGTATGTAATACGTATTAATGAAAAGTTTGAAGATAAAATGTTGATTATAATAGTTTGTTTAAATATTGGATTATAATTTAGGCAAGTGTCCATCTACATAAATGAAGAGCTCCTATGAGGTGCAAACAATGAGGAGCAGTCATCTAGATTCATATTCACTTCCTTTTCCACTAAGTGATTGCTTAGGGACCTTAGCGTACAATCTAGGTTGTTTCCCTCTTGACTTTGGATATACCAAGTCATGTAATCCGACTTTGGATATAACAATAGTATATATCACACCCATACATTTTTTCCTTAAAAAATAATAATAATAATTTCTTCAACTCAAAATAAAACACTCATTCTTGTCTTCTTCTTTCTCGTGAACTCTTATTTTTTTCTTACCGAACATACCAACATTTAAATTTATCAAATGAACGCAACATACCCAATGAACGCAACCCCTGCGTTCGCGTGAAAAAATAGTGCGTTTGTTTGATAAAGTATTTTACTTGGTCCAATTTCTCGGGGAATGGCAAACTTTACTCAACGAACGCACTCTCTGCGTTCGCCTAAAAAGTAGCCTATTTGTTTGAAAAAGTAAGTTAGTGGGGTCCATTTTCTTGAGGAACAGGTAATTTTACTCAACGAACGCACCCATTGCATTTGCATGAATAAATATTCCGTTTGTTTGAAAAAATAAGTTAGTGGGGTCCTTTTTTCTGGGGATAGGACAACTTTACTCAACGAACGTAACCCATGCGTTCGCGTGAACAAATAGCCTTTTTTTTTTTTGAAAAAGTAAGCTAGTCAGGTGATGAAAGTCTCAAATTACATCTTTTTAATATTATTTTGGAGACTTTATGATATAATTTTGGCTTAATAAACATAATTTCACTTGTTACATTTTATTCTCACCAACTGGATTCATGAATTTTCTATATTAATTTGGTGAACTTATTAGGTAAATTTATCTTTTGTAGGAAGTTGGAAAGCCAAAAGATGAACATACATTTGTCCAAGTTCGAGCCAGGTGTGAAGAAAATTGTTGGTGGATTTTATTGAAGAATTGATTGTGGGATTATTGTGATTATAAAGAAGGAAAAGAGAAACAAAACCGTTGAAGCTAAAAAGCCTATTTTATGTCATTCATAGCCATTTAACGGCCACTACCTCACCATTATTTCTTTTCCACCAACTCTCCACCATCATCACATGTTTAATCCAATGAATCTCTCACTTAGACCCTTCATTACCTACCACGAATGTATTAACTTCCCACTCACCTCATTGACTACTATAAATCACTCATCAACTTATTTGGCAAGGCATCTTGACGACAGATTTCTTTATCCATTTCTTTCAAAATTTAGTTATGTTTTCATTTGTAATGAGTTGCTAGAACTTAGGCTAAGGCTAAAGGGAATGTCTTTTGAGTAAGTTTGTGAATTGTTCTTTAATCCAATATACGGTATGAATTGCTAAATTCTTTTATTTTTAGTTGGTCAATATTTTCATATCCTTTAATTTTGATTGATGTTAAGTGCTACTATCTTTTCATGAGTTCAATTATATTTTTCTCATTATTAAGAACTGACTTAGCATGCTTTTAAATTAAAAGATTAGATATTAAGCAATTAGATTTTCTGAACAATCATTAATAAAAGATAACATTGAAAAAGTAAATTAGTTTTAATTTCTTTATCTTCCGGTTAAAGTTTCTCAATGATAATTTTGATCGAGTTTAATTTGGATTAAAGAGCATGAAACATATTTTGCTTAAAGAATTGAACCTTGATGTCTTAGCATTTCCATTATTGATATTTCATTTTTAAACTCAATCTCTACAACAATCAAATGAAATTACTTGTCCATTTTGCTTGTCACTTTTATTTTGGTACTTTTAATTATTTCTTTATGTGCAGACATTTGCCTACCTGCTCCTTGAGGATACGATACTTGGACTTCAAAGATTATTACTACGTGTGACTACTTGCACTTGGGAAGATGCAACATCAGGTCCATTTTTCCAAGGAATGGGCAACTTTACTCAACGAACGCAACTCATTGCGTTTGTGTGAACAAATAGTCCGTTTGTTTGATAAAGTAAGTTAGTTGGGCTCACTTTTCTGGGGAATGGGCAATTTTACTCAAGGAATGCAAACCCCTGCGTTCGCGTGAACAAATTGCCCCTTTGTTTGAGAAAGTAAGTTAGTTGGGCTCATTTTCCGAGGAACGGAAAACTTTACTCAACAAATGCAACTCTTGCGTTCGCATGAACAAATAACCCGTTTGTTTTAAAAAATAAATTAGTTGGGCCAACTTTTCTGGGGAACATGAAACTTTATTCAACGAACCCAACTCATTGCGTTCGAATGAACAAATAGCCCGTTTGTTTGAAAAAGTAAGTTAGATGAGTTCATTTTTCAGGGGAATGAGAAACTTTACTCAAGGAATGCAACCCCTTGCGTTCGCGTGAACAAAATGTCCGCTTGTTTGAAAAAGTAAGTTAGTTAGGCTCATTTTTTCGAGGAACGAGAAACTTTACTCAAGGAACGCAACCCCTTGCGTTCGCGTGAACAAATATTCCGTTTATTTGAAAAAGTAAGTTAGTTTGGTCTATTTTTCCAGAGAACATGCAACTTTACTTAACGAACACAACCCCTGTGTTTGCGTAAACAAATAGCCCGTTTGTTTGAAAAAGTAAGTTGGATTGGTCCATTTTTCCGGGAAGATGAAACTTTACTCAATGAACGCACCCTTTGCATTCGCTTGAACAAATAGTCCGTTTGTTTGAAAAAGTAAGTTTGTTGGGTCCATTTATCCGCGGAACATGCAACTTTACACAACGAACGCAACCCCTATGTTAGCGTGAAAAAATATCCCGTTTGTTTGAAAAAGTAAGTTAGTTTGGTCCATTTTTAGGGTAAACGGGTAACTTTACTGAACGAACGCACCCCTTACACTCACTTGAACAAATAGCCCGTTTGTTTGAAAAATAAGTTGGTTGTATCCATTTTTTTAGGAACGAGTAACTTTACTCAATGAACGCACCCCTTGCATTCGCTTGAACAAATAGAGCATTTGTTTGAAAAAGTAAGTTAGTTGGATCCATATTTTCAGGGAACGGGCAACTTTACACAACGAATGCAACCCATGCGTTAGTGTGAAAAAATAGCCCGTTTGTTTGAAAAAGTAAGTTAGTTTGGTCTATTTTTCGGGTAAACATGTAACTTTACTAAACGAACGCACCTCTTGCGTTCGCTTGAACAAATAGTCCGTTTGTTTGAAAAAGTAAGTTGGTTGGGTCCATTTTTCCAAGAACGAGCAACTTTACTCAATGAACGCATTCGTTGCATTCGCTTGAACAAATAGCCCGTTTGTTTGAAAACGTAAGTTTGTTGGGTCCATTTATCCGGGTAATGGGCAACTTTACACAACGAACGCAACTCCTGCGTTAGTGTGAAAAAATAGCCCGTTTGTTTGAAAAAGTAAGTTAATTTGGTCCATTTTTCGGGTAAATGGGCAACTTTCCTGAACGAACGCACCCTTTACGTTCGCTTGAACAAATAGCCCATTTATTTGAAAAAGTAAGTTGGTTGGGTCCATTTTCCAAGGAACGAGCAACTTTACTCAATAAACGCACCACTTGTGTTCGCTTGAACAAATAGTCCGTTTGTTTGAAAAAGTAAGTTGATTGAGAATATTTTTCCGGGAACAGCTGGCAGGACCCGCCCGAATTCCTCAAAACTTAGGACGAATCCAGTGAAAATTTTTGACATCTACCGATGTCGGGCCCACTTACTAAGAACCGAGACTTTCTACCGAAATTTCGGCAGAGTCTCTCCTGAAAATTGGACTTTTTTCCAAATTCTTTCCCGAACTTAAAATGACCTTTTTGCCCTTTAGTATTAATTAATATTTTAATTTTTTTTTAAAACCTTAATTAATTCAAATCATTTTATTTTATTGTTTATTTCAATTTATTTCCTCATTTAACTTTATTCTCTCTTACTTTAATTATTTTATTACTTTTTTCAGACCGGGATGTTACAATCTACCCCCCTTATAAAATTTCGTCCTCGAAATTTCATACATGTCACTTGAAAGGGGCATGGATACTGGGCCCACATCTACTATTCAGGTTCCCAAATAACCTTGTTCACAGTTGATAAGACGGAAACTTAACTTCCCATGTTTCCCGAACTTCCACAAAATGTGGCTTCCAATCCGAGGGTCACCCCACTTCAAAACATTCCAAAAGCTAGCCTTTAAAACATTAATATCAACAAAATGCAACCCAGGGTGACGATACATTTGTATCTCTCTCGACATTTGTCCGCTGTCAAGGATAACGCAACTTCATCTCTTTCTAGAATCCATGCTGGATAAGTTGTTCCCATTAACAAGTAGCTCTAATGACGACAAATTTTCCCCTTTATAAAACTATCATTTTCCTTTTCTTTAGGATTAACAACCGATATTGCAAATATGATTCTTCAAGAGGAATACCAGAAAGGATCATTTTTACCGAATTGTAATCATCATCCACCTCAACATGATTACTTTTCAGATCTTTCATAAGTAATTCCATGAAGTACTCTTTTGGTGCCCCTCCATGACATAGAGGTGCAATTAAAGGTCTCGTGCTACATGGAGGTGGACATGTACATATAAGGCACATCACCTCCTCTCCGTTGTTAAATGTGAGATATTACAATCCACCCCTTTTAGGGACCTGACGTCCTCGTCGACACACTCACACCAAATTGACATGACCTGCCCCGAATTCCTCGGAACCCATGACGAATCTTGTGAAAATTTCTGACATCATACCGATGTCGGGCCCACTTACTAAGAACCAAGACTTTATGCCGGAATTTCGAAGAGTCTCCCCTGAAAATTGGACTTTTCCCCAAATTCTTTCCCAAACTTAAAATGACCTTTTTGCCATTTAGTATTAATTAATATTTTAATTTTTCAAAAAAAAACCTTAAGTAATTCAAATTATTTTATTTTATTGTTTGTTTCAATTTATTTCTTCATTTAAATTTATTCTTTCTTACTTTAATTATTTTATTACTTTTTCGGACTTGGGATGTTACAACAACAATGTTACTAAACGAACACACCCCTTGCGTTCGCTTGAACAAGCTGCCCGTTTGTTTGAAAAAGTAAATTGGTTGGGTTGATTTTTCTGGGGAACATGTAACTTTACTCAACGAACGCAACCCCTGCGTTCACGTGAACAAATAGCCCGTTTGTTTGAAAAAGTAAGTTGGTTTGGTCCATTTTTTCAGGAACAAGCTACTTTACTCAACGAATGCCCCATTTGCGTTCGCTTAAACAAATACCCTGTTTGTTTGAAAAAGTGAGTTGATTAGGAAGCTTTCTTTTTATTCCCCTTTGACGGGCCCTTCAACCTCCCATTCTTTTCTTTATGTTATGACAAAAGCCTTTTCTTGCCGGCCTTCAATTTTTCCAGGAATGGGAAACTTTACACAACGAACGCAACCCATGTGTTAGCATGAAAAAATAGCTTGTTGGTTGGAAAAAGTAAAATGATTGGGAATATTTTTCCGGGAACGGCAACTTTACTCAAAGAACGCAACCTCTGCTGGGCCCATTTTTCGGTTTGTGCACAGTCACTCTTGCATTGCATCATTGTAGTGCAATTTCATGTGTGTTATGCAAACGCTACCCGCCCGCCTGTGAGCAAACTCCACATAGCTTAAAAACGGAAAACTCCATTTTTCTTATTTTCGTTTGCGCACAGTCACTCTTGCATTGCATCACCATCATGCAATTGCATGTCTGCAATGCAAATGCTGCCCGACTGTTGGCAAACTCTTCGGAGTGTAGACACAAAGCCCGTTTGTTTGAACGGGCAACTTTACTCAATAAACGCAACCGCTGCATTCGCGTGTACAAATAGCCTGTTTGTTTGAAAAAATAAGTTAGGTCTATTTTTCCAGAACGGGCAACTTTACTCAATGAACGCAATCTTTGCGTTTGCGTGAACATATAGCCCTTTTGTATTCATTTCATATTATTTTATTTTACATAATTCAATTATGTTTAACGTATGAAATGACCAATTTGCCCTCATATTTAATGACAGATTGGATGAAATGTTAGGTAATTAAACGGCAAGGGAGTTATTGGCGATAAAGACAAATTCATATCCTTAATTTTATAATAAAAGGTCATGAGATAAATTGAAAATTGGGTACAAGTTCAAGGACTAAATTCACATTTTAACCATGTGTTAATGGTTTTTGTGGGCATATATCTCATATTTGATAGCACATGTGTGCAATTCTCAGTTTATAATATGCATATGCATATACCTACGCAATTTCGTAACATCTGTTTGCAATTCTCATTTTACAATATGCAATTGCATATGTATGCAATTTCGTAACATATGTTTGCAATTCTTAATTTACAATATGCAATTGCATTCTGCACTTTTCCTGAATCCTTAGCCAGAGCAACCAATATATAGCCGTTATGGCAATCATAGCAACCAATACCAATCATGAACATCACATTTTAACCATACACTTACAGATTTAGCAATACAATCTTTGAAATGGTAATGGCAACCCAAGCATATTAAGCTTCAATTAGAAACATAACTGTGCATCCAAAAGCTGGGTTTAGGGAGAGAGAGAGAGTATCAAAACATGAGTATTCAATAACTTACATAACTCTATACCTTTTTCATGATGAGCTTTCACTTACAAAAACACTTCAATTTAGACATGTGATGAGCTTTCACATCTGTCACTGAAATGGAGTTGAACAAGGCACACATCTGTCACTGAAATGGAGTTGAACAAGGCCACCATTGAACTCCATTTCAGTGACAGATGTGTGCCATTGAACTCATATTGTTGTAACAATATATCAACTGGTTGGCTTGAACAAGGCCACCATCAGAGCATGCAATTACAGAGATGCTGAACCAAACAATACTCATGGTCTCACTGCTGCTGGATTGGTAGCCCACCCACACAAAACTCCCCAATTATTGGAAAGCTCGCTAACACATCAATGGCTCCAAGTCCTTTGGAATGAGCCCTGGGAGAAAGAAGTAAAGCTCTCAATGACTCAAACATGAAAAATAAAATAAAATGCTAGCTACTATCCCAACATTACCAAATATGGGAATGATATCTTCAATTTCTCTTTCCCCTCGGAGAACACATAGGAATTGATTCCCATAAACTCATTTACATGAACCAAACAGGGCCTAAGAATAAGGCCAAGTCCCAACCACAACATGGGATAAACAATCCAAAAAGAGCATTTTACGATGTGCATTTAAAGCTTCAAATCTCTTATAGCCATAACTCACACAAAGTGTTCCACTACTCAATACTTTGTCTAGAATAAAAGGAAGAAACTCGATAACACAAAATCCTTTTAACTTACTTTTATCACTTGTTTATTGCATCATACAATACTCTGGGTCTGAGTATATGTACCTTTTACCTGGTAATCCTTCCGAATACTTGTTCGTGAGACATGAGCCAACTGCCTCCATCACTGCCCGATATGTAAAATTTTCTGAGGCAATAAGCTCAAGGCTCTTGAACTGTCGCTCCTTCTCCTTTCCAATAATACCACACAACTCAGGGTCAGCCACACTTAACCCATTGTCTATAAAACTGCTTCCATCGCCTGTAAATCAATTAATACAATTTAGAACAAGTCAGACATAATTCCTGCTACTAACCAATGACTCCTTTGATACTTCAACAGAAGTTGGAAAAATCCAAGCCGAATATATGGTTTTTTAAAGGCTTTTTCATTTATAAAGATGGTTCTTTCAAAAAATTGAGTAATGAAACTCTACAGTTGTACTGAAAGTAGTGATTAAAAAACCTCCAAAGATGAATACACAAAGCATATAGCATTCTGGCAGATGCCAAGGAAAAGGATACCTATTTTTTCATTTTTATGTTTTCTTTAAGTGAAACTGACATTAAAAATTATAACACCATAACCTTTGCAATCCCAGAAGTATTCCTAACAAAGAAATCCCAAAAAACAAAAACTTAAAATACATTTCAATACGATTTACCAATGGAATCACAACTACATAGAAGTAATTGATAACTGCTCAATGGTTGGAGTATAATTACCTCCAATTTCTGGCAAAGGCACAGAGACAGAAGAGGATGGCCTTCCAGCAACCAAGCTTCCTTCAATGTAAGAATAAGATCTACGGGTCTTCACGTAATTGAGTTTTAATTGATGTGAATATCCACCAAAGCTAAGCCTCTTGTTTGGAAAAGTTGTTCCTTTGGTCCAAGTGGTCTGTTGAAGAGAACCCATCACTGCAGCTCCACCACAAGCCTGCATCTTGGCTTCCAAATACTATGCCTGACGCACAAGCTCCTACAGATTTCACACAAAACTATGAGCGGTGAGCACAAGTTTAACATACAAACAATACGAACATACATAAATGCACACATGGGTATAGCAATTTATTTCTATAAACAAAAAACTATGCAAAGAGTTCAAAAAATTGTTTGGAAAGTAGTCATTCTCATACAAAATCACACACCCTACAGTATTTGACTCCTTAAACTTCTTTTTCAAATGATTGGGGCTGAGAATTCGAAAGAGAAACGTCTTCCTAAGCAGAAGAAACACTTAGAATATGTTGACGATCGCAGCTTTTAAACAGAAGGAATAATCTAATCAAGGGGTTAATAGTAAACTTACCCACTCTATCAGGTTTGCCGATGGAAAAAGAAGACAACTAAGCAGGCAAACCTTGCGTGGATCATTCGGAATCGGCGATGTCCGATGACTGTTGCATCTCGGCGTCGCAGGGGTGAGACGCCCAGATTCTGATTTGGGACATAGATGAGGATTGGATTTTCAAGAGAGAGAGATCAATCGAGAGAGATAAGTAGCTCCAGTGCAAGCGAGGGCTTCTGCGTGTTCGTTTGAAGCTTTTTACTTGTTTTATGAGTCACGTGTATGTCACGTGATATTTAATAACAAAGGGCTCAACAAGTCTTCAGGTCATTCAATCTCAGCCCTTTATTTTTAAAATGCAATCCTGGCCCTTGGATAACCGGCTGTACCGGTACAGCCGATGCACCACAGAATTTTCGATAAATTTGATGAATGATAATATAAACCGAGGAAGAAGGTACGGCGGCCTTTTTACCTTGTTGTACGAAATTCATATGGTCATTAATAATAATATTATTGTTGTGGTGTGAACAAGGCAAGTTGATATGGTTCGTTCAAATATTTCGGCTAATGTTTGGGTGCATTTTTTATCACCACTTTAATTATAGGTGTACCCTCATCACCATCTTCAATGCTTGACACGTGTCCATAGACATAACCATAGTTAACTTTTGCTTTGTATTTATGGAATCATGATTACACCTATGTACACGTGTCAAGCATTGAGGATGATGATGATGAGGGTACACCTATGGTTAAAGTGGTGAGCAAAAATGCACCCAAACATTAGCCGAAATATTTGAACGAACCATATCAACTTGAGGAGAATAACGGATATATAGAGAAATATTTTTCCTACACAGGACTAGTATTCAAGTACTTTTCCCTATATTTAGGAGAATATTGAAGGTGACATTTTGAAGGGAGAGAGATTTCTCGCACATACACACACAGAGATGATGCTATGGAGATTCAAATCTGAGACATCTTGTCTGTAAATCAAGATTTTTTTCCACTGTGCTAGACCCGTTGGCAATAATGGATAAATATACTTTTTTACTTAGACAGTCTTGTACAGTAACGAAATGGTATTTAATTATAATTATGTTCAAACTCGAAACTTATCAAGAGTCAACTACCTTAAACAAAAGTATCCGATATTTCTCCCCAAAAAAAAAAAATACTGTACTGGTTTATTTTTATCATTAATCAATTACCTACAGATGCATACTTGACAATATTTTAAAACACTTAGAAACACTCAATATATTTATTTAAACATATATTTTGTCTAATTAGGGATGAGGATGCTTCAATATATTCATTTGAATAAATAAAGACCCTCATGAGAGCAAGTGCACCACCATGTGATTCAGCACATGGGCCCAAGGCCCCAAGCGCACAGCCACCATGTGCTGCTAAATGCTTTCAAGGAGTCGTGAGAAATCGAGTGTATATTCAAGTTGAACGAGCTTCATTTTAAAGCTCATCATGGGTCTTCGCAAATTGAATGAGCTCTATCTGTGTATTTGACCCCCGCAGAGTCTATCGAGACTCACAGGGATGTAGTCCTCAACTTTTTAATCACTCGTTGCTATGTTTGTACATATAGGGAGTCAAAGATGAACAAGTCTTCAAATTGGCAACTAGCTTTTGGTATGGTTTGACTCTCTTTCCAATGTTAGAGATGATGACAGCTCCTAATCTCATCTCCTCCGTTGGTTAAAAAAACAATCTTTAAATGCTTTAAATGGTTTTTAAAGACTGAATTATCATTTTATTACTTACACCACACGGTACAATAAACAAATAGTATTTAGTAGACTTATTTTTGTAATTCAGTCACCTACACCAAAACCAGCAATAGTTTATGTAGATATGGGCTAGCTGATGTTCTCCCCACTCTACACCTGAGTGCAAGAGTTTCCCATGTGAATCACTAGTTCTCGTTTTCCTTCTTTCTTTTTTTTCATTATGCAAGGGTTTCCCATGTGAATCATTATATTAACTCCTATTTATTTTTACCTCATAGATAAATATTCATAAGTTAATACTTTGAACCCAATAAATAAATATGCAAATTTGGGCCAGTTTCGTGGCGTGATTTGCAATTGGGAGCAAGAACGAACCATAGGCATGGCTAACCTGGGCTACAGCCCAAGTGGCCTTTTTTTTTTTCCAATTTTGAAAAAAATTATAGCCCAGTCAGTGATCTATAAATATCTTTCTCTTTTTACTTTCATTTATTTTTATATTACTCTATTTACTTAAGTTTACAATGCAAATAAGGAAGTAGCCCCCATTTGAATTCAAATAAAAATATTAAAAAAATAAAATTCCCACCAAATCAAAATATGAAAAATTGATTTTAGTACAAAATAAGATTTATGCTAAAAATGATGGGTCATTAAGTCAATATATACTTCATACTAAAATCCCATAAAATCAAGTTTTCTTATTTGATGTGTAAGGAATAAAAACCGCCAAAAATTATCCTGAGAAAATGATTATTCCAAAAAACTATTTTTTATACTTAGCCAATATTTTTACATAAAATAAATTTTCATGTATTATTATTTATTGTTATCAATGAAATTACATAATACGGTTGAGTTTTCTATCTACTTAGTATGTTTATATGTAAGTTAAATTTAGCCCAATTAAGTTTGAAATCCCGGAGTCCGTCCCTGTTGGGACAACACATACATTTTGACTCAGCTTTAAATAGCACATGTGTAAGCCAAGAACATATCTATCAGTACAGGCAAGGATTCGCAATTGCTTGGAATCAAATGCAACAAAATTTTTGATTAAGAAAAAAAATGGCAACAAAATTGATATGATGTGATTATGTCTCAATACATTAGGTTTGAGTCCTCATGCAGGACCTCAGCTCAAGTCGTTGGCTCGTTTCTGTATTGTATATTGTGTATGGACTTGAGTCCTCTTCTGTATTAAACTTAATACTTTAATTGTAAAGTACTTGTGCGGTTGATTTTTTTTTTTTGGTCAAAGTCCATGTGCGGTTGTTGGCTTAAACAAAACCTCCACCTTTTCTATGTAAAGTGTCGTCAAGTGAACAACTAGGGAAGGAGAAAATATCCTACTTTTCAGAACAATACAGAATTAGAAATACAATACAAGACTAACATAACTCAGTTTACTGAACAAAAGTAGGAATATATAAATAATATATTAAATTACGCGATCCCAGAGGCAGATCTTGCTAAAATATGATATTTAGTTTTAATATGTTAGTTTTTTTATTCTTCTTCGTAACGAGGTATATATAAGAGTTTACATGAGTGCTTTACAGAGAATTATATATAGTAAATGATTAGGAAAATATCTCCTAATTATATAATGATTTGACAACTATATAAAATAGGAAAGTAAATCCCTTAATTAATCAAGGAAATAAATTTATAAAATAGGAAAATAAATTCATTAATTAATCAAGGAAATCAATCTCTTTGATTAATTAGGAGACTCACTTCAATACTCCTCCTCAAGTTGTTGCATATACGTCACAAATGCCCAACTTGATAAGTGAGTCATGAAATTTGTAGCACTCAAGTAGATAATTCATGCGAATTTTTTAGAGGACGTATGAAAAGTAGAACATTTGGTGGTGTTGATAGAAGTACAAGTCCGGGTAGCTAGGCCAGGAGGATTGACAGCATGCTTCTGTGAGTCTGCAATAAGGGAGAGAATCGTAGGGATTCCTGACATCACAACAAAAGTAAAATGTGATATGAGAATGTAATGGACCCAGCCCAATCAGTATATGTATATCCGAAAACTTCAAGATCTTCATGTTTTGAGAACATTAAAATATTTCCAAGGGCTGACTTTAAGTATCTTAAGATTCGATCAACAGCATTCATATGAGAAACACTGGGTGAATGCATAAACTGACTAACCACATATTCACTATCTGGTCTTGTGTGTGCCAGGTATATCTAACAGGACCCAACCCAAATTTCACTTTGGAATCTGAGCCGAACCATGTGCGTGTCCGACACTTGGCAAGTGCAGGCCACAAATGACCTAATTGCCCTTCTAGTCAAGCTTCACTTAAAACTGGGGTTTGACTTCTGCCGAAAATTCAGCAAGGTCTCCCTTGCAATTGGACTAACCCCAAAACTACACCTGTCTAACAAGCATAAAAATATATACACCAACTGCCAGCAGACAAATAAATATATACTAACAGTTAGACACGTGTTTTAGGGCAATATCAGAGCATCTATACAGAATATGTTACAAGTATAATATAATTATACACAACCCTACGTTGGCAAAAGATGTGGCGGAAGGTGGTCTCGGCCCGGTGGTGGCTCACTGTGAACGCTTACTGCCTGGGGGCACAAAACATTAAAGGGTGAGTGGACCAAAAACAAAGTTTTAGAAAATAGCATATAAACATACTAACCCCTCTGTAAAAACAGTTATAAAACTAAATCATTTCTTATATATACTCGTATTGAAATCAATGCATTCATACTTGATCAAACATTAAATCCTTGAAAGCATTGAAATCAACTTTTAAATCTACCATATAGGTGTACCCATTTATAATTCCGTCAATTCCTTTAGTTTCCGTCAATTCCTTATAATCCGTCAATTCCATATAATCCGTCAATTCTATCCTCGTGGCACCAAAGTGACACGTCCTAGCAGACCTCGGGAAACACAAGGTCTCCTGAGCCGCAATCCTAGCAGAATTCAGGGGACACTTGGTCGGCCTGACCCGCAATCCTAGCACCACACGGTTCGAGCGTCCCCGAGACTCGTGGGGCTATGTCAAGCATGCTGACCTACCCAAAGGCAACTGGATGTCCGTCGACATCAATAATACCGAAGGCAACTGGATGTCCGTAGACATCGTTATAACCGAAAGCAACCATTTGAATCCGAAGGCAACATATTTATCGAAGGCAACCTTAATTCTTCTTGGGTACCTATGGTGGTTTCTAAACAAATTCATGTTTAACCTTAAACTCTACTGCCATTAAACTGATACTTAATTAGATTTTCCTTTTTCCTATATCCTCTAAGGATATCTCACTCGGCATCATATAAATTGAAATACTTAAAAGCATATAATAATTATGCAACTCGAATCTTTGAATAAAACTTATTTAAGATCAAATAATGAAATAAATCATATAAACTCATTTATAAAAACAAATAGTCCACTCATAGATACTCTGAGCTAGCTGGACCCTTTGAAGGTCCCAACTGCGGGTCACCTGGTGCCCAGGTGCCTGAATAACCATCATAATCTTTTATTAAAAACTCTGCTCCATAATATAATATTAAAATAAAAACCCTGACCCCAGCTCCTAAAAGTGCGTGCCACAACTTAAAGATCATTCCTATGCCCCCATTAACTTTTCCTCACAAAGGGCATGATTTAGAAGAAATCTTGGGACTCAAAAGCGATAAAGTTCCCAAAAAGTCAACTCTGGGACCACGTGGGAACCACGACCTCAGAATTCTGATCCGAACAATCGTTTCCTAGAGGTTCTACTATGCCTAGGACACATGTCCCGAGAGTTTGGTCTGAAATTCGGACGATCGGATTGCTCATGATCGCACGATCGAATAGATGAACGATTTTCCGTAATCCTAGCCCTAGGGTTGGCCTTTTTGGAGTACCTGGGACTCCGATTGATGATCCGTCGAATTATACATGATCATGTAATTACCTCGAACAACATACTACAGTTTGACTACGATCCAACGGTCCGAACGTATTGAACCCAGAAATCACACACTATGCGAGATCCGTTCGGGGTTTAAACGTTATCCGAATTGAGATCCGCGAATTCCTACTAGCTCGTGAAGACACGAGGATTATTCTAGGACCAAGAGTGGCCCATGTTACCTGGCCCACTCACCGCCCACGCGCTGGCCGCACATGGGTGTGCCTAACAATTTTTGGTTGCCGGATTTTCTTCATATCCTCGGCCCAAACTCTTATCCTAGGTAATACACCATATTTGGAACCACTTTTGTTCTTGGACTTTGACAAAAAAAAAGAAGAGAGGCTGGAAGTGGCTGAAACTAAGCTCTGAAAGTCGACAGAAACTCAACTCGAAAATTAACCCTTCAAACCTCAAAATCTCTCAAAATCTATTCAACCATCAGCTAGAACATGAAAATCAGTCGAAAAACCATACCTAATTCGTTCGATTTGGTGGCCAGAGGAGAGAGAACGAGAGGTTTGAAAGTCGACAGAAACTCAATTCGAAAATTAACCCTTCAAACCTCAAAATCTCTCAAAATATATCCAACCATCAGCTAGAACGTGAAAATCAGTCAAAAAACCATACCTAATTCGTTCGATTTGGTGGCCAGAGGAGAGAGAACGAGAGGTTTGAATTTCAGAGAAAAACCACTGAAAATCCGCAAATTTCCGGTGGTTGGAGCCGTCAACGAAGGCGGGAGGAAGGCCAAGGCTGGCTGCGGGTGCGACGCCGGTCAGAACTTGACCGGTCCGATGGGCTATGGTGGTCGGTGGTGGCAGTTTGGAGGTGAGGTGGCGAGCTGGAGAAAACGGGGTGAGGGGGTCGCGTGAGGAAGAAGAGAGAGTGAGGAGAAAGAAGGAAGAAGTAGATTTTTAAAAAATCTGATTTTAAAAATTTCCTTTTTGTCCTTTTTACGTATTTTGCTCGTAATTCCTTCAATACAACTCTGAATTATGTCCACTACATGTCTGCGGACTCGTTTCGTCGCGCTCTACGCAACGGTACAACCGGATTTCCCAAATTCCATTCCGGTCAAAATGTCAACTTAAAACCTAATAAAATATTCTAAGAGCATAATTGTCTTTTCCTTCATTAAATTAATAATTAAATATTAATTAGGATTTGGGTTGTTACAATATCAACTTTTCAACAAAGTGTTTGATACTGTTCCTTATTGGTTGGTTCTTGAGCTGAAGCGGGCAAAATCTCATAAGACGGTTCAATTTCCTCCTCCTGATTTTGACAGTGTGGAGAAAACTGATCGTTTTCCTCTCGTGACCGATCACCGGATTTTGGCGACCGATCGGTTTGAAACAACTTCTCTGACTATCAGTTCAGTTGCTTTCCACTGGCGACTGACCGTTTGATTTAGGAATTTGATTTGAGGATATGAGAATTTGATTTGAGGAATTTGATGTAGGAATTGGATTTGAGAGTTATGTGTATAAGATTTGAGGGTATTGGATTTGAGAAAATAAAAGAAGAGGAATTTGATACGAGGAATTCGATACGGGAAATTGATACGAGAAATGTAAAGAACACAGAAACCCTGTGAACACGGCTAAGGACACAGAAACCCTGTGAACACGGCTAAGGACACAGAAACCCTGTGAACACGGCTACGGACACAGAAACCCTGTGAATACGGTTAAGGACACAGAAACCCTGTGAACACGGCTTAAGAACACAGAAACCCTATGAACACGGCTTAAGAACATAGAAACTTCTCTTCAATCCTCTTCTCACCCTGAAGAGAAGGGTACGTCGGAAGTCAAGAGAGAGGCAAAATCTCCATGAAAAAGTGAAACATATCATTTTTCACTCTCCCTCCCCCCTTTGAAGAGGAGGGGAGGAGAAATTTTGATATGAGAATTTAGAGACAACCGAGAATCGATTACTCTGATACCAGGCTAAAATATGATATTTGGTTTTAATATGTTAGTTTCTTTATTCTTCTCCATAATGAGGTATATATAAGAGTTTACATGAGTGCTTTACAGGGAATTATATCTAGTAAATGATTAGGAAAATATCTCATAATTATACAATGATTTGACATCTATATAAAATAGGAAAGTAAATCCCTTAATTAATCAAGGAAATAAATCTATAAAATAGGAAAGTAAATTCCTTAATTAATTGATTAATTAGGAGACTCACTTGGATAACACCTAGAGAAAAAAAAAGCAGAAAAGACATATAGTAGAACCAGTCGCCAAGACGAGGCCAAACTGAAAGTTCGTCCTGTTGTTGTCTTTGGCCGGCGTTGCCATCGCGGCCGCAACAAATGCGATAATCAATGAGGAAACGGACCACTGAATCAGTTGTGCTGCTACTTTGATTCGAAGAACTTTTCTCTCAAATATGTCATTGTAAATCGCGAGGGCTGACACCATGAAGGAGAACCAGTTGCAGATTAAATACACTGAATAAGCTGGATTTCCTTGTAAAACCGGCCTTCCGTCTTGTCCTGTGCCTCCTGGAACAGTGATAGCCGCCGCAAATGAGATGCCTAGGATTAGTGTCGCTATCAGCAGCCTGGTGTCTCGTCTCTGCAGGGACTGCTCCTCCGCGTTAACTTGTGGCTTTTCTTTCTTGGCTGTAATGTTAACAGCCAGGGTCGGCATCTGCGACGGCCGCGTGTCGTTTGAGGCCTCTCCTTCCCAAGTTTGCCACTATGAAAAATGTCGGCTGCCTTTAAGAGTTGACGATTGATAGCAGTGTTATCCGGTCTCCCGTCTGCTACCAAAAGTTTCATGATTTTATAATCTTGGTTAATAGCAGCTAGATGCAAAGCGGTGTTTCCATCTCGGTCTTTTTCATGTATTATTCCCGCAAGATTAGGCTCCTTCAATATATATTTGACGACAGTTTCTTGTCCAGCTAAAACTGCAATATGCAGAGCCGTTTGACCTTTGTGGTTGACCAAATCGCAAATATCAGGGTGACGCCTAATAAGCTTTTCCATTACTTCTTCGTGACCTGCAAAGGCCGCCACGTGAAGAGCTGACATTCCAGATTTGTCCAACATGTAAGAAGCAGAGCCATCGTGTTTCCCCAACAGTTGTAGTTCGGTTGCTTCAAGGTTCCCTTTTAATGCTGCGTAGTGTAAGGGAGTCCATCCAATTGCATCAGCTTCTTTAATTGCATCACCATTATCGATCATAAGCTTCAAAGTTTCTAGCATGCATAATAAAGATTAAAATATAGTTAGATAGCTTACATATGGACTTCAATTAAAATATATCGTAAAGAAGATATGCATACGTGGATTGTATGTTTGATTTTAGAAAACGTGTATTTTTTCATGTCTTAGACAAGCATACGAAAAACGAAAATATTTTAAAAAAAATACAAAAGTTTATACATAATCAACCAACAATTGATACTATATCAAAATAAAGCATATAGATAAGGTCACTAGTCTTACCTATGGCTAATTCACTTTTGTGAGTTACCACGGCATGCAAAGCTATGACACCATTGACACCTTGGAAAGAAGACTCGGGACAGTGCTTTAAAATCATATAGGCAGTTTGCATTTAGTCTTAGACGTAGCTAAGAACAACGGCGACTCGTTCACCATATTAGTTAAACAAGTCAATTCAGGATTGGCTTCGATTAGTAAGTGGGCCACTCTTTGGTAGCCATACCGGAGAGCAACATGCAATGCTGTCTCCTTTTCCATATTAGTCCTTTTGAGTAACTCTTTATGAGCTTGTAACTCTTTATGAGCTTCGCCGCCGCTTTCCAAATCGGCTCCTCCAATAAGGAACTCTACGATCTCATCGGAGCCAACTCTGGCCGCAACATGCAGGGGAGTGTTGCCCTTGTTGTTAGCGGCCCAAAACAGTGGACGACATTGATGATTATCAGGTAGGATGTTTTTGAAGAAAGCTATTTGCTTGAATTCAGCAGCAATGTGGAGAACATTGTTGCCTTTAGGCGTTTTCTGAAGTAAAAATTCAGTTGAACCATTAACTGTTTTCAATAAACCAACAACATCACCCGATCTGGCCGAACAGAAGGATCCATTTCAACCCCTTTTCTGCCCTCAACTTTCTCTAATGCTCTGTGAATGACTTAATGTTGATCCATGTCTAGTTAACTTGTAGGAAGCGATGATGACACATTCAGTGCCAATTGCCTGCAAAGACAACATGTTCATCAATATTCTAATATGTAACGTTTTAATTGGGTGTAGATGTAGTCTTTGCTTTTCAGTCCATATATTATTTCCAATTGCCTGTGAATAAAACAAATATCACACACGCAAAAAGTAACAAGTTGGTGTCATTAACCTTTTTGATATTTAGTCAACCATACATGCATGCAGGTTTCATGACTTGGTCATCACAGGACCTCGTTGCTAGCCTACACGTACATGTTGTACGGAGATTGAAAGACGACCAAGTCTTTAAATTGGCAACTAGCTTCTTGGGATGATTTTTTATTTTCAACATAAATGGTTCATCTCTATAAATATATATATATATGTATGTATTACAAGTTGAAGAACCACTTGACTTTCTTTGGAATATTCTTGGACTTGGTTTTGATGAACCACTTGTTTTTCTTTGCATAGAACATCGGTACTTCTATCAAAATGTATAACAATTAAATAAAAATACTTAGGTTGAAATCGAAATTGTGAGTTATACGAATTGGATGATATATTGAAGCATGAATTGATTAAGTGAGAATCGTATTGTGATTTCGGAAGACAAGGAGATGTAATCAAGGTGACACAGCACCAAAGTATATTGTTAAGTTGTTGAGTTCATTTTAATTTGGTTTGACTTTTTTATTTTTCCTTATACGTCACAATTTTGATTTCAACCCAAGATTTGTTAAAGTGAGTCTCTTAATTAATCAAAGAGATTTATTTCCTTGATTAATTAAGGGATTTACTTTCCTATTTTTATATAGTTCTCAAATCATTGTATAATTAGGAGATACTTTCCTAATTCTTTATTATATCTAATTCCTTGTAGAGCACTCATGTAAACTCTTATATATATACCTCATTATGAAGAAGAATAAAATTAAAAAAACCTAATATATTCAAACCAAATATCATATTTTAGCATTGTATCAGAGTAATCGATCCTCGGTTGTCTCTAAATTCTCATATCAAAATTTCTCCTCCCCTCCTCTTTAGGGGGGGGGGGGGAGGAGGGAGAGTGAAAAATGATATGTTTCTCTTTCTCATGGAGATTTTGCCTCTTTCTTGATCCGACATACCCTTCTCTTCAGGGAGAGAAGATGATTGAAGAGAAGTTTCTATGTTCTTAAGCCGTGTTCACAGGGTTTCTGTGTCCTTAGCCGTGTTCACAGGGTTTGTGTTTTTAGCTGTGTTCCAGGGTTTCTGTGTTCTTTAAACTCCTCATATCAAATTTCTCATATTTTTCCCCAAATCCAAATCCCTCAAATCTAAAGTCCTCAAATGCCTCATCTCAAATTTCTCATATTCAAATCCAAATTCCTCAAATCAAATTCTCATACCCTCAAATCTTATACACATACCTCTCAAATCCAATTCCTACATCAAATTCATATATCAAAAGTCCTCAAATCAAATTCTCATACCTCTCAAATCTTATACACATACCTCTCAAATCAATTCCTACATCAAATTCCTCAAATCAAATTCCTCAAATCAAAATCCCTCACATTATCATATCATATTTTACTTCCGTTGCGATGTCAGGAATCCCTATGATTCTCCCCCTTATTGTAGACTCAGAAACATGCGGTCAATCCTGCTGACCCGGCTACCCGGACTTGTGCTTCTATCAACACCACCAAAGGTTCTACTTTTCATAAGTCTTCTAAAAAATCCGCATGGATTATCGACTCGAGTGCTACGAATTTCATGACTCACTTACCAAGTTGGGCATTTGTGACATATATGCACCAACTTGAGGATGAGTGTTGAAGTGAGTCTCTTAATTAATCAAGGAGATTTAATTCCTTGATTAATTAAGGGATTTACTTTCCTATTTTTATATAGTTGTCAAATCATTATATAATTAGGAGATACTTTCTTAATCCTTTATTATATCTAATTCCTTGTAAAGTACTCATGTAAACTCTTATATATACCTCCTTATGGAGAAGAACAAAATAAAAAAACCTAATATATTCAAACCAAATATCATATTTTAGCCAGATTTACTTCAATTTGTTAACGGAAGATAATGGAATGTCTATAAATTGTAAACTTTGGGAAACATAATGACCAATTTGGCTAAAAATTTTTCTTAGTGACCAAATTGATGTTGTGTATTTTTTCTTAGTGACCAAATTGATGCCGATTGACAGGACCGGCCCCCGAATTCCTCGGAACTCGAGACGAATCCTGTGGAAATTTTTCGACATCACACCGATGTCGGGCCCACTTACAAAAATCGAGCCTCTTTACCGAAAAGGAGGCGGCCACGAGACTTTCTGCCGAAATTTCGGCAGAGTTTCCCCTGTAAATTGGACATTTCCCAAATTTCAACCTGCACAAAATTCACAATTTTATATCCCAACAGGCAGCACGCACAATATAATTTCATGCAATTCATATAATCGGCCTCCGGCCTTCAGATAATTCGGAACAGAAACAACAATATTCTCGAGTCAATTACTACATAAACCATGTACTTAAAGTCTTCAAACAACTTTACAAACACCACAGAAATCCTTAAACTGGATTCACATCCAACAATCACATACGTAGAATCGAACAAATATGTTAAACACATTAATACTTCGCGGCTGCACCTGGTGAGACCCCAGGCTGCCTACGTACCCTTGGACAAGGGATCAAGCCACACGTAGTTCTCATCTCAACGGTCACAACTCCGAAAATGAACAATTATTTATGACAGAACCATCTATACATTTCAGATCTAACACAATCCCAATTCCAACAAAAACACAATGAGCACATTCTCGAATTCTTCCTTTGTAACAGTTCAATTTCGTACCCATACCCTATTCAAGGCGTATGTACATTAAACACATCATCCAATTATTCCCCTTTTTACAGTTCAATCCCGCAACCATACCCTATCCAAGGCGTATGGCGCCAAACAACACTGCCCAAATCCAGGGCTTATACGTTCATACATGTACAGGCTCACAAATCTCAAACAGAATTAAAACCACATATACATATATGTAATATGTATAACAAGAAAAGAATAATTATATATTTATATATATACATAAATACATCCACATACACCCACCTCTCACCATCATCATATACCAGGGGGAAACAATCCAACCGGGGATTGTTGACTAGCTCACACTTATCCGGCCCTCAAAAGTCCATGTGGCTAGGGACGAGCCGTCCAACTGGGGGACTAAACTCAACCAGCCCGTACGGACGAAGAATCAAGACCCGTACGTCTGAAAACAGTCATACGCGCGCAGACTACCCAATCAAGGGTCTACAGCGACACCCGTTAAGGTATGCCCCGGGTTCCGTCATATCCAGACCATATCCATAATTTCCATGTATCAGGATCCAAGGGGAGGTACATGTGATGTTGCACATCATGTACTGGGGGAAACAATCCAACAGGGGATTGTTGACTAGCTCACACTTATCCGGCCCTCAAACGTCCATGTGGCTAGGGATGAGTCGTCCAGCTGGGGGCTGACACTCTAACCCAGCACGTACGGACGAAGAATCAAGACCCGTACGCCTGGAACTGTCCTACGCGCAGACTACCCAATCAAGGGTCTACAGCGACACCCCGTAAGGTATGCCCCGGGTTCCGTCATATCCATACCATATCCACAATTTTTCCGGCATCCCACAATTCCGGGATCCATGACCAAATAAGCCCACACGCCCGAAACCCGGCACGTGTGTGAATAGTATATCCAAAACATATCCATATATCCATTTCCATGTATCCCAGTGTCCATATCCACTGTTTCCAAATATCATCATCCAAGGGGGAGGTACGTATGATGGCGGAGTTCGTAATCCTTATATAAATATTATATAAATAATATTCTCATCCTTAGTTCAATTTTCCCAAAACAAAATACATATTCATAGTAGACAAATGACTCACAAACATAAAACCCATAACCGGGGAAGTAACTAAGATAGTGTTTTCTCAAATATTATATATATAAACTCCATGACACTATAATATATCAAATCCACAAATATATTACAAATACTCTACAAAATAATAATTTCGACTATTAAATATAAAGTGCATTTCAATAAAGCATTTAATTCATATGCATAACATTTCCATCTTAAAACCATGCCATTTATTTGAAAGCAATGCCCATTCTCTTCCTAATAATCATAACCGAGTCCCAAGACTAACTTTCACAACTCTACAAATCAAGTATCCCATACTCGTCCATTTCATAATTTCCATTATCAAATAATATCCAAGAATTTCATAAAGAAAAACTAAACACTCTTGAAGACAAACGTCCACTTAAATACTAAATTCAAAACCGAGACCTTAGACTCTCTCTCAAGGTTATTCTAATACTTTCCGAAGGGTAAAACAATCTCGGAAGACTCATGGTCAACCGAGAATCAAACTGTCCAAACTTGGTCAACCGGGCCCGCGGGACCCACGACCTCCATTTTACGATCCGAAAGTTCCTATGGGTTTCACAAGGGCTAGGATACACGTCCTGCAAGTTTGGTCCAGATTGGACGGTTGAGTGATTCGTTCGTTCGCACGATCGGACGGTTATTGTAAAACACAAACTTTAACTATTTAAATCGGAACATCGGGAACCCGATTCTCGATCCGTGAATTCCTACACGATCCTAGGAATACCTAAATCAACATATATTGAATGGGAAGCGATCCAACGGTTCTAACATATCGAACCCGGAAATCACACAATATGTAAAATCCGTTCGAGGTTCAAACGTTATCCGAATTGAGATCCGTAAAATTCTACGCGCTCGTGACAACCAGGAGATCATTTTAGGATAAAAATGTCTCCCTGCTACAGTGCCCCGCCACACGCGCCGGCAGCACGTGGGTGTCCAAAGCGATAACCACTCACCGGAAAAACTTAACATCTTGACTCCAAACTCCTACCCTAGCTAATACACCTAATTTGGAGTCACTTTTGTTCTTGGGTGAAAGCCAGAAAATGGCCGGAAGTGGCCGGAAATTCAACCCGAAGTCCGGCCAAACTTAAATTCAAAAATCGAACTGTAAACTCTCAAAATTTCTAGAATCCTATCCCATAGGCAGCTAGAGCATGAAAATCAGTCGAAAAACCATACCTAATTCGTCCGATTTGGTGACCGGAGGAGGGAGTTCGAGAGGTTTGAAATTCGGAGAAAAACCACCCAAAAATCCGCGAATTTCCGGTGGCTGAAGCTCGACGGAGGCGGCGCATGTCGGAGGTGCGACGGTGAGGTCCGGCTGACATGTGGGCTCTGATCCCGTGGGCTAGGGTGGTCAGCTAGGTGGTTATGGAGGTGTGGCTGGGGCTGCAAAATAACAGGGAGGGGAGCTCGCACGGGAGGGAGAGAAGGAAGGAGAAGAAGAAAAAAGAAGAAAATAGAATAAAACCGTCGGTACTGTAGCACGATACTTCGTTACAAATTCCATTTATGTCCCTTTTGTTTTCAGACTTTTTCTCCTTCGTTACAAATCGGAATTGGGCATGCCGCATGTCTACGAACTCGTATCGACGAGCTCTACGCAACGGTACAACCGAAAGTCCCAAATTCCTTCCCGAACTTAAAATGACCTTTTTGCCCCTTTTTATATTAAATAATATTTTAAATTTTCAGAAAAAAAACTTAATTAATTCAAATCATTTTATTTTATTGTTTACTCCAATTTATTTCCTCTTAATTTAATTATTTTACTTATTTTTAGGGCCGGGATGTTACACCGATTTCACACCATACAAAACTAGACCGGAACTAACTTGTGTATTTTTTTTAAAATTATTTAAGTCCAATGTTAAATTTCTAATCCCATAACTGATATTTCCCAAAGCCCAACTTCAAAGCACCTCTCTTTTCTAGACCCAATCATCTATCTTTATATGAAATGAAATTGAGTAATTTGTGAATTTGAAAGCCCAAAAATTAAAAATCTAGGTGGAATTTGTATTTAAAAAAATTGAAAAATATATATTAAAAAACATATGATCCAAAACCGAAAAATGCACCGGAATCGGTTTAAACCAGACCAAGTGGTTTCATAAATTTTTTTCACCCAAACTAGACCAACCCACACCGGTTGAATAGTACCGATTCCAATTCCAGTATTAGGTGAAAATCGGACAATAGCGGACTGCGCCCACCCCTAATTTTAACCATAACTTAACACTGGTATGTTATGTAAAACAAAAAATTGGGGCCAAAGCATTTGATGTAAAAGGTAAAATGCACCCGATGTCAAAGGTAAAATGCACCCGTCATCTGAGTAATACTTGGGAAGAAGCACAATAAATAAAAGTTCACATAACTTATGATCAGGAAACCAATAAGATCAGAAAACAAAAACAAAAAAACCAAAAAGACTTATAAGTTACACGGGGTGACAGCCTAGCCAGCTGTTTCTCCCTCAATTTTCAACGCATAGTCGACATCACGTGCATCAAAGCAAGTGCCACCACCAACCAACCAATTGTATTGAGAACAATATCAACCGGTGTACGTGGAACCATTCTGCGGCATTTGGGCGTCACTGCCATCGTGGCCGACAAAAATGCTACCAGCAACCCTCCGATCAAGGTCTTAAATATCGGAGGTATCGGAAGTATCGGAAGTCAAAAAACACGGAAATATCAGGAAATATCGGGATATTATCGGTATCGGAAAAAATTGAATAAAAACCACGGAAATTGTAAGAAAAACTTGGAAATTTTTATTGAAACTTTGCAGGATGTTTATTTAGTCAATTATCTATTAGTTTATCACAAAAAATTGGAAGGAAATGCATTGTATGATGGATTTAATTGATTTAAGTTGATTATATAGCGAGCTGGCAAACACCGTAAGTGTAGAAAATATGTAGTAATTAAAGAAAGAAGATTAAACACACCATAATCATTTATATATAATGAATTACTACAATATTTTACACTTTATACATTGCATGGTAAGATACATGAGTGACTTAGTACCACATAGAGTTCCTATGAGGTTCAAAATTTTCACTATCTTCATCATCTCTATGTGTAGAGTAAGTATATTTTGAAGAGTAGTCATCAAATGATAAATCCCCTAAATAGTTTTGCATGTAATTGTTAACATGCCATCCATATGGATCCTAGATTAGTTGACGTTGTCCATAAGCAAAATCATTTGAAGATTGAGTCTCGGATTTTTTCCACGAGTCACTTGATTCCATCCCAACAGGAATGGGATATGAAGGGTAGGGATATGAAGGGTAGGGAAATGGTTGGTTATGAGTATAACCATAGTTACTACTTCCTACTCCAACAGAGTCCGAAGTTATAGATAACGAGTTATCTTCTTGACTTGACAAAGTCCCCTTGCCTCTTTCTCTACGAGTATAGTTCTTCCCTATGGCACCAATTCCTGGTCATGCCCGCCTACTGCCATGGTCCTCATCTTGTGTTGCATGCGTGAAGTTTGCCTCACCAGTGAAGGGGCTCATAAATCCGGGAGGTGGTCCAACATATCCACCACTACCTCCGGTGGCATGTGAGCATGTTGTCGGCTAGACATGCTTTGTTTATTAGCTCAATGAGCTACTTTTGTATTACTCTAGGAGACATGTTTTCCGTAGAGTGCCCAAATCAGTTCAATGAGCTACTTCTCTACATTTTTTGAGTTTCGTATCGGGATATTATCGGGATATTATTGGGATATTATCGGGATATTATCAATAATATCTCGATATATTGACCAAATCATTCATAAAAATGTTGAAAATATCTTTCCAATATTATCGGGATAATATCGGGATATTATCGATAAATTGACGATAACACTATGGTTCGTTGTTAAAATATCGGACCCCCAAAAATCAGATATTATCGGGATAATATCGGGGATATTATCGATATTTAGTACCTTGCCTCCGATGGAATACTGAATGAGACTTGCCGGTGTGGCTATTTCGATTGACGAGATATGTATTGGAGTTTATTCGTTACAGATTGCAAGAATTGCGAGCATAAAGGTTACCTGGTTGGAAAACTGAAATACTTTGAAAAATGTATCTTCCGTTAGAGTCGGCACTCCGTCGGTTTTAAATCCACCCGGAGGCATTACAGCTGCAGCAAAAGTTGTTAGAAATGTGCCCTAAGAGCCAATACATTTGATGTAATCTCCTTAGAATACATTTCATATATGATATATAAAGGGCAAACTTATTTGTTATCTTTTACATCGTGTAAAGAAACAAATGTCCAAGGTATGCTAAATAAGAGATAAAGTAATCTAAAGAAGATTAGAGTCGGAGACCTTTAATCTCTAACTATAGCATCCCAAAATATTCCTAATCATAGGTTATCAAATGGGCATTGATAAACCGTCAAGATTAGCACATATTATGTATGCTCAATTGGGAGGATGGTTAGTCTCAAACCATTTGTGTAGTTGACACTAATACAAGTATGTGGGTGCTCATTAGTGAATGAGTACACTGAACGCGATCAACCGTAGTTCTCATATGGAGTATTTATCTACATGTCAAATGAGAACTCATAGTTGCAATAATGCAAATTAGTCCTTAGACCTGAGGCATCATGGTTGTCCTGTGATGCGTTATTGATCTTTGATAGCTCTTAAAGGCAAGCCGTAAAAGATTTGTCTTAAGTGTTGTTGGGATCTCTTAATTTATCATAGGGGCATGTGAATGTACAATAAGGAATCTCTACTTTCGATAAAGAAGGAGAATGTTTCAAGATGTGATTCAGTAAATCTTTGGCCAAAGTATTTTGAGCTTGATTTAGAAAGTTGTTCTTAATCATGTTCTTTTGAATCACATGAGGTTGTAAATCATATTAGGGGTTTGACATAATCAATCCGTACCCTAATAATATGATTTGAAACATTGTATAAGAGAAGGACCGTATTGCATTGCAATTCCAACTGAATAGGTTCTTCATCTATTCTGGTTAGCTTGGGTAGCCTTGATATATTGCTAGATGTCACTCTTGGCTTGTGGAAGTCCTAGGATTGATTGTGATCGATCCAAATAAAGGAAGAATTAAAAAGGGGTTTTAATTCCAGTTGGTTAGAAAGAGTTCTAATATTTTTCCACTGCCTTGCTAATTAGAACCTAATGGATCGCACACCTTAAATGGTTAACTTTGAATAATACAAATGAGAATGAGTAAATCAATTTGATTGATTTGATGTGTATGATTTACTACGTGTAAAAACGTATTTGGGCCTAAGTAATAGTTAACGGAAAGCCCAAATGGTTGGGTATCAAGCCCAAGGGCTTAAGACACCTAAATATTATGGTTTAAGTGTCATAAGGCTCAATTTTGGAAGCCCAATGGGGTTTGGCCGAAAATGGTTAAGTGAATATGTATGGGAATTGTTTCCATAAGCTCATTAACACACAAACACAATCCAACATCAACCAAATAGGTTTGGGAGATCAAAGAGAGATAAAAGAGAGTTTTCAAGAGTGAAACACTTTCATCTTTCAAAGTGGTTTAGATTGAAACCAATTTTGAGAATCTTGCACTAGCATCCAAGTATTCTCAAGATACTTCTTCTCATCTCAAGGTTCCATTGGTGTGAAGACTTAGAGGCCATATACTTTTGTGGCTCACATGGAGGAGAAAGATCAAGGAGCAAAGATCAAAGATCAAAGAGGAAATCAACAAGAGAAGACCAAACACAAATTGGTTCATATAATTGCTTCAAGGGTAATTAGATCTTATCATTTCTCTTAAATTTTCATTTATGAAAAACATATCAATGTTCATGGCTTAAGATACTTGGAAGAAAGTTTTGTTTTTGAATTTAAACAACCACCTTAGACTTCCGCTGCGATTAATTTGATTAAATGCATGTTTAATATTCAAATGAACTTTGGAAAAATATTTTGAAAATCCTACAAAAGTGACGGTTGCGATAAGCGTCGTCACCACTAGTTTGGTATCTTGTCTTTGCAAGGTCTGATTGGAAGTAGATTGCGGGTTTTGCCTCTTGTGTGCAATGGCCGATGTGCCGGGTGTATCCTTCTTCTGAAATTTCCGGTTTGTTGAAATCATCGCTGATATTTTGTTGGAAAAATGGAACACCCACGCAGGACCCCAACTGAGAAACCGGACTGTTAATAGTTCCCTAAACAATACAGAGAGATGGAGTAAACACAGAGAGATGGAGTAAACTTGTCAAAGACTATTAAAGATCCTTTTCAAAAAAGAAAAAAGAAAAATAATAGATCAATTTCAATTCCAATAATATTATTACTATATTTATTTACCTCATTTGTATTAAAGAGGTGGTTTAGGGATTATGGTTTAGGAGAAATGTCACCTGAACTTATACCTTAGTTTCAATTTGTCACATGTAAAAAAAATTTAAGAGAAATGTCACCTTAACTTTTCAAAATCCATGATTTGTCATCTAATTTTGACACCATCCAATTTTCCATCTATTTTCAAGGGTAATTTAGTCTTTTCATTTTCAATGATATTTTAAAAATGAAAAATTCATTAATATATATATATATAAATTAAAAATGAAAAGAGAAATTAGGAAGAAAAAAAAACTTCTCTCTTCCTCCTCTTTATCTTCGACACCCACCATCACCGCTCTATCCTCCACCCAACCAACTACCCGCCGCCGCCCCCCTTCTCTCGTTCCTCCTTTATTTCTTCTACAACCATGGTGTTCTTTTACAAATCAACAACCCAAATTTCCAAAATTTCAAAATGCACCCACTTTGACTGGGGATGTCGAGGTGGGGGTTTGATGCAGCTTGAGATATTTGCCAGTAAGGTGTTGTTGGGGAAGAGAGATGGTGTGGGGTAGAGAGAGATGGGGATGTGCATAGCATGAATCAAGAGAAATGGAAGAGGAGAGAGGAAGAGAGAGCATGACGAGGTGTGGTGTGGGAGTGTATGAAAGAGAGAGAAACTTTAATGTTTTAATTAATTAATTATTATTATTTTCCTTTAAAATAAGAGGAGGAAGAGAGAAGTTTTTTTTCCTAATTTTTATTTTTATTTTTAATTATTTAAAAGATATATAATTTTTTTTATAATGAATTTTTTATTTTCAAAATATCATTGAAAATAAAAAGACTAAATTACCCTTGAAAATAGATGGAAAATTAGATGGTGTTAAAATTAGATGACAAATCATGGATTTTGAAAAGTTAAGGTGACATTTCTCTTAAAAAAAAAATTTCATGTGACAAATTGAAACTAAGGTATAAGTTTAGGTTACATTTCTACAAATATCCCTAGTTAATATTGTACAAACACTCGGCTCTCTAAGATCTAGAGGTTGAAAGAAAAAACCAAATAACTTTTGATACGGTGATATTTATCCTTCTCAAGATTTGGAAAAGTTGCAATTTTCACCTCTCCAATTAATCAAATAAAAAAAATGTGGGAGATCAGGCGAAATTTAGTTTTTTTAATTTGTCTGAAGTTGATCCACATTCAAACCATTTCAAACTAAATACAAGTTTATGACTCTGTAAAACGTGATTAAAGCATCCTTATTCTTTGCTTTGTAAGTGATTCTTAAACTTGATTTTGGTGCAAATTAGTCCCTTTATATGCAAGGATCAAAATACTGAGCTATACTTCTGACCAAAGTAACCAAAAACACAAAAACAAAAAAAAAACAAAAAAAAACTGTTTATTTTTTATATAATTTTTTATGTGTGTGTGCACCTGTATTGCGTACCTGTTCTTCACTATTTTGACCAAGAAAAATATCAATGGCTTTTGAGAACTTTTTATTGACAGCAGCCTTGTCCACTCTATGGTCGGCCGTCAAAATGGAGATAATTTCTACTTTCTTGTACATAACAGCGATATGCAAAGGAGTGTTTCCGTCTTCATCAGCTTCATTAATAAGTCCCGTAAGTTTAGGCGTCCTTAATATGAACTTAACCACCTTGCCTTGTCCACCTAAAATTGCAGAATGAAGAACCGTTTGGCCTTTTGAATTAAGCAAATCGCAAGTATCAGGTTGATATCGAATTAACTCTTCCATCACTTTGGTGTGGCCTGCATAGGCTGCAACATGGAGAGCTGACATTTCTGATGATAAGTCCAGGATATAAGAAGCAGAACTATCAGATTCCATCAGTAGTTGAGTAGCTTCAACATTCCCTGTGAATGCTGCGTAGTGCAAGGGAGTCCATCCAATAGCATCAACTTCTTTGATTAGGTCACGGTTTTTGGACACCAGAATCTCGACAACGCCTACCATGTTGATATAGGAAAAACTAAAGAGGTGAGAGGTAGTGAAAATTTCCACCAAAATAAAATCCTCGTAATATAAAATCAACACATTTCATCATGTGATGTCATTGTTGAGCAAATTAGAGTACACAACTCTAATGTAGACTTGTTGGAGACAAAACAAGTAAACAATTTACTTGTATTAAACTCACAAAATATTACAACAAGACAACTCTCACAAGGAAAGACAAATTTTACAAGGACTCTTTCTCACTTCACTCACTCTTCTCACTAGAGCTACTTAACTCTCTACCTCACTCTACTTATTCACACTCTTCTTGTTGACACACTTCTTGATTGGTTATACAATGCATGGCTTCATGCCTATTTATAGTTGTTCTAGCCGACATAGCTCTCCATTCCACTACCTTTGCTACATAATTCTTTTACTTTCTAGACTATTCTCCATTCCTAGCTGACATAGCCAAGGTAACTTTCTAGAATCAACTACATTAATCTATTACAATACTAGTTACTAGGTCGGTGGAACTTCCTTCACTTTTCCAGATTTTTCTACTTATCTAGCTCAAGTGTTGACTATCTTCTCTAGGCTTTATTTCCTTGTTGTTAATACTTCTAGAACCTTGTAGAGATTGCTCCTCAAAATGGGTTGAGCTGGGGTTGATACTTTAACAGTCATGTTCACGTACCTTTATCTTTGAGTTGTTCTTGAGCCACTGCGGCATGCAAAGCTGTCAATCCGTTTGTCCCCTGAAAAGAAGGAGAAACGCCAGACTCGTACGCCTTCAGAATACAATGAACAATGCTTGGAGTGCCTTTTCTAACAGCTAGGAACAAGGGCGACTCATTTGCGTTATTAGTGAAACAACACAATTGAGGATCGGCTTCCATTAACCGAGTTACAACTTCATCGTGATTGTATCTAACAGCAAGATGCAACGTTGTGTCGTGATTATCCGAGTTTTTCACTCGGAGTAACTTGTTTTGAGATTCACCATCAGCTGGTCCGCTCTCCTCGTCCGCTTTTTCCATGTGATGCATTTTCCTTGCATGTTCAATGAGAAACTCAACTACTTCAACGCATCCTACTTTGGCAGCAACGTGCAGTGGAGTGTCACCCTTCTTATTGGTCGCCCAAAACAGTGAAGATCCATATTCAAGTGGGAAGTCATTGAAGAATTTTATTTGCTTGAATTCAGCTGCAATGTGAAGAACATTACTTTCTTTGGGTGTTTTCTTATAAAGAACATCTGGTAATTCATCACCATCTTGTTAGCTGATGTTTCTATTGACACGTGTCCTGCTGAGGTGGCAAGTTTGTTAGCTCTTCACGTGCTTATTAATGTGATTAGTTAGTCTGTTAAGCATGTTAGCTTAGTAAAGAAGTCATTGTTACACAGCTATATAAGCTTGGGTCTGGTTCATTTCATTATGATGTAACAGATACTATTTCTGAGAATATACAGAGCTTTACCTTTCTCTCTTTTATCACTTCTTCTTCTCCATAGTTATCATGGTATCAGAGCTTCGGCTCTTGATCTCCAGCTTCCGCTCCGCTTGAAAAGCTTGAATTTGTACCTTTCATGGTGATTTTCATGGAAATTTCTTTCGTGCTTGATGGCGATACTTTGCGCAATCTTGCGATTCTGGATGCGACTCTCTCCGATTGTGTTTGAGCTTCCTCATCTTTCAATAAATTCAGTTCTGGTATGAATTCTAAACTTGTTCTCTGCATCAACATTGAATTTAGGTCAAATGATTCAGTGAATTGAGGCATAAAGCCCCTATTACGGCACGAAGCCTATATTGAAGCACGAAGCGTTTAATTTCTGATATTTTCATTTTTCTGAGGCACAACGCCCTTGTTCAAGCACGAAGCTTTTATTGAGACACAAAGTCCATATCTGAGGCACGAAGCCCCTGTTTTCTTGAAGCACATATGTTTCTTGCTTATTTCTCATCTCTTCAGTTGATTGCCAATCATGACTTTTACGATGCCTAAAATCGAAGGTTTATTAGGAGTCTTAACTATTAAGCTGTCGAGAAGATAACTTTGTCAAGTGGCAGTATCAGTTGCAATCAGTGCTCCAAGGATATGATTTGTATGGACATTTTGATGGCACTACTGTGTGTCCATCAAAATTTATAATTTCTGAGTCAGAGGGAGTCACAACAGAAATTACTGAAGGTTATAAGTCTTGGATTCAAGCTGATAAGGCACTTTTAAGTCTTCTTATTGCCACATTATCCGATGATGCTATGGAATATGTCATAGGTTGTAAAACGGCAAGAGATGCTTGGCTAAATTTAATTGACCGATATGCCTCAGTTTCTAGAGCACGAGTTAATCAACTCAAGACTGAGTTGCATACTCTACATAAGGGCAGTGATTCTATTGAAAAATTCTTGCTTAAGTTGAAACACATTAGGGATCAATTGTCTGCAGCAGGAGTTCATTTAACTGATGATGACATTATCATTGCTGCACTTAATGGTTTACCACCTAAATTCGACATGATTAAAACGGTGTTAGTGGCAAGAGAAACACCAATCAATCTCAAGGAATTCAGAGCTCATCTGTTGTCTGCAGAACGCAATATTGAAGCTAGAATGGTAGCAATGTCTCACTCTATGCATGGTATGATGGGTGTAACCTCGTTTGAATTGGGGTCTTGATCTACTGCTAATAATGTGCATATGTCTTCTGCCAATTCATTTGCCAATTCATCTGCTATAGTGGGAACCATAACTGGTCATTCTCAGTCCTCATCTGTGCCTCATTCTCACCCAACACCGCACTATTCTCAAGCAAGTCAGCTTCCTAATTCACACTCCAATAATAGAGGTCGAGGCTTTCATGGAAATAATAGTGGTGGCCGTTTTAACTCCCAACCAAGGTCTTTTGTTCCCAAGTTTTCTTCTGGTCCAAAAAACAGGCAATTCCTGAATGTCAGATCTGTAATAAGAGAGGTCACACAGCTACAAATTGCTTTTATCGAATCCCTGACAATTCTGCTCATCCTCCTGTTGTGGAATGTCAAATCTGTGGGAAACGTGGACATATTGCTTTAAATTGCTATCACAGAGCGAATTTTGCTTATCAGGGAGCTACTCCACCTTCTTCTATACAAGCTATGACAGCACACATGCCTTCTGTGTATACTCCTGATGATTTGTGGATAGCAGATAGTGGAGCTTCACATCATATGACTCCACATGTCTCCAATCTATGATGACTGCTACTCCATACTCGTCTGAGAATAAAGTGACTTGGAGGAAGTGGAGAAGGTTTGGTTATTTCAAACATTGGTACTTCTATGTTGACAGATCTCCCTGGTTCTTTACATTTAAATACTGTGTTCCATGTTCCTCATCTTGCTGCCAATCTCTTATCTGTTTACCAGTTATGTAGAGACAATCACTGCAGGGTTATCTTTGATGAACACTACATCTATGTGCAGGACAAGCAAACCAATCAGATTCTCTACCAAGGGCAGAGTAAACAAGGTCTCTATTCCATTCCTCAATTTGAGAACAATGCCTCTTCTACTTCCCCAGTTCAATCTAATAAATCTGCAATAGCTTCTCAGCCTTCACCAAAGGCTTTTCTAGGACAACAAGTGAAGTCAAAGCTATGGCATCTTCGATTGGGACATGTCTCCAATGAAGTGCTGCATCATATGCTTAAGACCTCTCAGATCACTTGTCATGCAGATACTAGTTCTGAAGTTTGTGTTGCTTGTATTCAAGGCAAAATGCATAGATTACCATTTTCTCATTCTCAATCCACAACTGTAGTACCTTTTCATAAGCTTCACAGTGATGTTTGGGGACCTTCAGCTTGTACAGCAGGTAGGAGGTTTTCGATATTATCTTACCATCATTGATGACTGTACAAGATACATGTGGATTTTCCCACTTATTAATAAATCTGATGTTTTGCCAACATTTATCAAGTTTCATGCCTATGTAGTTAATCAATATCAAGCTCATATCAAGATTTTTCAATCAGATGGAGGGGGTGAGTATACTAGTAAAGCTTTTCAGGAGTTCTTATCATCTAAAGGTATCAGTCATCACCTATCTTGTCCTTACACTCCTCAGCAAAATGGAGTTGCTGAGAGAAAGAATAGACATGTGATAGAGACAGCTCTTACTCTCCTACAGACAGCTGAATTGCCTACTAATCTCTGGTATTATGCAGCAGCTCATGCAGTTTTCCTCATCAATAGAATGCCTTGCAAAGGTTTGAACATGACTTCTCCATATTATAAGTTCTTTGGTCATCATCCAGTTTTAAGTGCCATGAAGGTGTTTGGTTCAGCTGTATATCCTTTGCTCAAACAGGTATAATGCTCATAAATTGGAATCTCGATCATCCCAGTGTGTTTTTCTAGGATATTCATTGAGTCATAAAGGAGTTTATTGCTATAATATGCTCAATCAGAAACTTCACATTTCTAGACATGTGATTCATGATGAGAGTCTCTTTCCCTTTAAGCCTGTTAAAGTCGCCTGCAATTTCTACTTCAGTTGCTTCATCTAATCCACGGCCAGTCAATATTCAGTTACCTTGCCTCATACATCTTCCCAACAATCTACCTCTTCTGCTCAGTCTTCTATGGAAACTCCTTCAGATCTTCCAATGCACGATAATCCTGAGTCCTTGGAGTTCTCATCAGGTTCTGTTTTACCTGTTACTTCAACCAATCAGTTGGAGGTAGTGTTACCTATTTCACCTGACTCAACTATTCATGAGTCATCAGATGCCTATGCAATGCCTCATTCTACTAACTGTCATCCCATGCAAACAAGACTCAAGTCTGGAGTTGTTCAGAAAAGACAATTTCCAGAATTCTCATGCTTTGCAACTATGCTTACTTCTGTCCTAGAACCTGAGGCTCCAATGTATTTTAAGGGAGCAGCTCAACCAGGAATGGCAACAGGCTATGGCAGAGGAAATTCAAGCTCTCCAATTGCAAGGTACATGGAATCTTGTTCCTCCTCCTCATGCCAAGAATATTGTAGGATGTCGGTGGATATATAAAATAAAAAGAAATTCATATGGAACAATTTCACGGTACAAAGCTAGGCTGGTAGCTCAAGGATTCAGTCAAGAGCATGGTTTGGATTATGACGAAACCTTTAGTCCTGTAGTGAGACACACCACAGTCAGATTAGTACTCAGTTTAGCTGCTACGTTTAAATGGGATTTACGTCAATTGGATGTAAAAAATGCTTTCCTTCATGGGGAATTACAAGAAGAGGTTTATATGCGACAACCTCAAGGTTTTATTGACTCTACATATCCTGATTATGTGTGCAAATTACAGAAATCCCTATATGGTTTAAAACAGGCTCCGCGTGCATGGAATGCCAAGTTTACAGGTTATCTGCCTTCTTTGGGGTTTGAATCTTCTCACTCTAGATCCTAGTCTATTTGTTAGACAGAATTCTACCTCTGTGGTTATCCTATTATTATATGTTGATGATATCATCATCACTGGATCAGATACACAAGTGGTACAATCTGTTATTGATTCTTTGGGAGAGGTATTTGATATGAAAGACATAGGTCGTCTTACCTATTTTCTGGGATTGGAGGTTCATTATCAGGACAATGGTGATATCTTTGTCAACCAAGCTAAGTATGCTGTAGATTTGTTTAAGAAAGCAGGCATGGACACTTGTAAACCATGTTTGACTCCAACTAAACCTCATCAGTATATGTTGAAAGATGAAGGTACTCTTCTTTCTGATCCAACATTGTATCGAAGTCTTGTTGGAGCATTACAATATTTGACATTTACACGACCAGATATTACCTTTGCAGTAAATATAGTATGTCAGTTCATGAATGCTCCCACTGATACACATTTTGCTTTAGTCAAACGTATCTTGCGATATCTGCAAGGTACTCTTCAGTATGGAATCACATTCTCTCCAGGTTCTATGCTTTTATCTGGCTATTGTGACTCTGATTGGGCAGGTGATCCTAACACCAGGACGTTCTACCACAGGTTATGTTGTATTTCTTGGTGATAATCCAATTTCATGGTCATCCAAGAAGCAAGCTGCAGTCTCTCGTAGTTCCACTGAAGCCGAATACCGTGCTCTAGCCAATTGTGCAGCAGACATTGCTTGGATTAGACAGATAATGTGTGATTTGCATATGACACTGCCAGAGGCACCTATTATTCATAGTGATAATATGTCTGCATTGGCTCTTAGTGTCAATCCAGTTTTTCACTCTCGTATTAAACACTTGGACATCGATTATCATTTTGTTAGAGAACGAGTTCAATGTCGAGATCTGGTTGTGCAATATATTCCCCAGATGGTCAAGTTGCAGATATTCTTACCAAGGGCCTTCATAGTCCGGTGTTCATTCGACATCGCTCCAATCTCAGGCTAGGTCTGAACCCAGCCGAGATTGAGGGGGAATGTTAGCTGATGTTTCTATTGACACATGTCCTGCGAGGTGGCAAGTTTGTTAGCTCTTCACGTGCTTATTAATGTGATTAGTTAGTCTGTTAAGCATGTTAGCTTAGTAAAGAAGTCATTGTTACACAGCTATATAAGCTTGGGTCTGGTTCATTTCATTATGATGTAACAGATACTATTTCTGAGAATATACAGAGCTTTACCTTTCTCTCTTTTATCACTTCTTCTTCTCCATAGTTATCACATCTTTAATCTTTTTTAATAAATCCACATTGCCCGATGTTGCCGCCTCATATACCAAACGATCCATGACTTTGAACTTTGTATGACTTATTTTAGGATTTTTGTGATAATTGCAATGAACGTAAATGCAAGAAACAAAATGACAATAATGTAAATACGATCAAATAGATTAAAGCGATAAATATTGGAATTAAACTTGAATTTAAAGATAACTGAAAGTAAATTGCAAGAAAGTAAGCTTACACAGTTACACTAGGAAAATAAAGAACTTGGATAATCTAAAGTGCTTGAAGATAAATTCTAGACTAGGAATTGAAAGGTGCATGATGAAAAGATAGGTTTGTTGTGTGTTGAGTTGGATGTCCTTTCCTCTTCTTATGAGGGGCTATTTATAGAGGTATCTTGACTCACGGGTTTGACCATTAGATAGCCTCAACTGACTTTTCTTTGAAAATCCTTCCACAGTTAATGTCATTTAAAGCCCTGGATATTTAATAAGAATTTCCCCACCACCACCAATAATTCTTATCAATAATTCACACGTTTGGCTCTTGACCTTTTGCTCCCACCTGCGAACACTGCCTCGACATTTGCATCTCTGTGAAGCCTTGCCTAGGCCTGTAAATAAAGCCCGGGCCCGATGGGCTGGCCCCGAATCTGGCCCTATTTTTTAATGCATGGGCTTACCCGGCCTGAAATAATGGGCGGGCTTGGCCCGGCCCGAAGTCTAATGAGTAGGGCTTGAGCCTCATTTTTAAGCCCTTTAAAAGCCCGGCCCGGCCCGATTATAATTATTTAATTTAATTAATATAGTTATATTATATATAATATTAATAGTTTGTCGGCAACTTTCTTTCTTGAAAGTTGAAAGCATGCTTTGTCTCATAAAAAAAAGAAAGCTTATGATGACAAAGAAACAGCATCCCTTTTTTATTCCTTTTCTTCTTCCCATATCTCATCTCTCCCAACACCTTCATTTTTTATTTTTTCCCATCTTCTTCTTCCTTCCGTTACTTTCCATCTCTCCCACTCTCTTTTATTTCTTTTTTCCTTCTTCTTCTCTCCCTCTCTCTTTCTATTTTTCCTCCTTCTTCCTCTCTTAGTCTCTCCAATTTTTTTTCTCTTCTCCTTCTTTTGCGTCATCTTCCATATCTCTCTCTTTTTTCTATTTTTTTTTCCATCGCTCTCTCTTCTCCCTCTTTTGCAAAACCTACTGTCACTGTCACCGTTCCTGAGCAGCAGGATTTTGTAGACATGTACATGAAAAGCATGCAGCAATTTACCGAGTCTTTGGCAAAAATGAAGCTTCCTTTGGACCTTGAATCACCAACCAGTTCAGGAAATTCAAGCTCTAATCAGAAACTGTAGACATCGAAGAACAACGGTTCCCATGTGTTTTATAGGGCTAAATAGGCCCGACTCATTGGCCCGATCATAAGCCCGAAAATGTTAGGCCCATGGGTAGGGCCTGGGCTTTGTATATTTGATATAGGGCTGGCCCGGCCCGGCCCGATAACTCCTTAGGGCTGAAAAGGCCCGTTACTAGTTAGGGCCTGGGCTCACACCTCTTAGGGCCGGGCTGGCCCGGCCCGGCCCGTTTTACAGGCCTAGCCTTGCCCCCCCTCTAATCCAACTATTGTTCAAAGAGGAATGCTATTCACAATCGCTCAAAAGCAATTGCCATCGAACTCGCTATGCATGTGTCTCTTCTCTCTCGTGTTTTTTTTTCTTCTCCCGCGTTTACCCCTTCTCTTTCTCTCCTCTTTCTTTTTTTCTTCTTCTACCCGACTTGTTTGGTGCGGTTTCTCTATCCATTTTTGTCTATAATCGCACTACATGAAAATTTTTTGGATTTCACCCATCGATGGCCCTCCTCACTCCAGAACTTTCTGCTAACCTTATATCACAAAATTTAAGTGATATATATAGAACGAATAAAGCCCATACAAAAATTAAGTGAGCTTTGTTAAAAAAAAAGAATTGAGTGAACATCTATAGCAAGTTTCTTCTTCGTACTCTGGGTTGTTCATGAGGTGCAAAATTCTTCTTGCTCGTTGGTCTGGTGCGTGAAAAGAGGCAGGCAAAGAAGAAAGAAATAAGACAAAAGTGAGGAAGGAGGAAGCTGGAATTTGGGAAACCGTGAATAACTGCTGTGGCTTATCATGACACGCCGCCTTTGTGCACGCGGGAAGAAGAGAGGTTTCCTACAATTACAAATCTGATTTTTGGGGTTGGGTTTAATTATCCGGCCCATTCCAGCACCTGTCCATGACCCCAATAATTAAGGGGGCTAATGTTGAGGCCCAAAAAATCCAAGGTTTGGCCCAAATAAATTCTTAGCCCAGGACAACACCTTATTAAAAAAATATCCGACTTGGAGCACGAAAAAGTTCGTCACACGCGCTTGCATGAGTCACAGTACGCGTGCCATGCCAAATAAATAATTCATCATGCTAAGAATTGAGATGAGCCTATAAAATGCACTAGCTCTACGAACCCATGCTAATTATCCTGTCGAGCATCATATCTGTAATACCCAGAAAAATTCAAGGTGGATTTTCCTATTTTAGTGAAAGTTAATATAATAGTGGAGAATGATTATTGGTATTTTATCAAGTGATTTTGGATTGAAATTATTAAATTAAGTGTGTTTAATTTCAAGTTGGACAAACGTTGCCAAAATACCCTTGTAGGAAAAAAAAAAAAAAAAAAAAGGAGGCAACATGTAAGCCAAGCATTTCTTCCCTCCTTCATTCTTCCCCCCTTCCCACTTACATTCTCTTCAAAAATCTAATTTTGGGATGAGTTGTAAACCTGTAGTGAGTGAGTCACCTAGTCTAGCCTAAGATTCTTCCCATTCTCTTCTTCCCATTCATTGTATTAGCACCCTCTTCTAAATGGATGATTCACCTAGTCTAATTAAGGCTCTTCAATCATGAATTTACTCTTATCCTCATCATTCATTGTATCATCCCTTTCTTCCTCATTCACTTTAGTTTCATCCTTATTCTTCTTTTATTCCTCTTCAAAAATAAAAAATTCGTCACTTCCTTGAAGCAGCCGAGAACTCAAATTTCAGAAGCTCAAATGAGAAAACTTTCTTCATAAAAGTTGTTCATTTACGTGATTCCTATAACATACTCAAATTTCAGCTCAATCCGACTAGTATAGGCTCTAAAACATTGGTATAATCACAATAAGTTTATCATTTCCTGATTTCACAGCAGTATGCTCGATTTCAGTTTGTTTTTGTGATTTCCTGTACTCAAATGACTTTGGTTCCTTCATCAAAGTTGTTTGAAACGCTGTCTATTATAACATATCAAAATTTCCGATTTATCGGACTTCTATAGCTACCTTGGGAACGTTTAGAGTGGAACTTGTTTATAGTCTTCAACCTTAGTTCCTTCCCTCGTTTTCAGTCCAAAACACTCATTTCAAAAGCTCAAAACACTATGGTTTCTTCATAATAGTTACTCCAAATTCTCCTCTTTATAACATATCCAAAGATCATCCAAACGCAACCATTTTAACTCTCTAAGAATTGGTATGAATAAAACTTGTTCAATTGATTATGTTGAATTTCTTGTTTTTGATGTGTACTTTCTCTCAAATGGCTTGTTCCTTATCATTCAATTGCTCCAATTAGCCACTATCATCTCAAGTAAATGATTCTTTGAAGGCATGAAGCTCATCTTTTTATTGTCTCTTTGAGTACTAGTTTTAAACCAAGTGTGGTTAGAATGCCTCAAGTATATATATATATATATATATATATCTTTCGAAGTGTGTTTTTGTGAAGTTCTAGATTATTTCCATGTGATTTTTGTTCCAATTTCATTTTGGGGTTTTGTTACATCAAAATGAATATCTCAAGGGTTATTTCAAAGTTGATTTTGTGCCATTTGAATTTAAATTGATGTTTGTGAAATTTCAAAGTAGAGACTATCCTACTGGAATTGTTTTGCTTCTGCTACATACCCTGTTTTGAAGTAAGTGTTTGAAAACTTCCTAAGCTTGGATTTTCATGAAATTTTAGTATGTTTTACTCTCTTGTATTTTCTTCAGATCTGGAAAGTTTTATCCAGTTTGGTTGTAAATTGTAATTTTTGTGATTTTTCAAAATAAAGTGTACAAACTTGAAGAAAAAAAAAAGAACGTTATGCAGCCTAGTCTGTTTTGGTTTCTATTTTGACATGCTTCCTTAACCCTAATTTTTATCAACTTTGACATCTTTAATGTTTCCATGTCTAGTTGTGATCTGGAAAGTTTTACATTATTTTGATTTGAACTCAATATTTAGTGTATTTTCAAGGTTAACGTGTTCCAACTCAAATGTTTAGCAAAACTGAAATTTTAGTTTTAAATTGATGTTTTAAATTTTCTTTTTGAGTCTAGAGACGAACCACCTGATTTTAAACATCCCAAATAGTTGAACTATTATGGGAAGGGAATAGATTAGTTTTTCCTTAACACTTGGTTCTATGCTTGTTTGGACGTAAGGTTAAGGGAGTAAAACAAAAGGGCCTATCAAAACAAAGCCCCATCAAATTATGCGTGTCACGAACCATTTGCGGCTAGTCTTTTTCATGACTGCTGCTTGATACTAAATGGAAATACTGAATGAGAATTGAAGGTGCAGCTACAAGAGCACCTGACATCGTTGCCACCATGAAATGATGAAACACCAAAAGAATTGACAAGAAGAAGGAGAGGGCATCAAATAACAAGAACACTTGGAATGATGGCTCTCCATATAAAACTGCCGTGAAGTTGCTTTTAAGTCCTTCCGGCATGGTGAAAGCTGCTACAAATGTGACAGTTGCAATAAGCATTGCTACTACTAGATTGGTATCGAATACTTTTGAGGCAATCTATGAAGGAGTAGCTTCCAACTTTTTTCTGTTGTACATAATTGCTCATGTGCTAGCTACATGTATTTTTCTGATTTGGATATTCCAAGGTTGTTTGGGCTCATTAGTGTATGAGTTCGCTTAATAATGAATGATTTTGTTGGGACATTGTGGATGCTCTAAACAAGTATGAAATAAAAACAAAAAACACTTATAAGTTATAACTAATAAAAATAGGTTAAATTGTTAATGGTCTATGAACTATACCATGAGTTGCATTATTGTCCCTGAACTCCATCAATAGTTCTTATCCTCCTTAAATTTGAACATATGTTGAACTACTCGTTCTATTTAGTGGCCAATTTTTTAGGGGCAAATAGGTGTTTTAAGACCATAAATTTTGGAGCAAATAGGTCTTTCCCTGTTCTTTCTTCTTTATATTTTGGTTTTAGTTTTATTTAATTATTTTTTCTTATTTCATTTATTTTGTTAGTTCAATTCTTTTTTTATAAATATTTGGAATGAATTTCCAAGTTTACCCATCAACTTAACAGATAATTTGACAGAATTTCCAAGTTCACCCTAGGGCCAAATTATGATCAAACTTTACTCAGCACATCCTAGAGCTAGTAGAAGTTTTTTTCTTTTCTTTTTGCGCTGTTGGATAGAGCTAGTAGAAGTTGAAAGTGAAAATGAAAATATGTGCTTATATATCTATACAAATATGTGTCCGTACTGCATACCTGTACCCCACTCTATTGTTAAAGTTATAATTTTACGATTGTCAGAGAGCATCTCCAACAGTCTCTTTAACATCTTTGGAATGTTAAAATAGGTGAGCCACATCATCAAAATCCACTCCAACAACCTTGTCAAACTTAGTGTGTTGCTAGGGCACATGTTTTCATATTTTTCACATGTTTTTCATATTTTTCATTCTTTTCCATAACATTGTATTAATTGAATTGAAGAGTCTGCTGGGGCACAAAATATTAAAGTAGCAAACAAAAGGCATGTTTGGTAACTATTTCAATTTTAGTCTTTAGTTTTCATTTTTGTGCTAGAGTATACAGGAAAATGAGAGTTAGAATGGGAATGAGGATGAGATTGAGAGAAAGGATTAGAGGAGAGGATGAGAGGGATGAGTAACAAAAGTTAAAATAAAAACTAAAAATTGAAATGGTTTTCACTTTTAAGATTTTAAAAACAAATTTATCCCTTTGTAAAATGACTTATAAGGACAAATGCCCCTCCTCCCTCTCTCTGCTCTCATCCTCACTCTCTCCCAATCTCCTCCTACCTCTCAAGGTATTCCCTCTCTCTCCCTCTCTGTATGTGCTTGCATATTTTTTTAACTTTGAAGTGGAACTTCAGTTTGCACAGTGTTTTTGTGGTTGATTTAGTTTGTGGGTTTTAATCGTTGTACAACTTGATGAAGATGGTTGGTTTGTTTTTGTTGTTTTTGTGCAACAAATGCAATCCAGAATGTGGTGATAATTGTATGTGTTGTTTCTGTTAGCTTTCTCACTGGGAGTCATAGGTTCAACTATGAATTTTCCAGTTTCAAGGGTAAAAGGCCTTCAATGGAGGATTATTTTGAGGCAAATATATTTGACGTTGATGGACAGATGGTTTCATTTTTTGGTGTTTTTGATGGTACAGTAAGATTCAAGTTGTTCATTCGGGAATTTGTAGGACTTAAATAATTAGTAATTATAGGGTATTTTAGGAATATTGGTGGGTGTAAAGAAAAGATTGTGTTTTTTCAAATGTACATGGTGGGTGGGAATATAAAGTGAGTGGGAAAATAGGATTGGGGGTGGAAATAGTAGCACTCTTAGCAAATTAAGAACATCAAGCTTACATACAGCACATCTCACACTCGCACAAAAGCAAAGTCCAAGACACCTTTCAATCCCACCCGCCCACGTGTCAATCACCAATTCACTTCACTGAACGTTGGCGCGCAACCAAGTCTCTGTCTCTTGTGCATCTCTGCCTCTTCTCTGCTCTGTGGGGTTTGCTATTAAATTGAAATGGAAGTTTCAAAAACCAATGTAGCTAACACAAATAACCCCCAGGGTAAATGTTTAACAATGTTTATTTATATATGGGATGAACAATTTTAAGAGGTTTTGGTGGCATTGGAGATGGTGAAGAAGAAGGAGAAGAATGAGAAAAAAAGCAAGAGATGGGCATCTTTTTTGGGCGCTGTGGTGGTGGTGTTGCTAGCCACAGCACTCACCTCTACAAGAACTGCCTCTAAACTCAACCTCTTTCTCCTTTTCAAGAACCCCAATTCCTGCCACTGTCCTCAGGTACTGATCAACCCATTAATGTTCATCAGATTAAGATATTATAACTCATCTTTCGTTATGCATGTGGTTGAATTTGTGTTGTTTGTTCATCAGATTAGATTGCTTCCAGTTAAACTTTCTTCCTCATTTGGTGCTTGTTTATAAGTTTATAATAATCTTATCTTCTTTTTTTTCGGGTTTATTTGTTTATTTTTATGAGTGTAGGATTCAAAAGGGTACACAGGCATTGTGGAGGATTGCTGTTGTGATTATGAAACAGTGGACAGTGTTAATGCAGAAGTGTTGCACCCTCTGCTACAAGAGATTCTTAAAACTCCATTTTTCAGATATTTCAAGGTCTCTTTTGTTGTGCCCTCTTATTTATTTTATGCTACTGAATATTTCTTTTTGGATGTTGGTAATTTTAATTTTTCAATCCAAGCATCCAAGAGATTAGTCTTACCTTGTGACCAGTCACATGAATTCTTTACTTTGAACACATTCTTAGATGGCTATAGTGATTTAGGGAGGATGTTGTACTTTTGTTTTTACCTTTTGGGGGCTTATTTACTTGGTTCAAATGATAGGCCAAGCTCTGGTGTGACTGTCCCTTTTGGACCGAAGACGGTATGTGCCTCTTGCGTGACTGCAGCATCTGTGAATGCCCAGACAATGAATTTCCAGAACCTTTTAAGAGGCCCTTGCTCCAGGGCCTTGCACCTGACAGTATTGTGTGTCAAGAGGGAAAGCAGCAGGGGACTGTTGACCAGACGCTAGACAGTGGAGCTTTCAGAGGCTGGGTTGAGACAGATAATCCTTGGACAAATGATGATGAGACGGATAATGGTAATTTACAATATATGTCATGGACTGTGTGTTGCATAGCATTCGCTGTACTCGAGTTCTTAAGCTATTGTCTGTCGGAAGCTGGAGTCTATTGGTATTTTCAATTAGAAAGCATTTAGATATCGTTTAGTTATGAAGTGGTACATTTAAATTCACAAACTAGTTTTTTCATTACTTGTACCCCGCAATTTGGTTGAATGTCAGGTTCATGACTGATGATATAGTAAATGGTTCCTGAATGTAAACACTACCTCAGTTTTTATGTTTATTATTTGTTCATTTCATGTCTTACACCTGCTGTATTCTTGTACTAAAAGGTTTGTTCTTTCTAATAATATTGTGTAACGATTGACTCGACTTTCAATCTGAAGGTGAGATGACATATGTGAACCTTCTATTGAACCCTGAACGTTACACTGGCTATGCTGGTCCATCACCGAGAAGGATATGGGATGCTGTGTATTCTGAAAATTGCCTGAAATGTGAGTTCAACCTTTTGTTATATCTTTGTGGACAATTTGACTGCTCGTAACATTTTATGTTTAAAATGTTTTATATCTTACTTTCATATTGAGGTTATCTATCGCCAGTCCAACTCCTGCAATAAGGGGTACTGAGAAACTTAAATCTGAGGCTAGGTTGCATATCAATATGTTTTACTTAATGTTTTTGGTTTGTTATTCTGCGGATCCATCTCAGGACATTTGCCAGGAGAAAAAAGTATTATACAAATTAATATCTGGTCTTCACTCCTCAATTTCGATCCACATAGCTGCTGATTATCTTCTTGATAAGACTACTAATCTGGTTCTCCTTCTGCCTCTTATCATGTGACTATTTTTTTTTCCCCTGTGCACTTTGATTTCTTTTCTAAATTATGCAGTCGAGTAGTTACCAATGAAAGTAGAAAGTTTAAAAGCTGTCTGCCATACTGGTGTTGATTATCTGTAACCTGCGCATTGATCATCCATTAGTGGGTTGGATAATAACACTTAGGTTTGTCTCTCAGCATTTGCTTCACTAGTAATTAGTTTATACTGGATGTAGCATGAGCACCTTGACGTGGAAAAAGTACTTATTTCATCCACAAATTGCAGTGCATTAATGGATTGTGTGGGCTGCGCGAAGTGTCGGCTTTGGGGAAAGCTTCAGGTTCTTGGTCTTGGTACTGCATTAAAGATCCTCTTTTCTGTTGATTGCCAAAATCATCCAAATCAACCTGTGAGTTCTTGCAGCTCTCTTTTTAATTTATCTCTCACTGTATTTTCTTAATGTTCTAAAAACTGAACCAGATTGGTTGTTTCTAACCACGTTAATCAAAAACTTGCCTGCCGGTTTGGTTTATCCCCATGACTACTAAGAAATTTGAGGAAAAGAAAAGGAAAAGAGAAAACTAAGAAAACAAATCAAAGCAAGACAATAAAATTTTTAAAAACTAAGGAACAGCATGTGCATGGATGGATCAATTTCGAAAGTCATGGATACATGTTTATCTCATATATTTCTTTGTGCATGCAGTTGCAGCTGCAACGAAATGAAGTGATTGCTTTGATAAATCTGCTAAATCGACTCTCTGAATCTGTCAAATTTGTTCATCAAACTGGAGCTTCAATCAAGAACATGGGGGTTGCTGACGACCGGACTGAGGTATCTCACCATGTATTCAAGACATCCTTTTTGTATGCAGGCATGGAGACTTATTTGTGAATCATATTTGCAGGTTTGGGAAGCTTATAATTACAAATGTAAGTTGATCCGCCAATCTTCAAATACCAATTTTGGAAGCAGTGCAAAGCATATATCACACACTGATTCGTTGGCCATGTAAGTCAAATGTAAATTGTAAGATCCACGTCATATTGGATCAAGAGATACAAATGCCAAGCTGAAAATTCCAGACATAATAATGTTATTACACAGACTGACTTATACATATGAAACATGATAATGTAGACACAACAAAATAGTGCCATTAAATTATGTGGATCTTTTTGAACTTGGCTGTAGGCTTTATTCTTTTCAGTAGATACATGACGATGCCAATAATTAAGAAATTTATCAAAACCCCTGTGCACATACCCACTTTGCCTGCTGTCGACCTCACTGCTAACATGCCGGAAAAAAATGCCATCGCCATCCAAATACTGGAATACTGAACGAGAGTTGAACTTGTAGGTATGGCTAATTGAAATTTTATGATTGGTCCGAGTAACTCAATGAAGATCGCGATAAATGCGAGGGAAAAGGCTGCCATGTTAAGCGCACTAAAGAATCTGAAAAATCGAGAATCTTGTAAAGCCGCCATTCCGTCGCTTTTAAATCCGCCAGGAACGTTGAGCCCCGCTGCGAATGTGACGGTGGCGATAAGCGTTGCTACAAGTAGAATGCTATCACGCCCTTTTGGTACTTGATCCGAATGAGCTTGGCGCTTTTCTCTCATGTGTGCAACGCCGCCCGGGGATTCCGGTTTCTTGATATCGGAAGTGATTTGTTGTTGGAAAAATGGGATTCCAACTGAACGCCCCAGGTGATCCAAAACCTGACGATCACGTAAACTAATGCTTTCCTAAAAACATTGGAAAATCGACTATGTTTTGTAACATTTATTAAATAGGGTACAAAAACACATCGCAAATGACTAGTTAGTGTCATAAATGGTTATTTAGTCTAGTGATATTTCAAAGTTATGCTTGAAATTTTGCCACAAAACACAAGTCTTAAGCGTTGAATGAGAAAATTATTATATATATATATATATGTGTGTGTGTGTGTTTTTTTCTGTACAAATGTGTAAGAGAAACCTTTTTGATGGGTAACATCTCATGGAGTTTCTTATGATTGAATAATACGAAATAGGTTAAATTGTTAATGGTCCATGAACTATACCACGAGTTGCATTTTTGTACATGCACTCCATCAATAGTATCCTCTTTAAATTTGAACATCTGTTTCTTTATGTCAAGTCTGTCTAGTGGCCAATTTTTTAGGGGCAAATAGGAGTTTTAAGAGCATTCACAATCATGCTTTCTATTTTTTAATTAAATTTTAGCTAAAAACATATAAAGTTATTTTAGGAGCTTTCTATAAGATTTAAACTCCAATCATGCTCTCTAGTTTAGGAAGGAAGTCATAAATGCTATAACTTTTTCCAATCCATCTCTAAAATTTGTTTAAGGATGTAGTTTAGGGAGCTCATTGTGAATGCTCTAAGACCATCTCCAACCCATTTGGTGGAAACTCAAATTTTGAGTTTAGCCTCCAAAAATCTTCTCCAATCCATGTATTTGGGAGGGTGAAAATTTGAGAAAACTCAAAACTGGATTGGAATTTCAGACTGATTTCCTCCTGGACTGATAAATTTGTGGGCCCCAAATGTACTTTAATTTTATTTTTTTTATTTTTGCTGGTAGCCCATGTGATGGGCAATGCATGCTAGGCCCGCTGACAAGTGGGAAAAATCTTATTCCCATTTCCTTTATTAATGGCCAACGGCTACTTTTTCAAAAAATATGTTATGCTTTTTTTTATAAATATTCCAACAGCTATAAAAATATGTTATACTTGTTTTTATTTTAAAGTGAAATTCTATTATGTTTTGGAATTTTAATTTTTTTAGGTTAAATATTTAGAAAATTAAATCACGAGTATGGAAACAAAAATAATGTCAAGAAAAATTAATAAGAAAAAAAAATTAAGGGTTAATCATTCTTAAACAATTTAATAAAGTTGCGAACTCAAATTATGAGTCTGTTAGGTTGGAGGAAAAAAAAATTTGAGTCCTAAAAATACATGAATAGTTGTATTTTGGAAGGTGAAAATTTGAGTTTAGCCCCAACATGGTTGGAGATGGTCTAAGACCCAACATTTAGGAGCAACAAGGTCTTTCCCTGTTTTTTCTTCTTTATATTTTGGTTTCAGTTTTATTTAATTATTCTTTCTTATTTCAGTTTTATTTTTTTAGTTCAATTCTTTTTATAAATATTTGGAATGAATTTCCAAGTTTACCCATAACTTTACGGAAAATTTGACAGAATTTCCAAGTTCCCCCTAAGGCCAAATTTGTTGGAAATCCCTCCTTAGTATATTGTGGCTTTTGATTTCGGGTAGTGGAATTGGTGAGCACATGCACAGAGATATCATTATGGGTGGCATAATAATGATGTGGGGACCACTCCTTGTTTTATGGAGTGTTGTTTGCATGTGGAAGAGACTCACCCGTATGGAAGAGTCAAAAGGTGCGGTTTCTTCAAAGCTGGTGGGAGACAAGGTGCAATGATGGGTGAGGTTCTTTTTTACCAACATCATTGTGGCTTCCTTGGGCATGCGACTGGTTTCTTTGGCAAGCACGTTGGCTGTCTTTTGGAGATTAAAAATCAGCCCTTTCATTTGGTTATATAATGGGTGCATGCAAGTGTGTGTGTGCTTGTGTCGCACCAAAGAGCCAGAGAGAGAGAGCACGGCAGAGAGGGAGAGTGGGTTGCTTGTGAGATGCAAGCAAGCAGTCCCATGAATTCCTGGAGGATGTTTCAGCTGGAAATTAGCTGGGTTCATCAAAGGTTCAAGAGAGGGTATATCTCTTGGGGAGTGACAGTAAGTTTTGGGAAATACTGTGAGTGGGTGTACAAGGGACTCGGGTTTGGGTATAAAACTCTTGAGTGATATATTAAGTTATGTTGATTTAACTCAATATGTATTTTGTACTGTTAATATTCTCATAGTGAAAAACTGATAATACTGTCCGGGGATGTAGGCATGTTTTTGCTGAACCTTGTAAATTCTTGGTGTGTTCTCTCGTGTATTTACTCATTGTCATCTTGAGCTTGTTTGTTTGTATATTTCTTCCATTGGTTATGCCGTGAGGAGTGGGGAAACCGGTGTTTCCCCAACAAAATTATGATCAAACTATACTCAACACATCCTAGAGCTAGTAGAAGTTGAAAGAGAAAATGAAAATATGTGTTTTTATATCCATACAAATATGTGTCCGTGTATATTACTGCATACCTGTTCTCCAAAATTGTCACCAAGAAAAAAGTCGACGGCCTGTGAGAATTCCTCATTAATAGCAGTCTTGTCCACTCTACGATCATGTATCAAAGTTGTTATAATTTGGCGATTGTGTTGACGGGCAGCTAGATGCAAAGGAGTGTTTCCATCGTTATCTACTTCATTTATAAGTCCTGCAAGCGTAGGGTTCTTCAATATATAATTCACAACATTTATTTGTTCACCTAACACTGCAGCATGTAGAATCGTTTGGCCTTTGTCATTGAGCAAATCACAGGTATCAGGTCGACATCCAATCATCTCTTCCATTATTTTGGTGCAGCCTGAATAGGCTGCGACATGAAGAGCCGATAGTCCAGATTTGTCTAAGATGTAAGAAGCATCACTATCGAGTTGCAAGAGCACTCTTGTAGCTTCAAGATTTCCTCCCAAGGCTGCATAATGTAAGGGAGTCCACCCAAGTTCGTCGACTTCTCTTATTATACCAGGGATTTTGGACACCATGGTCTCCACAATGCCTAGCACAGAGGAAAAAATTAGAGCTGGTTTATGGGCAAGGAGCTGAGAATTTCTTCAATGACGATTTCGACACCACATGAAGCAATCCCACATATATATACGCAGAGGCGAAGCCGAATTCAATGATTTGGACACCATATGTTATAGACATACTAAAGAATTAAAAAATAAAAGGGGGCCAAGGCCACTTCTGGCCTAGGCCTCCCTCCGCCCCTGTATATATGTTTATGTAGAATAATGTTCTTCCATTGAATTGTCTGACAACATATATGAAATTGTGAATCTAGACAACTAATCCAGATGATTGCTACTAAACTTTGTGGTCCATATTTACAGAAAGTATTTGCCTTACGAAATCTAGCAGAAGAATATTTCTTTGTATATGCATGTATATTTTATAATATAAAAAAGAGAGAGGGGTATCAGTTGATGTTTACCTCTCCGTGTAAGATGTTTGCGAGTTACTGCCATATGCAAAGCCGTCACACCATTAGTTCCATGAAAAGAAGGAAGTATAGGAGACTCATTTAAAATATAAAGAACAATGTTTGCAGAGCCATTTCTAACAGCTAGGAACAACGGCGACTCATTGGCGCTATTAGTGAAAGAACACAATTGAGGATCGGCCTCCACTAACAGATTCACCACACCAACATGTCCATTGCGGACAGCAACATGCAACGCAGTATCCTTTTGTGAATTCGTCTTTCGGAGTAGCTCTTTATGAGCATTCGCATCAGCTGGCCCACTCTCCTGATCAGCTGGATCAATTAGCGTTCTCTGTGCGTGTTCGATGAGAAACTTTACAACTTCATGACAGCCTACCCTTGCAGCAACGTGCAAGGGAGTGTTGCCTTTCTTGTTGGTTGTCCAAAACAAGGGAGATTGTGTTGTGAATTAATGACTAACTCACTGCCCTTTTAAGATCTTGTTGTTGATGGACTTTAGACAAAGAACTCAATGATGGATGAGTCTTACACACACACACACAAATTAACCAAGAACAAATGACACAAGTGTTTATAGAGGTTCAGCAAATTGCCTACATCCTCTTTGGTGATCACCTTGAGAAATTTCACTAGTGAAGATAGGTTACAACTTTGGTTTACAAAAGGAAAACCCCCTTAGAACACTACCCTCACAATCTGTTTCTCTCACACCCTTGCTCAATACCTTGATACACTTAGAGAACTCACTTGCTCTCACCTTGGCAATCTTGACAAAACTGAAAACTTCAACTCTCTCTACACAGAATTCCAGCTTCTACCACTTACTATTATTCAACTTGTTTTCTCCCTTGTGTTATCTTACTTCATCCCATTACCTACACAAGCCAATGGACAAGATATAGGATATCTGATTGTCCTCCACGTTCTTTCCTTTTAGTCACCACTTAGACTAAGGGTCAGATCAGGTAGGTAATACAATCCCACTCAGCCACCTCCATTAAACCAGAAAATGGAGAGGAGATTATTCAAAATAAGATAACCAATTAGCCATGAGTGCTCTCCCAACTATCCAGCAAGTAGTCAACGTCCATTTAACTCAGAAGTGACTCACTAGGCACCTGCAAACTTGTGGAAAGCGATAGCCCTTGAAAAGTCAGTTGAAAATACGTAAGCAAAACATCACAGGCATGACCTGGAGCGACCGGTCGCCAGAAGATTTTCCCTCCAAACTTTGAATCTGCTCTGGACGACCGGTCGCAAATGTCGTGCGACCGGTCGCTTGTGCTTCCTGCGACCGGTCGCAAGTAACTAGCGACCGGTCGCTTCTTTAGTTTTGCTCCAGACTTCGAATCTGCTTCTCGCGACCGGTCGCCAATTCCTCAGCGACCGGTCGCTTTGGGCAGACTCAAAAAATCCTCCTTCAGCGCCAAAACAACCTTGTATCCTTAGGTGAGCCATTTTTCCAACAATCCCCACCATGGCGAGCCTAATACTCCTTGTGGACATCATTGCCTTCTAGGACATCTATAATATCTTGAGAATCGTCCTAATAACTCTCAAGAACTCCACCTCAATCTTTAGCATGTAACAAGATTGAGCAAGCTCAAACAATGCTTGAACTTTGCTGCCTGACTGGCTTTGTTAGGCAATCTGAAGCGTTCTCATTTGTATGAACCTTCATTATTGTGATGTCTCCATCATTCACCCAATCCCTTATCCGGTGGTATCTCACATCAATGTGTTTGGACCTCCCATGGAACACTTGATTCTTCACTAAGCAAATAGCGCTTTGACTGTCACTTAGAATCACCACCAAGTCTTGAGCTATCCCAAATTCTTTTGCCAATCCCTTCAGCCATACCGCTTCTTTTGAAGCTTCCGTTAAAGCCATATACTTCGCTTCCGTAGTAGACAAGGCACTAACTGATTGCAACACTGCTCTCCAACTAATCGGTCCTCCACCACAAGTGAAGACATATCCTGTGGTGGATCTCCTCTTGTCTAAATCTCCTGCATAATCAGAATCTACATACCCCGACACACATGCCTTTCCTTGTTGTCTTTCAAACAATATCCCAAGCCTTTTGGTGCCCTTCAAGTACCTGAGAATCCATTTTGCTGCTGTCCAATGTTGCTTTCCAGGATTCGCCATATACCTTGACACCACACTTACGGCTTGGGCTAAGTCGGGGCGTGTGCAAACCATTGCATACATGAGACACCCTACCAAGCTTGCATATGGAACTTTACTCATTTCCTCCTTCTCCTCATCCGTAGAAGGACATTCTTTCGCACTTAACTTAAAATGCGCCGCCAAAGGAGTAGACACCGGCTTGCAATCCATCATATTGAACCTTTCAAGTACCTTGGAAATGTACTTGCTTTGTGACAGCCACAACTTGCCTTCATTTGTCTCTCCTTATCTCCATTCCTAGGATCTTTTGTGCAGCTCCAAGATCTTTCATGTCAAACCCTTCCAAGCAATGTCTTCAAATTCTGGATTTTTGACATGTCTTTACATGCAATTAGCATGTCATCAACATAAAGAAGCAAAATGATGAAGTTACCATCCTTGAATGCATGAGAGTAAACACAACAATCAGATTCACATCTTCTATACCCAATCTTCATCATGTAAGAATCAAAGCACTTGTTCCACTGTCTTGGAGATTGCTTCAGCCCATACAAAGACTTCTTCAACCTACAAACCAGATTTTCCTTCCCTGCTTCAATGAACCCTTGAGGTTGGCTCATGTAGATGTCTTCCTCCAATTCACCATGAAGGAAGGCAGTCTTCACATCCATTTGTTCCACCTCCATGTCCTCTTGTGCTACTATGGAGAGTAGTAGTCGTATAGAAGTATGTTTCACCACCGGAGAGAAGATTTCATCATAATCAACTCCCTCCTTTTGCAAGAATCCTTTTGCCACCAACCGAGCTTTGAATAAGGTGGCACCTTTCTCATGCATTTCTTCTTTCTTCCTAAACACCCATTTGCAGCCAATAACCTTGCGACCTTTGGGTTTAGGAACTAACTCCCAAACTGAGTTTTGGTGTAGAGATTCCATCTCTTGCATCATAGCTTCCATCCAACTTTCCCGTTCCTTGTTCTCAACAGCTTCTTGGAACGTGGTTGGTTCTTCTTCACTAGCATTTAGGGCATAGTGAACTGCATCCATTTCCCATCCAAACCTTTGAGGTGGTTTGATGGTTCTCTTGGGCCTGGACCGAGCTATAGATGATGGCTCCACCTGTTCTTGAGCCTCTTCTTCTTCTTCATGAGTTTGTTGTTGATGCTGCCCAGCTTCTTCCTCTTCAATGTCAGACTCCACCTCCTCCTGAACGTCTTCAGTTGACTGTTTCTGAGTAGTCTTTCTTGACACCTTCTTGAGTGGAACTTGAAAGGTTGTTTTTTCCTCAACAACATCCTCCTTTGCCTCTGAATTCTTGACTTTGTTCATAGGTATGGTCTTCTCATCAAACACAACATTTCTGCTGAGTATCTTCTTGTGGTTCACTGGATCCCACAGCTTGTAGCCCTTCACACCACTCTCAAATCCAATGAAAATACATTCAAGAGACTTTGGCTTCAACTTGGATCTTTCATCACTTGGAATAAGTGCATATGCACTGCATCCAAACACTTTAAGATTTGAATAATCAATTAACTTATTAGACCATACCTCCTCTGCACACTTGAACTCAAGATTTCTTGAAGGCGATCGGTTAACCAAATAGGCAGCGTGGTTAACCGTTTCTGCCCAAAAGATTCGGGCAACCCTGCATGAATCCTCATACATCTCTCACGCTCCATGAGAGTTTGGTTCATCCTCTCCACAGCTCCATTTTGTTGGGGTGTCTTCTTCACGGTAAAGTGCCTCTTAATGCCTTCACTTTTGCAAAACTCAAGGAACTTGCTGTCCTTATATTCACCACCATTGTCACTCTTTAGGATCTTGATCTTTCTTCCGGTTAGGTTCTCTACTTCCGCCTTCCACTCATTGAATTTGGTGAAGACCTCAGATTTCTCCTTCATGAAGTAGACCCAAACCTTCCTTGAAAAATCATCCAAGAAAGTCACGAAATAGCGAGCTCCACCCTTCGATTTAACCGGTGATGGTCCCATACATCCGTGTGAATATAATCTAGCACACCCGTGCTTTCTTCCTCTTTGTTTCGCTGCTTGAAAGCTATCTTTGATTGTTTTCCCATTGTACAAAATCTGCAGAACTCCAGCTTGCAACTTTGAACACCTTTCAACAATTTCCTATTGTGTAGTTCCTGCATGCCCCTCTCACTCATGTGCCCTAGCCTCAAATACCAAAGCTGAGTTTCATCTTCCAAGTCCTTGCTTGTAGATACAGCTGCTCCACCTGTGATTGTTGTACCACACAACCTATATAGACAATTAGGTTGAATCTCTCCATTCATAACCACAAGTGAACCTTTTGAGATTATGAGTTTCCCTCCATATGCTTTGAATGAATAACCATTCTTGTCAAGAGTTCCAAGGGAAATGAGATTCTTACGCAACTTTGGAATGTACCTCACCATTCCAAGCGTCCTAACAGCCCCATCATGCATCTTCACCTTGATTGTACCGGTGCCTTTGACTCTACACATTGAGTCATCCCCCATCATCACTTCACTGCTATCTTCTTTCTCATACGTGTCAAACCACTCCTTGTTTGAGCACATATGATATGAGCATCCGGAATCCAAAATCCAATCGGAAGAGGAACACCTTGAAGAATTAGCCAATGCATTTGTTTTAACATTGCCATTAACACACAAAAGCTCACCATCACTTTCTGTGACATCCTCAACTGTGTTTGCTGCATTCTTCCCTTTGTTCTTCTTCTCCTTCCATATGGGACAATTCTTTTTCCAATGCTCATTTGACCCACACTCGAAACAACCTTCCTTTGCCTTGGATTTGGACCTTCCTCTATTGCCTTTCTTGCCTTCACGCTTCTTTGAACGGCCTCTCTCTCCAGTCTTTGCAACTAGACCTTCGCCTTGAGAGTTTTCTCCCGAACGTTGAGTCATCCTATGGTGTGTCATGATGTCTTGCACCACAGGCTCAAAATCAAGAGTAACATTTCCGAACATAAGAGTGGTTCGAAAGTGTTTATAGGACGGAGGCAAGGATGTCAACAACATAAGAGCCTTATCCTCCGGACTATAATTCACATCCATTCTCTGCAAGTCAGCAACACATCTATTGAAACTACTTAGATGTTCCATTAGATTTCCTCCATCCTCCATCTTAAGATTCAGGAGCTCTTCCTTGAGGAAGAGTTTGTTGGACAACGACTTCCCTGCAAACATCTCTTCGAGCTTCTCCCATGTTTGCTTTGCCGTATCCTTTATCACGTTGATGAGCACCTCATCGGAGAGATAGTTTTCGATGGCTCCTCTGGCTAACTCGTCAAGAACTCCCCACTCATCATCCGTCATGCTTGCTGGCTTCTTCTCATTGCCAACCAACACAACATGGAGTTGTTGTTGTGTAAGAGCTGACTTCATCCTTCATTGCCAAAGAGTGAAGTTCTCCTTCCCTGTGAAAGGCTTTAACTCCACCTTCATGCTTGCTACGTGTGGTTGCTTCACATGCTGTGAACTGCTACCACTCTCAGCTTCTAAGTCACTTGCCATCTTCAACACACTAGCACTCCAAGAGAAGAACTAGCTTCAGCTCCCAAAAACACAGCTCTGATACCACTTGTTGTGAATTAATGACTAACTCACTGCCCTTTTAAGATCTTGTTGTTGATGGACTTTAGACAAAGAACTCAATGATGGATGAGTCTTACACACACACACAAATTAACCAAGAACAAATGACACAAGTGTTTATAGAGGTTCAGCAAATTGCCTACATCCTCTTTGGTGATCACCTTGAGAAATTTCACTAGTGAAGATAGGTTACAACTTTGGTTTACAAAAGGAAAACCCCCTTAGAACACTACCCTCACAATCTGTTTCTCTCACACCCTTGCTCAATACCTTGATACACTTAGAGAACTCACTTGCTCTCACCTTGGCAATCTTGACAAAACTGAAAACTCCAACTCTCTCTACACAGAATTCCAGCTTCTACCACTTACTATTATTCAACTTGTTTTCTCCCTTGTGTTATCTTACTTCATCTCATTACCTACACAAGCCAATGGACAAGATATAGGATATCTGATTGTCCTCCACGTTCTTTCCTTTTAGTCACCACTTAGACTAAGGGTCAGATCAGGTAGGTAATACAATCCCACTCAGCCACCTCCATTAAACCAGAAAATGGAGAGGAGATTATTCAAAATAAGATAACCAATTAGCCATGAGTGCTCTCCCAACTATCCAGCAAGTAGTCAACGTCCATTTAACTCAGAAGTGACTCACTAGGCACCTGCAAACTGTGGAAAGCGATAGCCCTTGAAAAGTCAGTTGAAAATACGTAAGCAAAACATCACAGGCACGACTGGAGCGACCGTCGTCAGGAATGGGCGACCCGTCGCAGAAGATTTTCCCTCCAAACTTTGAATCCCGCTCTGGACGACCGGTCGCTTGTGCTTCCTGCGACCGGTCGCAAGTAACTAGCGACCGGTCGCTTCTTTAGTTTTGCTCCAGACTTTCAACCCTTCTGGCGGCGCGTCGCCAATTCCTCAGCGACCGGTCGCTTTGGGCAGACTCAAAAAATCCTCCTTCAGTGCCAAAACAACCTTGTATCCTTAGGTGAGCCATTTTTCCAACAGATTGATCATCAAGCGGGGCATTTTTGAAGAAATCTATTTGCTTGAATTCAGCTGCGACGTGAAGTATATTGTTGTCTTTAGGAGTTCTCTGATCAAGAAAACGATTTGATACGTTGCCATCTCTAGCTGTTCTGAAGAAACCAAGGTCTCCCGATCTTGCCGCCTTATAAAGGGAAGGATCCATGGCCTTGAACTCCCTCTCCCAGCTTTCTCACGGCTAGTTCAAGTACTTAATTATGAACTCCCTCTCTCTCAAATTGTGTTTTCAAAATCTCTCTTTAGTTTATATCAATTTTCTCTCTCTCTCTCTCTCTGAGGACCACACGTCTGGCTCGTTGGCTCGTTTTTGTGTTGTATATTATGTATGAACAACTAGAGAAAAGGTCCAACTACTCCATTAAATGAGACCGGGTAAGAGAGACATGTGGGAGTGATATACAAGTTCTTTTCCCACGCGGAAGAGGATTTGTTGTCCCTGTTTTGCGTGTCCCCGTATGTCCCCATTTTGACTTCTCTTTCCTTTAGGTAGATGGTCAATGATTTGGGTTAGTCCTCACCATTCTTGGTATGCTTTGGTGACTGTTGAATTAAATATAATAAAAACAAAGCTAACTTGAACTCAAATCAATAAAATATTTGGGTTAGTCCTCACCATTCTTGATATGCTTTGGTGTGCTTTTATATTAAACAATTCAAATTAAAGTTTTATTATTTTTTCTAAAGGCTAAAGCTTCTAAAATGCACTGAGAAACCAAAACCAGGCCAATTACCACCTAGTTTTCATCAGGCTCCAGATCTAACACCATCCCTCTATCGTAATTAGATTTACCATTTGGAGTTTGATTTTTAGGTTTCAATCCAAGGCTTTCATAACGTTTTTATAGATTTTTCCGTTTCTTCGGTATGTTATGGATTATATTTGGTTTTTCTTTTTCTCAGATGATGAAGATGATGAGGACAAAGAAGAAACGCTCAAGATTTAATTAATTTTTACCAGTTGGAGTTTGATTTTTGTACTTTCTATTTTGATTTTTAGGTTTGAATTATGGGCTGTCATTTTGTACTTTTAGATTTTTCGTTTGTTAATCAAGTTATGGATTATACTTAATGATTATATTTGGTTTTTCTTTTTTAGATGACGAAGATGATGAGGACAGACAACACTTAATGATGCCATAAGACTAAATTGGAATTAATCAATTAGAGAATTGTAATTAATTGTTTTTGATTGAAAATTGTAATGGAATTGCAATCAAATGATATAATTATTGAATTGTTTCTTTGTGTATTGAATGGTAGTGATTGTACGTATATATATTATTCAACTACTGTATATTTATTAGTCAATTATTGAAAAATGAAAAGGATGAGATACGCCAAATAAAAAAGAAAAAGAAATATATCAAATAGAAATTTAATACACAAATAAATATTTAAGTAAAACTTTAGATATATTAAAATTTAAGGCTAAAGTTGATTTGACGTGTTGTGGGCCCCATGCACTTCAGAGGCGGTTGACAGTCAACTAAAATTTGTCACGAAGCTGTTAAATTCGTGACAAAGAACAATAGTAAAGGCTTCATATATCTATTGGGCTTACTCAAAATTCGTGACCAACCCAAAATTCGTAACTGCAGCGTTACTATTGGGCTTACTCACCAACAAAGGTGACTGTTGCTGTCAACAAAAAATATGGGAACTATTGCTGACTTTTTTTTGTAGTGTATACAAGTTCTTTTCCCACGCGGAAGGGGATTTGTGGTTCCTGTTTTGCGTGCCCCGTATGACTTTTTTTCTATTTTTTGTCAACAAAGATATCATAAAAGTCAAACGGCGAAGGCCCAAAGGGGAGCCAAACCCAACCAAACAAACAGGACAGGACAGACAAACCAAACCAAAGAACTAAAAACAAGAATAGGAAGCAAAAACACCAAACGAAAAAACCACACAACATAGGATTAAGCACCAGGCAAAGGGTAAGGAAGACCATCCCGAGATAAAATATGAACTAGAGAGGATGGAGGTCGCACAAGCCATGACTCCAAGCACATCCCCTTCCTGGCAAGCGAGGCAACGGCATCCGCAGATCGGTTCGCTTCACGAGGCACCCAAGCCCAATTCAGATTTGTGAAATAGGCTTTAAGAAACCTAATATACTTAGACCCCGTTTGGTTCATGAGAAATGAAACTTGGAGATGAGAAATCAATTGTTTTCCCATGTTTGGTAAGTTACGCATGAGAAATCGTTGCCTGACACATGGGAAAGTAGGGGGAAAGTGAAGTCATCCTCCCTCATTGGGTTTTAGTTTCCCTTCTCATGGGAAAGTAAGGCCAGCATTAAATGCACCTTTTTTCTGATTAATTTGTCCTTACTAATAATTTATAAGGGTATATTAATGATTTGCCCCCTGAACTTGTACCGGATTGCGCCCACCCCTAATTTTAACCGTAACTTAACACTGCTATGTTATGTAAAACAAAAAATTGGGGCCAAAGCATCTAATGTCAAAGGGAAAAATGCACCAAGTCGTTTGAGTAATACTTCGGAAGAACTATAACCCTATGTTTGGATGAGTAAAAATAACTAGAATTTAACTAAAAGTCGAGAATTTAATAGGAGAAATTGACAATTCCCTTGTTTGGCAACTTAAGCGGGGAACTTAAAAAATGATGTGCGGAAAAAATCATGAAAATTGGTGTATCAAATTCCTGAATTTAATTTCCACCAAAATAAGAGTCATTTGACAATTTTCATAGTGCCATTTACAAAATTCTATCATTTGCAAAATTCGACATATATAAATCTAAACAGTGAAATAATCAATTACTAGAAATTGAAATGATGAAAATGTAAATTCCGTCATTTTAGAATTCTATGTAATTTTCAATTCATTTATTCAAACGGACGGTAAAGAAATGTAAAACAAGAAAAGCACAATAAATAAAAGTTCACATAACTTATGATCAGAAAACCAAGAAACACTTGTTAAAACTAATCTTTAAAAAACAAAACCAAAAAAAACCAAAAAGACTTATAAGTTACACGGTTGACAGCCTGGCCGGTTGTTTCTCCCTCAATTTTCGATACGTAGTCGAAATCACGTGCATCAAAACAAGTACCAGCCCGAACACACCAAGTATATTGAGAACAATATCAAGAGGTTTACCTGCAAAGGGTTTTCTAAGTGAAAGCATTCTGCGGCGTTTGGGCGTCACTGCCATCATGGCCGATATAAATGCTACCAGCAACCCTCCGATGGAATACTGAATGAGACTTGCAGGTGTGGCTATTTCGATTGACGAGATACGTATTGGAGTTGATTCGTTATAGATTGCAAGAATTGCAAGCAAAAAGCTTACCAGGTTGAAAAACTGAAATACTTTGAAAAATGTATCTTCCGATAGAGCCGGCTCTCCGTCGCTTTTAAATCCACCCGGAGGGGTTAAAGCTGCTGCAAAAGTGACGGTTGCGATAAGCGTCGTCACCACTAGTTTGGTATCTTGTCTTTGCAAGGCCTGATTGGAAGTAGATTGCGGGTTTTGCCTCTTGTGTTCAATGGCCGATGTGCCGGGCGTATCCTTCTCTGAAGTTTCCAGTTTGTTGAAATCATCGCTGATTTTTCGTTGGAAAAATGGACCACCTACGCAGGACCCCAACTGGTGCAAAACCGGACTGTCAATAGTTCCCTAAACAATACAGAGAGAGAGAGAGATGGAGTAAACTTGTCAAAGATTATTAATAGATCCTTTTCAAAACAGAAAAAAGAAAAATAATAGATCAATTCAATTCCAATAATATTATTTGTACTATATTTATTTACCTCTGTATTAGAGAGGTGGTCAGTACACACACTCTGACTCATCTAGAAGTTGAAAGAAAAAACCAAATAACTTTTGATACAGTGATATTTATCCTTCTCAAGATTTGAAAAAGTTGCAATTTTCATCTCCCCAATTAATCCAATAAAAAAAATGTGGGAGATCAGGCGAAACTGAGTTTTTTTAATTTGTCTGAAGTTGATCCACATTCAAACCATTTCAAACTAAATACAAGTTTATGACTCCTTAAAACGTGATTAAAGCATCCTTATTCTTTGCTTTGTAAGTGATTCTTAAACTTGATTTTGGTGCAAATTAGTCCCTTTATATGCAAGGATCAAAATACTGAGCTATACTTCTGACCAAAGTAACACAAAAAAGAAAAAGAAAAAAAAATACTGTTTATTTTTTATATAATTTTTTATGTGTGTGTGCACCTGTATTGCGTACCTGTTCTTCACTATTTTGACCAAGAAAAATATCAACGGCTTTTGAGAACTTTTTATTGACAGCAGCCTTGTCCACTCTATGGTCGCCCGTCAAAATGGAGATAATTTCTACTTTCTTGTTAATAACAGCGATATGCAAAGGAGTGTTTCCGTCTTCATCAGCTTCATTAATAAGTCCCGTAAGTTTAGGCGTCCTTAATATGTACTGAACCACCTTTCCTTGTCCACCTAAAATTGCAGAATGAAGAACCGTTTGGCCCTTTGAATTAAGCAAATCGCAAGTATCAGGTTGATATCGAATTAACTCTTCCATCACTTTGGTGTGGCCTGCATAGGCTGCAACATGGAGAGCTGACATTTCTGATAAGTCCAGGATATAAGAAGCAGAACTATCAGATTCCATCAGTAGTTGAGTAGCTTCAACATTCCCTGTGAATGCTGCGTAGTGCAAGGGAGTCCATCCAATAGCATCAACTTCTTTAATTAAGTCACGGTTTTTGGACACCAGAATCTCGACAACGCCTACCATGTTGATATAGGAAAAACTAAAGAGGTGAGAAGTGGTGAAAATTTCCACCAAAATAAAATCATCGTAATATAAAATCAACACATTTCATCAGGTGATGCCATGTTCACGTACCTTTGTCTTTGAGTTGTTCTTGAGTCACTGCGGCATGCAAAGCTGTCAATCCGTTTGTCCCCTGGAAAGAAGGAGAAACGCCAGACTCGTACACCTTCAAAATACAATGAACAATGCTTGGAGTGCCTTTTCTAACAGCTAGGAACAAGGGCGACTCATTTGCCTTATTAGTGAAACAACACAATTGAGGATCGGCTTCCATTAACCGAATCACAACTTCACTGTGATTGTATCGAACAGCAAGATGCAACGTTGTGTCGTTATCCGAGTTTTTCACTCGGAGTAACTTGTTTTGAGATTCACCATCAGCTGGTCCACTCTCCTCGTCACCTTTTTCCATATGATGAAGCGTTTTCCTTGCATGTTCAATGAGGAACTCAACTACTTCAACACATCCTACTTTAGCAGCAAAGTGCAGTGGAGTGTCACCCTTCTTGTTGGTTGCCCAAAACAGCTGACCAAATTGATCTGGATCGACATTTTCAAAGAAATCTATTTGCTTGAATTCAGCGGAAATATGAAAAATATTGTTGTCTTTGGGCGTTTTCTGATGGAGAAGATCAATAGATGCACCACCATCTCTAATTATTTGTCTCAAGAAACCAACATCACCTGATGTTGCCGCCTCATACAGAGAAGGATCCATGGCTAGCTAGCTTTGATCTCTCTCTCTCTCTCTCAAAGTAGTGGGCAAAGCACCTATTAATTATTACCATATTTAATCTTTTTTAATAAATACACATCGCCCGATGTTGCCGCCTCATATACCAAACGATCCATGACTTTCAACTTTGTACGACGTCCTAATTTTAGGATTTTGGTGATAACTGTAATGAATGTAAATGTAAGAAACAAAATGATAATAATGTAAATGTGATTAAATAATTAAAGCTATAAAAATTGAAATTAAACTTGAATTTAAAGATAATTTAAATTAAATTGTAAGAAAGTAAACTTATTCAGTTATACTAGAAAAATAAAGAATTTGGATAATTTAAAGTGTTTGAAGATAAATCCTGAGTATTGAAAGATGTAGGATAAAAAGATAGGTTTGTGTGTTGAGTCGGATATCCTTTCCGCTCGTAAGAAGAGCTTTCTTTGGCTCACGGTTCGACCATTAGATAGCCTCAAACTGACTTTTCTTTGAAAATCCTTCCAAAGATATTTAATAAGAATTTCCCCACCAATTGCCCCACCACCACCAATAATTCACAGAGATGCTTGGTGATCTCGTGAGTCGTGACAACTAGTGGCAAATCCAGCAAATTTTAGTTTGGAAAAGTTGTGCTTCTTGTTTTTATAATTGATTCCCCTTCATTCTATGCTGACCACGCCCCACCACCCCCCAACCCCCAATTGCCCCACCACTACCAATAATTCTTATCAATAATTCACATACTGAGTAGGACTTGACCTTTTGCTCCCACCAGCGAACATAAAACGTCTCCACTTCTTCTTCTTTCAGATCTTCCTTCTTCTATGTAAATAAGATGCCCAGATCTTCCTTCTTCTTCTTCTTCATCCAGCGGTGCCCCCACTCATCAATTCTTCTTCTTCATCCTTAAGAAGTCCAGATCTTCCTTTTTCTTCTTCATCCAGCGGCGCGCCCCCACTCATTAGATTCTTCTTCTTCATTCTTTATTGTCGGCGCCGTCGGGTTCTCTTCTCTATTTTCATTTTGTTTTCTCACGCGTGCTTCTCTGTTCTGATTGCTGGTCTTATCCTTTGGACAAAAGGATTTTGTTTTTTTAATACTCACAGTTTCACCCACTCCCCCCACGTGATGGTTGATCTTATCCTTTTAACAAAAGGATTTTGTTTTGTTTGTCTTATTAAAAGTAATGATATTATAACCAAGTGGAAGTATGTTAAAAGTAATAATATTATCAGTTTTATATTATTTAAAATATGTTTTAAATTATATATATTGTTATTTTTATGTTTTTATATATTTTTTAAATTGTCGTTTACATGACGTATCGTATCCTATATTTTTTATACATATCGTATCGTATCGCTGTATTCGTATCCGTGTCATTAATCTTCCTATGGTGGAAGTAGAAGCTATTCGTGATGCGCTAACTCATGCCCAAATTGCGAATTTAAACAAAGTTATTGTGGAGTCTAATTCGCAGCTCATTCGGATGTTTCAAGGAGTAACCCCTGTTGATGCTAGGATTGAAGGAATTATTTTTTATATCAAAAATCTGGCTCAACAATTTCAGTCGGTGATGTATTCCTCTATCTATAGACTGTGTAATCAAGCTGCTCACCTGGTTGCAGTCTTTGTGAGTCGAACAGGGGGTACCGATTTGTGGGACTATTTATGGCTAGAGTGGCTTTTCAATACTCTGGCTAGGGGTGGGCATTTAAACTGAGAAATCGGACCGAATCGGTTTAATCCGGTTCAATTTCAGTTCTTATGTTAAAAAAACAAGACCAGTCCGAACTGGACCGGTCATATTAAATATATATTTTACTTACACATGGCGTTCTATTATTTGTGTTTGTATTAAAACATTGTAATTAAAAAGTAAGTTGGGTGTGCATTCACGATGTTGATGTCTTGGGCAGAGAAAATAGAACAGCTCTTTTCTATTATTTTTTTATGAAACCTTTCTTACTTTTTGTTTGAGGTCCACACCTATTCTCTCACTTTCTCTGATCCCATGCCTATTTATACTAAAATATTGTAATTAAAATGCAAGTTGGGTGGGCATTCATGATGTTGATGTCTTGGGCAGAGAGAAGAGAACGACTTTTTTTTAATTTTTTAATAAAATCTTTCATACTTTTTGACGTCTCTTGTTTATCCCTCTCATTTCTCTGATTTCTTTTTCTCTCTCTCATTCTGTCTTTCCTCTCTTCTTGCTCACCGGTTCTTTTTTTGGTGAATAAGGGGGGCAGGGCCCCAGCAACAAACAAACTAACTAATATTACAACAGACCCATCGGGGTCTTAGAGGAATCCATCACGTCGTCAGCTAGGCAGGTGCCAATCCAGGCTGGAGCAGAGTCAAAAGGGCAGACGCCCAGATCACCATTGTAGCTCGCTTGGGCTAAGCAGTCAGCCACACAATTCTGTTCACCGTATACATGGTTGACTCCACAATTTCCAAGTTGTTCTGCAAACCTTCTGTAGTCAGAGAGCACACCAGCAAGGGGATGAGAGCTAGGGGTCCCAGACCTTTGGAAAAGCTGAACTGCAGGAGCAGAAGACATCTCAACCACAAGGTTAGGGATGCCTTTTTCAGCTGCCAATTTGAGACCAAAGAACAGCCTCATATCTCAGCCTCAAGAATTTGGCCTTTACCCAGATTAACAGTAAAACACCTGACCCAGTCCCCTGTAGAATCACGGATAACACCTCCAGAACCAATAGCACCATTAGAATTTTTCCGAGACCCATCAACATTCAGTTTGAAGCCGCCAGTAGTAGGGGGCTCCCAAGCTAAAGAAACCAGAGTCTTTGGAGTTTTGGTCAGAGGAGCATAAGCATTGGAGGACCATTCATTAGCAGCCTTTAAAATAGTAGAAGATGGGCTGAAAGGAAGGGGCTCCTCCTCATTAAACACAAATTGGTTTCTCCATTTCCATAAATACCAACAAGTAAAGACAAATCCAGGACTCCAAGGCATACCAGCAGTCCAACTGGTTCTAGAAAGCAGATTACTAAGGATCCATGTTCTGAGGTCAGCGTGGAAGAACTGTGTGCGTTGAGAGTGAGTTAGCATGCCAGTCCATATGCTCTGAGCTCTGGGACAATCTCTGAGAATGTGGAGGACAGATTCAGAGCTCCAACCACAGATTCCACAGGAGGGGTCAGAAGTTAGGTTTCTAGTAGCCCTTTGTTCATTGGAGGAGATTTTGTTATGGTAAGCCAACCAGAAGAAAATCTGAAGCTTGGGGGGAATTTTCAGTTTCCAAATGAGTTTCCAGAAGGGGTCAGCCCAAGGAGTTGTTAGCAAAAAGCAGCTCATACGCAGTTTTGACAGTGAAGATACCATTGGCAGTGTGCTTCCAGATCTGGGAATCCTGAGATTGCTATTAAACCCAATAGGGAGCTGATGATTTGTTGTACCAGGTCCTCACTAAGCACAGAGCGCAACTTTCCAATATCCCACCAACCATCAATGACAAAGCTTTTGATATTGCAAGTTAACTGATCTGGGGTTAGGGTATCTGCATGATTCATCAGTGGCCCAGGAGAGATCCAGTGGTCCGTCCAGAAACGCACAGTATCCCCCTTGCCAATACGCCATTTCATGCCTTTACCAAGGAGATCAGCACCATGAAGAATCCCTTTCCAAGTGGTGGAGCAGCCTTGTTTTTCTTTCAGGGAGGGGTCAAGTATGGTATTCCATTTGAGATATTTGGTTTCGAAAATTTTTGCCCATAAGCCCTCATCCTTACAATGTAAGCGCCATCCAATTTTTGCAAGTAAAGCCTGGTTCATGTCAGAGGTTTTTTTAAAACTGAATCCACCTTTGGATTTGGGTCTGCAAAGCAAGTCCCATTGGCATAGGCGAATTTTCTGCTTATTTGCACTACCACCCCAAAAGAAGTTTCTGTTAACACGGTCCAAATCTTTACAGGTAGACATTGGGAGCTTAGCAGTTTGCATAGCATAGACAGGAATTGCAGCAGTTCCAGCTTGGATCAGGGTAGTTCTTCCTGCCATAGACAGAAGGTAACTCTTCCAAGAAGCCAATCTCTGATGGACCTTATCCACCAATTTTCTATGAGTGTTGCGGGAGACTCTTGAGTGGAGCAGAGGCATCCCTAGGTAATGACCGAGGTTATCAGTGAGGGGGGACCCACATATACAACTGATCTCAGGCAGCCAAAGCATTACCAGTGTTGGGAGAAGGTAGATTGCAGACTTATCAAAGTTCAGTTTGGCCAGAGGCGCTGCAAAAAATCTCAAGGCAATCTTTCATCACTCTAGCTTGTTGGGTGCTAGCTTCAGTGAATAAGATCAAGTAATCAGCAAATAAGAGGTGAGAGACAAGAGGACCAGATTGAGAGCTCTTAACAGGGTTCCACTTCTTCCTCCGTACAAAGTCAAAAATGATGTGTGAAAGTTTCTCAATGCACAGGACAAAAAGATACGGAGAAAGGGGATCCGCTTGTCTAATACCATTGGTGGGGGTGAAACTGTCAGTGAGTTCCCCATTGACACACACCTGATACCTAACAGTGGAGACGCAAGACATAATCAGCTGGCTAAGCATGGATGGAAGACCAATTTCATTAAGAACATACCTGATAAGGTTCCAGTTCAGCCTGTCATAGGCCTTGGATAAGTCAACCTTCCAGGCTATGAAGCCCTTTCTCCCTTAGAGTTTTTGAATTTGTGCATGAGTTCTTGGGCCACAAGGATGTTGTCAGAAATTTGTCTCCAGGGACAAAGCTAACCTAGTTAGGGCTAATTAAGGTAGACATCAGAGGCTTTAAACGGGTAACAATGGTTTTGGAAAGAACCTTGTAAAGGGTGCAACAAAGGCTTATGGGACGGAACTGGGCCATTGTTTGAGGGCTGAGCTTTAGGAACCAGAGTTATCAAAGTACCATTCAAAGCTTCGGGCACACGACAGTCAGCATAGGTTTTAGAGACCATATCAACAATATCTTTTCCACATAAGCTCCAGGACCGTTGGTAGAAACTTGAAGGGAAACCATCGACACCAGGAGCTTTTAGACTACCAATATTAAAGAGGCTATCCTTAACTTCCATAACATTGATATCTCTAGTGAGGAGGTCAAGCTCCGCATTCTCAATAACGGGAAAGAGATTAGGAATTTGACAGTCGCATTGCACAACTTGAGTCTGGGTGAATAAGTTGGAGAAGTAACTAACAGCCAAAGCCTTAATATCCGCAGCATTTTCAACCCAATCACCAAGCTCATTTTGCAGTCTTTCAATTATGTTCTTCCTCCTCCTTATAACCGTAGTCATGTGGAAGAATTTAGTGTTTCTATCCCCATTTGCAGCCAATGGATTCTGGATTTTTGGCGCCAAAACATAGAGTCTTGTTCAAGGAGGGTATTGAATTCATCAACTAGAGAATTTTCCAGGTGTTGAAGAAATCTGTTGAAACCCGAGCATTGAGCCTTTTGGATGCCATTGATTCTAGCTAGGAGTCTTGCTTTCCTTTGTTTGAGATGACCAAAGATCTGGAGGTTCCAAAGTTTAAGGGGATCCACCAATTCGTAAGATTTTACCCACACTGGGCCAGAGAGCTGCTGCCAATTTTGAGTTATAAAATTGGTAAAACCCTCATGCTTAAGCCACATAGCCTCAAAACGAAAAGGCCTATTACCTGGAGAAGTGGTAAATCCAGATTTTAGGCAAAGCTTGATAGGATTATGATCAGACTTAGTCGGGGTAGCTCTGTCAAGACGTTCAAACACCCTCTTATTAGTCCAAGTGTACTTAGGACCATAGAAGCCAAGGTCAACAATAGCATGGTTATCAAACCACTTCCTGAACCCTTTGTGTCTGATGCTCAGAGCACCTCCCAGTTTATCCTCAACATGTAACATTTCATTGAAGTCTCCAGCAAGGACCTATGGAAGTTGATGGCAACAGTTAACAAAATCAAGATACTCCCATAATTTTTCTCTTTTAGGGCCACACGGGCTAGCATAAATAGTGGTGAGAAGCCAAGGAGTCTTCCCAGGACTAGTCACATAAGTTGTGATAGATTGGTCAGTGGAGCTAAGGATCTCAATATTAACATTTGTATCCTTCCATAAGAGCCAAAGACCGCCAGAAAAACCAATAGAGTCAACAATTTCATAGCAGGGGAAACCAAGAGATTTCACTGGATCAGTTGCTTTCTTACCGCTCGATACGCGGCTCGAGAGAAAAATGATGTCGACATGGTGATTGTGGATCAACTCCATCACAGTGGGTCTGAATTTGGTGCAGGCAGCGCCTCGAACATTCCAACAAATAACAATCATTAAAAATGAGTGCAAGGACGGGAAAACCTACAAGGCTAGTTCCTTGTCACATCCACGCTGATAGCTTAGGCTTGACCTTCCATAAGGTCCATTTCTTGTTCTAGGGGGGGTATTCTCAAAATGCTCAGGGATTGCAGTGTTGACATCCATGAAGGTGTCAGTTTTCGTCCCAATCTCTACACTGCTGCTGTCAATATTGGGTTGATGCCCAAAGATATATAACCCTTTTTCATTATACACGTTTTGCCCACTGACCCAATTGGTTAACTGCTCATTAATTGAGACTGTATTTAAAGCTGGCCTCCCTCCAGTCACCATCTTTCCAGGCAGTGTTCCAAGCCCTAGAGGTTGAGCTGCTCGGGATGTCCCCACGCTTTGAGCCCAAGCTTATGACACTCTTTTTCTGACCGCCTTGTTTGAAATGTCATTCAGAGCTGTTCTGGTGCCTGACATAGCAGCCTTGGATTTTGTCCAGGTTTTCTTTCCAGTCTTTGCATTCCAATTTGTCGTATCTCTAAGGGTTGGCTGTTTCTGGCCGACACTCCTATCAACCCCTCCACCAACATTCTCTGTATTGTCAACCAAATCTCTTAAAGCATCAAATTTGGAACCCTGACCTTTGCCTCCAAAGGACCTGCCTTTTCCTTCTGGAGCTATCGCTTTAGGTTTCCTAGGGGGGTACATTCATCCATGGCCCTCTCAGGCCCTCATTCCCTCATTCCCTTCCACATGGTTCTCTTTTACCACCTCAGTAGGTTGTCCCATTGCATCCGCTCCTGCTGCCAATGGAGTTTCACTGGTATGACCAGGAGCAGAAGTAGTCTTAAGACTACAGGCCTCTTTCTTATGACCATAGTGCCCACACAAGTAGCAGATCTCTGGGAGGCCCTCGTACTCAATGTTTAACCAGACTTGGTTAATCTGAACAAAAGCATCTAAAGGTTTGGTCAGAATCGAGTTCCACGCATAGTCTTGCAAATTTTCCCCTGTTCTGGGCAGTGTTGAGGGCGTCGATTTTCAGGAGTTTCCCTAAGAGGTTTCCAATCCTTTTCAAAGCCCAGATATCAAAACATTCTAATTGGATAGCTGACACACGGATCCAAGCTGCCATCTTGGTAATGTGGGCAGTTGCGGCAGAAGCCAGGACGCCACTTTTGCATCACTAGATACTGATTAGAGATTATCCACGGTCCTCCTGTAAGTACAAAATTAAGATCTTCCTCCGAATCAAATTTGACAACGAAGTAATCGTTGACAAGGTCAATTAATTTCCATCCCCCCTTCAGGTTCCATTTTCTGTTGTAGTCGTGCATGGAGAAAATTGTAGGTGTGTTGTCTTCCAAGAAGCTTGATTAAGAGCGCATTCTGCCATGGTTCGCAAAGACGGGACATTGCTTTCTCAGGAGAACTGGATACAAAGGCCACGGTCCTCGCGAGAGATCACAACATCCTCCTCGTCATTCAAATCAGCATAGTCGGCCTCCAGAGAATTCACATCAACCCCAGAATTCTTTGCCATGTTGAACTTGTTCATGAGTTTATCTTTGAAGCTACACGAGGCCGTCGGGGGATTGGCCACCTGGGTTCGTTCAATAGGAGTCACTGGTGGCAGATCGTGAGCCATCTCACAGTCGATGCTAGCTCCGTAGAGGCTCTGCTTCTTTTGGTCGTCCGAGAGTTTTGAAGGGAAGCTCCAGGTGAGCCATCCTCCATGTCCCCACGGGCCTAGTAGATCTGGGTTTGGGCGAGCTCAGCAATTGTAGCAGCGGCAAGGGCGGTTAGGTCTTCAATGCGCGAGTATCGTATGAGAGTCGTTTTAAGGAAGGAAAATGAGCCAGACGACGTTCATTTCAATACGAGTATGCATACGATACGATACAACCCCTTTCTCTTTGCCGCAATGCGATGGCTATTTGTTTCATAGTTTTAATTTTGTAGGAAAACGACTTCCATTGATTACTCTGCAAGGTTTGGCCGTTTCAAACAACTATGCGTCTAACCGGAAATAGAGTGAAGCTAACCTCTTTTAAGCTTGAAGAAGAAGAAGAAGAAGAAGAAACCCCAAGCGCTCACTGGTTCTTTCTTCCTCTCTTTCTCCGATTTCTTTCTTTTCCCTACTCTCATGTCATTTATTCTTTCTTTCCTCTCTTCTTTCTCACTGATTATTTCTTCATCTCCTTCTCTTATTATTATTATTTTTATTTCTCACCAGGTCTTTATTTCTTCTTCTCTTCTTCTCCTCTTTATCCGATTTCTCGTTTGGTTTCTTACTCTCCTTTGGTGCATCATTGCTGGATAGTTTTTTTTTGTTTGTATCTTTTAAGGTTCAGATATGGTTTTTCTTGTATGGATTCGGCGATTTGCTCCATTGCTTTGTGTAAAAATATCAGTTAGGCTAAGAGCTGGTCCAAAGCATGAAAAATCAGAACCGAACCGAACTTAAACCGGCCAGGGTTGGTCCAAATTTTCTTTGGCATTTTAGTTAAAACCCGAACCGGACCGCACTGGATGAACATTATCAATTCCGATTTCGGTTTTGTCTAGAAACTGGGCCGAATCGGACCGTGCCCAGCCCCAACTCTGGCAAAAGATGTAAAACTTTCAATCCGCCTCTAATAAAATCTTCCTATCGTTTGGCCAAAAAACAAAAACAAAAAAAAAGCCCCCCCCTCCCCCTCTCTTATCCAACTATTGTTCAAAGAGGAATGCTATTCACCTCGTGGTATTTACCTGAAAATTGGAAAGAGAGAGAGGAGAGAGAAGGAAAGGAAAGATAAAAGAAAGAAAAGAGATAACATTGGTACAATCACCTCTATACTATTTTAATGCCCAACTTGGAAACCATGAGTAGAGAGACAAGTGTATAGCGAGTTCGATGAGCTGTGAATAGCATTCCTCATTGTTCAAATACTCAAATAGACTAACTCACTAAGAAGAACACCTCGTCAACTATATATAATTAAAATGAGCACTCACACTGTAATAACCCGATCCTAAATTAATATTTAATTATTAAAATATTCAAGTAAAAGACAATTTTATCTCGGGAATATTTTAATGGTTTTAAAGTTGACTTTTTGTTCGGGAAAAAACTTGGGGAAATGAATGGCACCATGACGTCGATTGCGTCGATATGAGTCTATAGACACATAGTGGGCTCAAATCGGAGTTTTAACGAAGAAGTTATGATCTACGGAAGCCCAGTGGAATAACAGTAATTTTTGGGGGTATTCGTATAGTTGTTTGAGATCATTAATTGTTTGGTTTATGCATTGTTCGACTTAAGAGCATTGCTGGTTATGTTTCGAATTAATTGAAGACAAGAGGCCTATTATGCAATTGCATGTTGTTAATTTGTGCATGTTGCCGGTTGGTATTTTAAAATGTGCTTTTAACATGTTGAAAGATTTGGGGAAAAGTCAAATTTTCAAGGGAGACTTGGTTCATCGTGAGTTGGACATGTTGAAAGATCGGTGTGATGTCGGAATTTCCACAGGATTCGTCTCGAGTTCCAAGGAATTCGGGGCGGGTCCTGAGGAGGAGTAAGGGACAAAAGGAATGGGAATCAGATCAACTACTCCCCCTAGTTGATCTGATTCTTGTTTTGAGGGGATGTGATTAGAGAGTTAGATGTGGGCCCACACATTTTTTCATTCCTGATTGCAAGTAAACGCGGGGAAGTCAAGAATGGAAATCATTCCCTTTCTTTTTATACCCATTACTAATATATAAACATGTCCTAAATAAGTTTCAATTTCTGTTTAAATCTAGATCTTGTATCAGAACCTTAATTTTATAACACATGTATACTCCAAATCGCGGTAGCCACGAGAATAGACCAAGTAATTAAATAGGTGAGCAATATGCCACCTCCACACTAGAAAATTTTGATAGAATACTGGTTTTTCCAAAAATTCCCTCTACTTAGCGTGCTAGACAAGAATATCCCTTGAAACATTCTAAATTATTACTTGGCCGGAATGCTGGCCACGAGTATAAATTTTCATGCACTCGAGGAACCCTTCCTATTTTTATTCTTAATGTATTATGCGAGGAGAATTCTCCAATAAGTATTTAAGTTAAAGATTGGTTACATATTTCTAATTTCGGCCGTAGAATTATATTCATTAGATGTGTTGATAGATTTAATATGCAAAATGAATGTAATCCAATGTACGGTCGAGATTAAAAATATATAATTAATCATTAACATAAAATACTTATCGGAGAATCTTCAATTATGTGATTATTAATAAAATCTCGTTCATTTTTAAGTTTTGAAATTTTAAAAATAGTGTAGGGGTATAATGGGTAAAAACATGAGTCATGATGCGTTGTTTCTGGAGTAATCATATAATAACCGAAGAGTCTCATTAGATAGAAACTTTAGAGGAGTGATGGCAAAGCTGCCGGAGGAGTCATTGAAGGGCAAGTACATTCGTTGGGCCAACAATACACTATAAAAGTGGTACAAAAACAGAATTATTTATGCTTTACTTTTATAAGCATCATGCTCACCTGTATTCATACGTAATGTGATGGAAGTTAAAGAAGCGAGAAAGTAAATATAATAAAGGTTTCGTGTGTATAGTTACCATGCTACATATAGGGTATATTGGTTGTGATACTTTCTTTATGAGTCTTTTGTCACATAATTAACAAGTCTCGTACACGCGAGACTCATGTAAAACTCGCCTATATATACAATTAAATTTCATAAGAGATGTCGTTAACACTGTAATTATGAATTTATATTATGCGGGAGCGGAGCCATCTGCACATCTTCCTTTCGCGACTACTTTGTTGGTTGACAACCCTGAAACTAAAAAGGACAAGGAAGCATAAAATGCCACATATGTAAAGGACCACAGTACCAACCGGACTTTGTATGGGTAGCACTACAAATAATCCGGAAGCATATGCAACCACCATTGCGCCAAAGGAACACTTAATGAGAGTTGCAGGTCTGGCGAGAATGACTCGCGAGGCTGTTCCCGCCATAAAATAATGACACAACACAAGAACAGCCAGAAAGAAGGAGAAGGTGTCGAATAACACAGACACTTGGAAAGATGGCTTTGCGTGTAAAACCGCCAATCCGTCGCTCTGAAATCCTCCGGGCAAGGTGAAAGCAGCAGCAAATGTAACTGTGGCGATAAGCATAGCAATCAGAAGATCGGTATCACACCCCTTCATGTCTGCTGGTGAATAATCTTGCAGCTCTTCTCTCTTGTTTGCAATGTTTGGTGTGCGTATAGTGCCTAGAGATTCCAATTTCATTACATCACTGCGGATTTGTTGCTGGAAAAATGGGACACCACTAGAGCGTCCCAGGTTGAACAAAAGCGGACTATTGAAGGCCTCCTAAAAAAAAAAAATTATGGCCTTGGTCAACAAAAAAAATAATGCAATAATATGCTAGGGAGACCATATTTTTGTACCATACATACCCGTCCAAAATTGTCGCCAAGAAAAATATCGGCAGCCTTCGAGAAATTTTTATTGATGGCAGTCTTATCAACTCTACGATCGGATGCCAAGAGTTCAACAATTTTTCAAATGTGGGTAAGCCGCAGCGAGATGCAAAGGAGTGTTGCCATCTTTATCTGCTTCGTTTATAAGCCCATCAAGCTTATTCGTCTGCAATATGAACTCAACAACATTTATTTGTCCACCCAAAACTGCAGCATGCAGAATCGTTTGGCCTTTGGCATTCAGCAAATCACATGCATCGGGCCGATATCGAATCATCACTTCCAAAACTATGGCACGGCCTACATAGGCCGCGACGTGGAGAGCTGACAATAATCCAGATTTGTCCAAGAGGTAAGCAGCAGAGCTATCACATTGCATCAACACTCGAGTTGCTTCAAGGTTTCCCCTAAACGCTGCGTAGTGTAAGGGCGTCCACCCAAGTGCGTCCACTTCTTTGATCATCTGGGGATTTTTGGATAACATTGTGTTCACAATATCTACCATGTTGATATATAAAAATTAGTAAGGAATTGAGAAGAGTCATATATAAAAATAAATAAAATTGATTACAAATTTATCCCTTCTTTTGCACGCTGCAATATGGTTAAATCTGAAATAAACTCATACGTTTTATTTTATTAAATTACTAAATGTCGCTAAAAATCAAATAGCTTTATGGTGTCATGTAAGTTGTAGCTGATCAAGGAGGGTATGAACTTGGGCATCATATTAGGGAGGCCATTTAAAGCAAAGAAATTATAATTGGAATTAGGATATAGGGTTAGGAGAAGCGAAGATTTTTTTGGTCAAAGAGAAGCGAAGATGATGAGGGGAATATAGGAATAATTGTTTTTAAAAGAGTGCTGTTATTTTCACCTATCTGTGTTATTTTTTCACGTTAACTGAAAAAAAAGATATTTTTTCACCAACCTATATTCTCACCCCCATTTAGTTTTAATCATCTCTTCCCATCCACTATTATTCCCAAATTACCCATAATTTATCAATTAAGGGTGTGTGAGAAAATAATAAGGTGATTGGGAATAGGAAACGGGGCTAACAATAGTGCCGCCCATTGAGAATCCATCATCAATAGCAATTTGAGCACCAAATAAAACTGTGTTTGCAGGGTCCATTTAATAACTATTTCGATTTTAGCTTTTAACTTTTGTCTTTTCATTTGAAGATAGAGGAAAACATATAGCAGAAGGAGAGAGAGAGAAGGGAGGAAGACGGAGGAGGGAGAAAATGTAATGAAATGTTATACAAAATGAAAACTGAAAACCATATAAACTAATCAAAAGCAAATTTCTAACTAGTGTTTTTTTTTCTTCAATTTTTGGTTTCATACGTTATCCTTTACTTCTCCATTTCCCCTTGTCATCTCTTCTTTCTCTCTCATTTCTCCTATATAAATATCTTTAACAAAAAAAAACAAAAAAATAAAAGCGAAAGGGTTACCAAACGGATGGTAATCATCAATTAATCTTATATATATATATGAAAATTAGGCATATATTAGGGGAAATCGTGCATGAAGTTACCTTTGGTGCTTTTTGTCCTACGAGTTACTGCCGCATGCAAAGCTGTGACACCGTTAATCCCCTCAAAAGAAGGACATATTGGGGACTCACATAAAATGTAACGAGCAATTCTTTGAAAGCCCTTAGACGTAGCTATGAATAAAGGCGACTCATTGGCACTATTAGTCAAACAACACAATGTAGGATCAGCTTCAATTAGCAGCATCACCACTCTATATTGACCGCATCGAACAGCAACATGCAGTGCTGTGTCCTTTTCCAAATTAGTCATTCGAAGTAACTTTTTGTAAGCTTCACCATCAGCTTGTCCGTTTTCTTCATCAACTCCTTCAATGTGTAACGTTTTGGCATGATTGATGAGGAACTCAACTACTAGAAGACAACCTACTTTGGCAGCAGTGTGCAAGGGAGTGTCACCCTTGATGTTGGTGGCCCAAAACATTGGGGATCCAAGTGAGATGTTTGTGAAGAAATCTACTTGCTTGAATTCAACGGCAACATGAAGAATATTGTTGTCTTTAGGTGTTTTCTGACACTCGAGATCAATTGATAACTCACCGTCTCTAATTCTTCTCAAGAAATCAACATCACCCGATTTTGCTGCCTCGTAGACAGAAGGATCCATGGCTTTAAACTCTCTCTCTTTCTCTATCTCTCTCTGCAGAACATATATATGTGGAATTTCAGAAACAAACAACTAAGTAAATGGTTGACTTTTTAAATTGAACAACTAAGTTCACATTCTCAATAAAATATAGAGCATTGTAAACAACCAATCGCTATATTCATGATGTGTCATTCGGCTTATTTTAAAAGTCCATTGTAGCATGAACAGTCGCTTGAACAACTATATGCGTCTGGACTTTTCAGTGATGGTTCAGTACACCTACCTAGGCCTCCCCGGTGGGAACGAGAAAGTTCCAATGCTAGCGTATCCAGTAGGACGTTTCCTGTGGTACCAGAAATAGATAATAAAAAGAAATTAATAAAGTCAAGATTCTGCTAATCAAAGAAAAAACAAAGTTGATCAAAAGCGCGCATAACTGGCTTACTAGTGCTATTGAGTGGAGATCAGACCCACCTGATTTAATTCAGGATCTGCTGCTCTCCAAGATTGTAATGTTTCCAAGTTTTGCAATGAATTTCGTTTTCTCTCAAAAAGAGGTTGGGCCCATTTTGGTATTCCATTTTCCCATCCACTTCCTTCAGGCTAGTAAAAAATCTTGAATCTTTTTCTTTTCCTTATGCTTGCATCACGAAGCATATCAATATTTTATTATATTGATTTTTGCTCTAGGGCCCCAAGGTGTATGTGCTACTTTATTATAGAGGGGAAAAATGTGCCAGGTTTTATCTTCATTGTGAATTGCTGATGATAACATTTTCAATTGTACTTTGTCATTTTTATAATTGTACTTTATAATTTTTATAATTTTCTAATATTAAAAGATAAATACCATTCATAAAATAAGTATAAAACCCTATGATAAACCTAGACTCGGTTACCCGCCGTCAAATTTTGCGGTCTTGCAGGCAGATATTTCCTTCCCTCTTCATTCTTGCTAAATGTGGATTATAGTTCCATGACGAAAACATAAAAGCATAAAACAACATAGAAAATAACAACCAGAGCATATTCTCAGTAGGACTCCCCCTGCCTTTATTATCCTGTACTGCCAAGAAGCCTGTAAAAAATGCAAAGACAAGTCCTCCAACAGAACACCGAAGGACAAGTGCAACCGTTTGGATTGCTAAGAAACTTTCCTGTAGTAATTCACTGTAAATTACAAAGGCTGGAAGAAAGAAGTAGACAATGTTGAAACACATAAACACTTTAAAATATGCACTTCCGTCTAAAACCGCTTTCCCGTCACTTTTAAGTCCTCCAGGAATGGTGAAACCTGCTGCGAACGTTACAGTTGCGATAAGTGTTGCTACCAGCAGTTGAGGCGTCTCTCTTGTGTTTGTGATTTTGGCCGATGTAGCGGATGTATTGTTCACTGGAGCTTCTGGTTTCTCGAAATCATCACGCCTGATTTGTTGTTGGAAAAATGGCACACTGACAGAGAACCCCAGGCGATTCCACAAATTTAAAGTAGAAGTATGAAACAGCCGCCAAAACATAGAGAAATTGTGTAACCTTGTTCACTTAGATGGCGATCCTTAAATATGACAACATTTATAGCCTTGCCTGTCAATTTTCTCCTTCCAGTACAAAAAAATCATCTTCATAGTTATTGACGAACCAAATCACATTTTAGTCATTATTAATTTAGCATCGATGACAGAGGACAAAGTATCCTAGGTGCAAAATATTTTTTGTGAAAGTTGAGGGGAAAGTTTCAAACCCACCTATACAAAAAACATAATAATATAATATGCTCGTCTCAGTCGTCCCTGTCAAACCCTCGTGCACTACAAACATAATTTAATGATGTGGACTTATTTTATGGTAAACATACCATGGCATTTGTCTATTGGCTAGTTAGAGGAACTCCATGACTCACCCACCTGATGCAGTCTATTGGCTACATCACCCACTTAATTTAATGGATATCGTCTTTTTGTGATTTGGATATTCCAAGGTTGTTTGGGCTCATTAGTGGATATGATTTTGGTGGGACATGATGGATGCTCTAAAAAATTATGAAACAAAAACAAAAAACACCATAAAAAGTTGACAAAACTTGTGTTGGGGAAAGCAATAACAAACACTTATAACTAATAAACCAATAATAACAAACACTTATGACAAGCGCTTCTAAATTACGCGGTTGCTGACTTGTCTCTCCCTGAGTTTTTGATATACAAACGTAACGACGGGGATGAGAGCAAATGCTATAACAAAAAGTTGGAAGATATTGAGAAAAATATCAACTGGACTTGGTCCAATGGGAATAATTTGAAGTGGACCTTTGCTGTGGCCTTTGGGCGTCACTGCAGCCGCGACCGAAACAAACGCTACCAGCAACCCTCCAATGGAATACTGAATGAGTCTTGCTGGTGTGGCTACTTCGATTGACAGAAAACGTATTGGATTTGATTCGTTATAGATCGCAAGAATTGCCAGAACGAAGGATACCTGGTTGAAAAGCTGAAATACTTTGTAATAATAATTTTCGAATAAAACCGGAGTCCCGTCAGTTTTAAATCCTCCCGGAGGGGTTAATGCCGCTGCAAAAGTGACGGTTGCGATAAGTGTCGTTACCACTAGCTTCGTATCAAGTCTTTTCAAGGCCTGATTTGAACTAGCTTGCGCCCCTTTTTGCCTCTTATGTCCAATGGCGGCTGGTGTGCAGGGCGTATCCTTCTTTGAAGGTTTTACTTTGTTGAAATCATTCCTGATTTTTTGTTGGAAAAATGTACCACCCACGGAGGACCCCAACTGCTGCAACACTGGACATCTGTTGATAATTTCCTAGAGAGAGAGAGAGAGTGAGTGAGGACACCATATAGAACATGTCAAAATAAATGATTCTTTTTAACCTAACTTCACTCACTGACTAGGTAATAAAAAATATAGGAAAAAATAAACTAAACAAATGATAAAGATAACACATTATTGTATCACGTTGTATATCAAATTTCTAAACGTGCTCGTATTGGTAGAATTTACCTCTATTAAGACACCGTAATAATGTGATCTCCTTAATATTACGCTCAAAAATTATAGATGAATTTTTAATTCATTATTCATTAGATGGATAGGGCCATATGGAGAATACTATTTTTTTCTTCTTTGTTTTGTATGGTTTCCCGTTTGAACATAGAATCTATTGCATGCGTACCTGTTCTTCAACACATTGACCAAGAAAAATATCAATGGCTTTTGAGAGTTTTTTATTGATAGCAGTCCTGTCCACTCTACGGTCAGACGTCAAAACGTCAATAATTTCAATCTTTTTGTAAATAACCGCCATATGCAGAGGAGTGTTTCCGTCATTGTCAGCTTCATTAATAAGTCCTGCAAGCTTAGGCGTCCTTAATATGTACTTAACCACACCTCTTTGTCCACCTAAAACTGCAGCATGAAGAGCCGTTTGGCCTTTTGAGTTAAGCAAATCACAAGTATCAGGCCTACGTCGAATTAGCTCCGCCATCACCTTGGTGTGGCCTGCATAGGCTGCGACATGGAGAGCTGACATTTTAGAGTTGTCCAGCATGTAACAAGTTGAGCTATCACATTTCACCAGTAGTCGAGTAGCTTCAACGTGCCCTGTGAATGCTGCATAGTGCAAGGGGGTCCATCCAATAGTATCAAACTTCTCTGATTATGTCATGATTTTTGGACATCATAATCTTGACAACGCCTACCATGTTTCATGCATAAAAATTATTGGACCCAAATGGAGTTATAGTCAACAAAAACAATCCTTGTCATATAAAAGTAACAGATTTCGTAGTGTTAGTCCCTTAATGGATGATCTTATTCACTATTCAGTACTTGCACGGTTAGTATAAACGATGTGACTGCTAATGACCTTAATTTTAGCATACATATATGTGCGCATGTGTGTGTTCATTTAAGTACCTACGTAGTAAGCCCACCTTTGTTTTTCCTATTAATATAATATGACACCACACAACATACCCATATACTAATGACGGAGCTCGAAAGATCTTACAATCAGGTGATGTCATATTTGCGTACCTTCGTCTATGAGTTGTTCTTGAGTCACTGCCACATGCAAAGCTGTCAGTCTATTAGTCCCCTCGAAAGAAGGAGGAATGTCGGACTCATAAGCCTGTAAAATACGATGAGCAATGCTTGGAGATCCTTTTTTAACAGCAAGGAACAAGGGCGACTCCTTTGCTTTATTTGTAATACAACACAATTGAGGATCAGCTTCCATTAACAGAATCACAACTTCCTCGTGATTATATCGAACAGCAAGATGCAACGCTGTGTCGTTATCCGAGTTAGTCACTCGGAGTAACTTGTTTTGAGATTCACCATCAGCTGGTCCGCTCTCCTCATCACCTCTTTCCATGTGATGAAGCGTTTTCTTCGCATGTTGAATGAGCAACTTTACTATTTCATGACAGCCTACTCTTGAAGCAACGTGCAGAGGAGTGTCATCTTTCTTGTTGGTGGCCCAAAACAGCTGATCAAATTTATCTGCATCGACATTTTTGAAGAAATCTATTTGCTTGAATTCAGCGGAAATATGAAGAATATTGTTGTCTTTAGGCGTTTTCTGTGGGAGAAGATCAATTGATGCACCGCCATCTCTAATTTTTTTCCTTAAGAAACCAACATCACCTGATGTTGCCGCCTCATACAGGGAAGGATCCATGGCTATGGCTAGCTAGCTTTGATTTTCTCTCTCTCTCTCTCTCTCTCTCTCTCTCTCTCTCTCTCTCTCTCTCAAAGTAGTGGGCAAAGCACCTATTAATTATTGCAATACAAGCTTACGGCGGTTCTCTCTTTAATTTATTCTCTCTTACCCGCCATGATCAGAATCTCACACAGGACCTGAGTCGTCATCTTGTCAACAAAAACCATTTATACAAAGAATGATTATTACTCGAGTACCCGAAAAATTCTTCCATTTTCAGATTCTATGCTCTTCGTCTTAAAGATATTCTATGCTCTGCGTATATATGCTTATTAATATCGAACTGAGAGTGCAGAAGATGGTTGAATATGTAGGTGGACAATGCATAAGGCTTTTTCCATTTTACTTACTCGTTCTGTCACAATCAAACAATTCCCCGGTTCACTAGAAAAGCAAAATCTCTCCACCACACAAAATCAATCACAGAACTAATTATTTTCGTAAAGAGATTTTCCATTAACAGAATTCAGGACCGGCTTTCATTAACAGAAGCACCACTTTACGATGACCGCATCGGACAGCAGCATGCATGGCTGTATCCTTTTGCGAATTAGTCTTTTCAAATAGTTGTTTAAAATTATGAGTTTCACCATCAGCTAGTCCACTTTCCTCATCAGCTCCTTCAACTGATAGCGGTTGCTTCGCCACTTGAATGAGCAACTTACTATTTCTTGACAGCCTACTCTTGAATCAACGTGCAGAGGAGTGTCACCCTACTTGTTGCTAAAATATGAATATGAGTTTCAATATCTTAAGTTAACTTTATTCTTCTCCATAAGGAGGTATATATACGAGTTTACATAGTACTTTACAAGGAAAGATATACAGTAAGTAATTAGGAAAGTATCTCCTAATTATACAAAGATTTGTCAACTAAATAGAATGGGAAAGTAAATCCCTTAATTAATCAAGGAAATAAATCTCCTTGATTAATTAGGAGACTCACGTCAACACTCCTCCTCAAGTTGGTGCATATATGTCACCAATGCCCAACTTGGTAAGTGAGTCATGAAATACTCTGCTACAAACAGCTTTTGTTAAAACATCGGCCAGTTGATCTTCTGATTTTATGAATGGTAGGCGGATGATCTTTTTCTCAAATTTCTCTTTGATAAAATGTCTATCCACTTCAACATGTTTGGTGCGGTTATGCTGAACTGGATTATGTGCAATGTCAATGGCTGACTTGTTATCACAATGTAACTCCATTGGCTTTCTTGGCTTGAAACCCAATTCTGTCAATAGTTTTCTAATCCATAGCAATTCACAAACTCCATGAGTCATTCCTCGATACTTTGCTTCTGCACTAACCGAGAAACCACATTTTGTTTTTTACTCCGCCAAGTGACTAGATTACCTCCCACGAAGGTAAAGTAGCCTGAAGTAGAGCGTCTATCAGTAATGGAGCCAACCCAATCAACATCTGTATATCCCACAACTTCAAGATCTCTATTTTTTTAGAATAGTAATCCTTTTCCAAGAGCTAACTTTAAGTATCTTAAGATTCGATCAATTGCATTCCTATGGGACACACTGGGTGAATGCATGAACTAACTACACTCACAGCATATGCAATATCCGGTCCTATGTGGGCTGAATATATTAACCTTCTAACAAGGCGTTGGTACTGTTCCTTATTGGTTGGTTCTTGATCCATGTCTTCACACAACTTGTGATTCATCTCGATGGGTGTGTCAGTAGGCTTACATCCAAGCAATCCTGTTTCAGCCAGCAGATCCAATACATACTTCCTTTGTGCAGAAATATACCATTTGCGGACCTTGCTACTTCAATTCCGAGAAAGTACTTCAGATCACCTAAATCCTTCATCTCAAATTCCTGAGACAAATACTTCTGCAGTTTCAGTTGTTCTCCTGTGTCGTTTCCAGTCACAACTATGTCATCCACATAAACAATCAATGCAGTAAGCTTATTTCCCTCACACTTCAAGAACAAAGTCTGATCCGAATTACTCTGTGTATATCCAAAGTTCTTCATGGATTTAGTGAATCTACCAAACCATGCCCTGGGAGACTGCTTTAACCCATATAATGACTTTTTAAGCTTGCAAACTTGATTCTCCTTGTCACGAGCGAATTTACATCCTGGTGGCAAGTCCATATATACTTCTTCTTCCAGGTCTCCATGTAAGAATGCATTCTTTACATCAAATTGATGTAATGGCCAATCGAGATTTGCTGCTAGAGGCAGAAGGACTCTGATAGTTTTGATCTTGGCTCCTGGGGCAAAGGTCTCTTGGTAGTCTATCCCATATCTCTGTGTGTATCCTTTCGCCACCAATCTAGCTTTATATCTTTCAATGGATCCATCTGTTTTGAGTTTCACAGTATAAATCCACCTGCATCACACTATCTTCTTTTCATGGGGTAATGGCACGAGTTCCCATGTGCCATTCTTTTGGAGTGCTCGCATTTCTTCATTCATGGCTTCTTTCCATTTTGGTCTTCTAGTGCTTCAGTTACACTGTCGGGCACAGGTATTTCGGCTAACTGCTTCACAAAGTGTACCCGGAAACTGATAATCTGTTGAGGGATACATAATTATTGATGAGATATTTCCCTTTTGCATTAAGATCTGCTTCGTAGTGAACTAGAGGTTTACCACGATTCTTCCTTTTTGGAATCTGATATGCAGGCTTTGTGCCTTTTGAAATGCAATCATCAAGAAATATTTCATTCCTGTTATCAGTTTCAGGTGGAGAAGTTACCTGAATGACGTCCTCGCAGGTGATTGGTGTGGTACTGGAGCTGAAGAATTCTCGGAGCGGGCACAAACTCTTCAATTTTCTCCTCCTGAGTGTGATGGCAAGGAGATGACTGAAGCTGAACAATTTTGCAAAAAATTCTGGGGGCGACCGGTCGCTGGGTTCATGCGACCGGTCGTTTTCAGGCAGAGTCGTTGGCCACTGGTCGTTTGGAACATGTGACCGGTCGCTTCAGGCAGAGTCGTTGGCGACCGGTCGTTTTTGTCGGGCGACCGGTCGTTTTGAGTTTGGAACGAATCTAAACAAACGGATGAAGGAAATTTTTTTGAAATTTGAGAAGTGTCCTCCTGTGCATCTGAAAAATAGATCTCGTGTTCACGGAACACAACATCCATCGAAGTATAAACCTTCTAACTATGAGGATGATAACACCTGTAACCTTTCTGATGAGATGCATAACCAATGAAAACACACTTGTCGGCGTGGGGATCCAATTTGCTGTGTTGGTGATCATGTAAGTGGACAAAGACCACACAACCAAAAATGCGGGGTTCCAGGTTTTGGGTTGGAGGTATTTGGGTATGGTGTTGAAGTGTTTGAAGGGGGGTTTTGAACTAGAGGATATCCTGGAGGGAATCCGATTTATAAGGTATGCTGCAGAGAGGACGGCCTCTCCCCAAAAAGACCAAGGCATATGTGCACCAAAGAGTGAGGCATGAACTACTTCCAATAAGTGTTTGTTCTTTCGTTCTGCCACACCATTCTGTTGAGGAGTATAAGGGCATGAGCGTTGATGTATGATGCCATGATCTTGGAAGAACCCAGTAAGATCATGGTTGAGAAATTCTCCACCATTGTTAGACCGAAGAACTTGAATTCTGGTATGAAATTGTGTCTCCACCATGTGATAGAACTCTTGAAATTTGGAACCAACTTCCCCTTTTGTTTTGAGAAGGGAAACCCAGGTCATGTGTGTACAATCATCAATAAATGTGACAAACCATCTAGCTCCTCCGGGCGTGGGAATTTTAGCAGGGCCCAAACATCAGAATGAACAAGGGAAAAAGGAATCAAACTTTTATTTGAACTTAAGGGAAAATGGACACGATGGCTCTTGGCCAGTTCACAAATGTCACACTTAAAAACTGAACTATCTAAATTGGAAAATAAGGAAGGAAAGAGCTTCTGTAAATATCCAAATGAAGCATGTCCAAGACGGCGATGCCATAACCATACTTCGGAAGTTTGCTTCTCAACACTCGTACCCCCAATTTTGTACGCTTGACTGAGACTGGCTTCACTGTCAAATGCCAGGTCCAAATAATAGAGTTTGCCCCTCCTAGTACCACAACCAATCATCTTGTTGCTGAGAATGTCCTGAAAAACACAATGAGTAGGCCAAAAAGTTCACAGTGCAATTCAAAGCCGTAGTAATTTGGGCAACGGATAAGAGATTATGATGTAAGGATGGAACAATCAACACAGAATCCAAGGTGAGAGAGTCAGAGAGAGAGGGAACCCTCCCCAATTATTGGAGAGGGGTACCATTGGCATTAGACACCACCGATTGAGAAGACGGTGTATGAGAGGTAATTTGTCCCGGATCAAAGGTCATGTGATTAGTGGCTCTGGTGTCAATGACTCATGTGTGTTTCTTTGAGGAACTATGCAAAACATAACCTTGGGTACCTGTTGTGGCTCCAGAGGCAGAGGCAGAGGTAGAGGCAGGGGCCAGTGAAGTTGGAGCAGGCAGGACTTACAGGATCCGATACGGAAGACCTGTGGAGTGAGTTGCTCCTATTCTTGCGAGGAGCTTTGGAGTGGTCTCACCAATCCAGGTACCCAATGAGTTCGTAACAGCGAGCACGAGTATGTTTGCTTCCACCACAATAAGTGCATTTGTGCTCCTGACGAGAGCTTGTGGTCTGAGTCTAAGAGGCGCCACCGGTGGAGGGGGAAGGGCCTCGCGGACGTTGAGTGGCCAGAACCGCAGTGTTTGGAGTCCTGGCCATGGCCAGTCGTTGTTGAGCTTCGCGATGTACATATGCAAAGGTTTGGTCAAGGTCCAATTTGGGATCTTTGCGCAGAATCTCCCCCGGACTTGATCAAATTGAGGATTGAGCCCGGCAAGAAAAAGATGAACACGAAGACGATCCAGTTCAGCCCGGCACTCAGTCACGTGACGTCACAGTGCATTCGATTCGGAGTTCGATGATCAATCTCCTGAAAGATGGCATGCAGTTGGCTATAGTATTTGTGGACAGGAGCACCATTCTGTTTAATGGTGAACGCCCGTTGTTGAGATCAAACAGGAAAGTTTCATCCCCACCATCAAAGTAGGTTTTCTTCCAGCATCCAGATTTCTTTGGCGGTACTAAAACGGATGAACCGACCCATCAAGTCTGGAGACATGGAGTCGATGAGTCACCCCTTGACCCGAAAGTTCTCCGTACACCATTTGCTGTAAGTGGAGGAGAGCTTAGAGGGTCGCGGAGTGTCGCCGGTGAGGTATCCCAATTTTCGCGGCTAGCAATACGTAATTCCATGACCTGAGATCATAAGGTATAATTGGTCTCTGTCAAGATGAGGCCGGTAGGAAATGGAGCGTTGTCACTCTGAATAGTAACAATTTGGGGGGATGAGGAAGTGGATTCGGTGGTTTGGGAAACGATATCCATGGCAGCGGAAGGATTGAAAATAAGTGAAAAAAAAGATGTGTTTAGGGTTTCAGGATAAGAGGATTTGAGGATGGGGTATGAAGATCGAAATCTGAAATCTGAAATAAGAGGAATACGATATGAGGAATTCGATTTAGGGTTTGTGTTTCAAGAAAAATTTGATACTGGGATTTAGATATGGAAATATGAGGAATTCGATTTAGGGTTTGTGTTTCAAGAAAATTCGATACGAGGATTTAGAGACAATCGAGGATCCATTGCTCTGATACCATGCTAAAATATGAATATGGGTTTCAATATCTTAGGTTAACTTTATTCTTCTCCATAAGGAGGTATATATACGAGTTTACAGAGTGCTTTACAAGGAAAGATATACATTAAGTAATTAGGAAAGTATCTCCTAATTATACAAAGATTTGTCAACTAAATAGAATGGGAAAATAAATCCCTTAATTAATTAAGGAAATAAATCTCCTTGATTAATTAGGAAACTCACGTCAACACTTGTTGGTGGCCCAAAACAGCTGACCAAATTGATCTGGATTGACATTTTCGAAGAAATCTATTTGCTTGAATTCAGCGGAAATATGAAGAATATTATTGTCTTTAGGCGCTTTCTGATGGACAAGATCAATTGATGCACCACCATCTCTAATTATTTCTCTCAAGAAACCAACATCACCTGATGTTGCCGCCTAATACAGAGAAGGATCCATGGCTAGCTAGCTTTGATCTCTCTCTCTCTCTCTTTCTCTCTCTCTCAATACAAGTGTGAATTGCTTACGGCCGTTCTCTCTTTCATTTACTCTCTCTTACCAACCATGATCAGAATCTCACACAGGACCTAAGTCGTCGTCTTTTCAACAAAAAGCATTTATACAAAGATCGATTCTTACTCGAGTACCCGAAAAAGTCTTCCATTTCAGATTCTATGCTCTTCGTCTTAAAGATATTCTATGCTCTGCATATATATGCTTATTAATATCGAACTGAGAGTGCCGAAGATGGTTGAACATATAGGTGGACAATGCACAAGGCTTTTTCCATTTTATTTACTCGTTCTGTCACAATCAAACAATTCCCTGTCCCTGCTATACTATAAAAGCAAAGTCTCCACCACACAAAATCAATCACAGAACTAATTCTTTTGGTAAAGAGATTTCCAGTTGTCGATGGCAATGGACGGCATGTATACTTTGCATGGATTTCGATCTGAAATTAGATTGTAAAATCTATAACTTTTGAAACAAATTATTTCAAAATTTTGAAAAATAAAATAAATAAGTAATAATACTAACTAACAAGAAATTTGTTATAATAGAGAACTTGAACAAAGGTGAGGTGATCAATGGGGAAATGGTTTTTGTTTTGGGAATTGTTCTTGGTTTCAATAGGTTGTAAAAATTGATTTATGTTGGTAGCACGGAGTGGTACTTATACGAGTGGAGGAGCCATGACAAATCTACTAAGGCTCATGGTCCATGAATTCACCCCCCTAGTTATCGATCTTTCATTACTTGGACTACACGGTACAAGTAGACTTGTGTTCTGTAATTCAGTCAACTACACCAAAACCAACAACCGAGTAGAGGGACTTATATCCTTAGTAACACTTGTTTAAAATGTACTTGCTTAGGTGATAAAAAACGTAAAGAGCAATGGCACCTTACATTAGGCAAATATTCAGTTATGCTCGTATTGTATTCTTCTCTAATATGGAGCTATTTATAAAGAAGTACAAGATATGTTAACCCTAAATAAAATAGGAAATAAATCTAAATTACAATAATACTAAATAACTAGGTAAGTAACCAAAAAACTTAGCTAAATAAGGAACCAAAATCCTAACAAAGTAAGGACTCGCCAATAGAAAATGGGTGGTTGCGGGCTGGGGTTTTGGGTTTTTTTTTTTGGGGAGGGGGTGTTAAATAATAGAAAGGAAGGAGGGGAAAAGAAATCTGGGGGAAGGAGGGGAAAAGAAATCTGGGGGAAGGAGGGGTCTGGTTTGTGGGTTCTAGACTGAAGGGTGGTGGTCATGCATGGGGAATGGAGGGAGAAGAAAACGGCAGGGGGGTGAGTGGGTCCCTAGAATTTCTTTTTTCTTTTTGTTCGCTTTTTCTTTTTTGTTTTTGTTCTCTTTTTCTTTAATTATTTTTTAAATATAGAATTTTTAATGTTTTGACGGACTATTGGATGACATATTGTTGATTTAGATGGTAGGGGGAATTGGCAATAAAAATTAGTTCATGTACTCAATTCTCTAGAAAAAAAAAAAATTGAGTGTGCAAATTAAAAAGTAACGTACAAGTTAAAGGGGTAAATCGACAGTAAATCCTTATATTATATAGGGTTAAAAACCTTACTAAATACTTAATATATGGTTTAAGGCTTTTATTATTATTTTTTGGCCAAATCACTTTGACTGGGATAACATAGTGATTTATATACTAACATGTGAAATTATTGTTTTTATCAAAAGAAACTCTATCGGAACTTTATATAATCACGCGTTTTATATATTCATATCATCAAATAAAAATACAATTATTCAACTGTTTTACTTCATAGTTGATTATTCTCATAACATCACCTAAATACCACACAGGTCCTTGTTGATCCCAAAAAAGAAGACGAATGACTTACAAGCGCGGTCAAATGACGTGGTTCCGGAGATCGCAGATTGTTACCCTCCTGATTATTTTACATACAGACCTGTAAATGGGGATGAAAATTATTACGCTTATACATATGGCGAATATTAGAACGAGCACGAGATCAACGGGTGTGCCAAACAAATATTTAAACAGGCTTTCACTGTGGCGTTTTGGCTTCATGGAGAACATGTTTGCCCCAAATGCTATAAACATTCCAGCAATGGAATACTGAATGAGTCTTGGAGGTGTGGGTAAATGGGTAGATAGGATGATTAACGGAGTGCTTTCATTAATTATCGCAAATATTGAGAGAAGGAAAGCTAGGCCGTTGCAAAACTGAAATACTTGGAAATACGCCATGTCTTCTGCAACAGGCCTTCCGTTGGTTTTAAGCCCTCCAGGCACGTTGATAGCGTTTGTAAATGTAACGGTTGCAATGAGCGTCGCTACCACTAGTTTGGTATCACGTCTTTTCAAGGCCCCATCATCGGAATTATGTGTAACCACCGGCATGGTAGCCTCATCCTCCCCCTCCTCCTCCGGGGTTTCTAATTTCTTGAACTCACGGATGATTTGTTGTTGAAAAGATTCCACCCCAACGACAATGGGCCTACCCAGGAGCTTCATAACCCTGCCACTATTAGTGTCCTCCTAAAACATAGAGAGAAAGTATGTACACTCTTACATAAAACAAAAAACATAGTTGTGATGTGCTGGAAGGAGGAATGTTTTTGCCAGTATTAAAAGAAGAATCAAGAAAAATGCAGTTATTCCTTGTAATAATTTTGCATACCTTTCGATCGATAATGTCAACCACAATGTCGTTGACCATTAACTGTTTTTTATTGATAGCGGTTGTGTCGAACCTACGGTCGCTTGACAAGAGTCTTAGAATTCTACGATTATGGCAAATGGCAGCCAGATGAGAAGGAGTGTTCCCATCATTATCTGCTTGATTTATAAGTCTCGCAAGCTTAGGCGTCTTCAGAACGTACTTTATAACATCTATTTGGTCACCTACGACTGCAGCATGCAGAGCTGTTTGACCTTTGTGGTTGACCAAATCACAGGTATCAGGCTGACGTTGAATAATCTCTTCCAATATTTTAGTACGCCCTGCATATGCCGCCACGTGGAGAGCTGATATTCTAAGTTCATTGTCTAAGATGTAACAAGCAGATTTCTCCTTTTCAATCAGCACTTGGGTTGCTTTAAGGTTCCCTCTCAATGCTGCGTAGTGTAAGGGAGTCCACCCAATTCTGTCAGCTTTTTTTATTAGTTCACTATTTTTTGCAACCATACTTTCCACGATATCTGGCATGTTGATATAGGAAGATTGACAATGTTAGAGTAGTGAAATTCCGAATATATATTCTTAAATGTTGAGGGATTATCTTATTTGAAAGGCAACTTTGTAGGCCCCCTCTCCACATTGTTATTTCAAGATCCAAATCGTCTTGTTTTTTTAAGTAATTTCATCTATGCATAAAAATAATCACTTTAATCTGAAACCATTTAACTACTCAATTAAATTATTATTATTTTTGTGACTTCTTCAAACATCATGATCATTTATTTTGTTAATCAAAATTAGATATCTTACTGACTTCCAATTTGTTTCATTTGGTATTGCATTGATGATTTTTGAATGAAGTCTTAAAAACTAGATGGTTCGAATCATTGAAATAAAATTCCTAGTGGACCCCAGGCGGTCTGGGTAGTTGGCACATGCGGGCAAGGTGGGGCGCTTAGGGCCTCCAATTTGGGAAAGCCTGTTGTGAAATTTGACTCACCATTGATGAAGAAAAAGATGGGAACATGAGTTGCAACAAGGAGGGCAGCAATAGAGGAAGAAAATGGCTTGCTATCCGAAAACAATCGATCGTCCACGTTGGGTGATTGATCGCTTTTAGACAGAGAGGAGAAAGTTTTGGAGAAAGAGCAGTTGATCAATCGCTCGTGTAAAGCGATCGATCGCTTCTGGACTGTTGTGACTTTTTCCAAGCCTTTCCAGGTCTTTTCCCATGTGCTTTGCTCCCAACTCAATGCCAACGGTCTTCTAAGTCATTTATGAGCTGGTGGAAAGTTTGCAAGCTGGTTTTGGGAGCTAGGAACTCACTTATTGTTGTTTGTTGGCTTGCCATTCACAAGGGTGGATGTGTGTTGAGAATTAGTAGGTGAATGAAGCTTCCCACAAGTTGAAGAGCTGAACTTCTCCAACATCTATATAAAGAGGAGTTGAAGCAAGAGAAGTATAAGCCTAAGAAAGCCAAAAGAAAAGTCAGATTAGGTTGAGCAAGTAGAAACTAAGGGAAACTAAGTGAGAGAGTTCACAAGAGCTTCAAGGGTTTGAGTAGGGGTTGAGAGATAAAAGAGAGCTTGGGGAGATAATAGAGTTCTAAGGGGGTTTCTTTGTAAACCAAAGTTGTAACTTATTCTTTCATTAGTGAATTTTCTTAAGGAGATCACCAATAGGATGTAGGCATAGCCGAAAATTGGCTATGAGAGCACCTTTATGAGTGTGTGAGTTTTTTATTCATCCTAATGAGTTGTGGGGTTTGTTACATATTCCATTGAGAACAAGATGGTGGGTGACAAGCAAATTGGCTATGAGAGCAGCTTACATCAGTCGAAACAACCACAGGTGGTCAACATGAAGGTGGAGTTGAAGCCTTTCACCGGGAAAGAGAACTTCACGTTTTAAAAAAAATCACTTATCACCCCAAATAAGCAATGTCAAATGGGCACGAAATCTAATTGAGCACCTAAGCAACTTTAATAGGTGTGTTGCTGATTTGCAGAGAATTGAAGTGTTGTTTAGTGCAGAGGATAAGGCACTTATGTTTTTGACATCCTTACCTCCGTCATATAAGCATGTCCAAACGACACTTATGTTTAGAAAGAGTGCTATGAACTTTGAAGAGGTGGTGCAAGATGTAATGACACATCACCGGATGTCCCAACGTTTGGAGGAGAGCTCTCAAGATGCGAGTCTAGTCGCATGGAGTCATTCAAGCAAGCGTGGAGGTAAGAGAAGCAACGGGAGAAATTCTAAGTCCAAGAACAATGAAGGGTGCTTCGAGTGTGGATCTCCGGATCATTGGAAGCGAAATTATCCGGTATTGTAGGAGAAGCAAAACAAGATGAAGAGTGCCAAAGGTTCAATCGCAACCAATGTGTGTATTAGAGACACAAACACTACAAGAAAATTGAGTATTTACGGCGTGCTATTTACGGCGTGCATTTTATGCACGCTGTAAATGTGTTTTTTTGTTCTCCTTTTACGCGTGCATTCAAAGCGTGCCTTAAATGGATTTTTCCTTTCCTTTTTTACGGCGTGCTTTCAGCGCGCGCGTGATTTTTAGGCAATGATGGCGTGCGAAAAAAGCACGCCGTAAAATATGATTCTATTGATGGCGTGCAAAATATGCACGCCGTGAAATCTAATCTTATTAATGGCGTGCAAAATATGCACGCCGTGTTTTGCTCCATTTTAAGTTGCCCGAAACTATACTCTTTTCCCTCGTACAATTTCACTGAAATTATTATTTGGAAATATCTCTCTTATACCCTTCGATTCTCTGTCCAAACCCTATACCCATTGAATCTGCCTCGAAGCTCTATCACCGTCGTAAGCACTTCGTCTCTCGTCACTGTCGTAAGCACTCGGTTTCTCTCGCCCGATGATTCTTCATCTGTCACCGTCGACCAGAAGAGGTACCTCACACCTCTCTCTCTCTCTCTCTCTCTCTCTCTCTCTCTCTCTCTCGCTCTCTCTCTCCCCTTCTTCAATTTATTGATTTTGCCTATAATTTCAGATACACTTTCTTTGAATTTGAAAGATATGGGAATCTCGTAATTTCATATACAACATAGGGGTTGCCCATTTGCTAATGACTAAGCAAGTTGATATAGTCTGCTAAGTTAAATGAGTAAATTTCCTTAAAAATGTAATTAGTTTGCAGCTCTGATAATGATAAAAAGGCTCATGCATCATCTATTTTTGCTCTGTCCGCTGATTCTTCTTTGCGGGATAGATTGTTTTCGGTGGCTGGAATTGCGTAGGGAAATTACACTTCCTGCTGATTCTTCTTTATGGGCTAGATTCTGAAATTTTTCGGTGGAAAAAAGAGGGGTGTTGTGCTGGGTTATTGTGCATTGATGGCATTTTTTTGGGTGATTTGGGAGGAGAGAAATAGGAGAATCTTTGAGAATTCTGAAGGGGAGGAGATTGACCAACATGGGACCGGGTTCATTTTTGGGTGTCGCTTTGTGCTCTAAATTTGTCAGATTTTAAGGACATTAATATTCGCCTTGTTCTGATTGTTCTTGTTGGCTCTCTTGGTCACCTATGTTGTTTTGTAGCCCTGATGTTTCTTGTGAAATAAAATTTCGTTTCTTTTTATAAAAAAATATATAGCTGTTAATCTTTTTTTTTTCTTCTGTTTTTTTTTTCCATGTAAACCAAGTCAGAAAAATGAGATGATTGTCATGAGGCAGATTGTTGCTTTGAATGTGCTGGAGGAGTAGCATATTTGGTGCGATAAGCTTATACTTGCTGGTATTTTCTTTCTTTCTTTCACTTGATCGATTTCTTTCAACTATGTGCTGGTTCAATTATTTGTATATGCTTATACTTGCTCGCATTTTCTTTCTTTCTTTAACTTGATATTGTTTTGTGTGATCAGTTTTGTCGTGTGGTGGATGCTTTGTATGAAATATATCCACATAACCATTATTAGGACTAATAATTACTTATATGACATGTGTGAAGTGGTTTTTTATTTTTTGTCCTCATTGTTTTGTGATGTATATTGATTCCTTTATCCGTATTAATTCATCCATGTCTGTGGATTTTTCAAGGAAAGACAAAAGAAGCCATTATGGATAAAGAATGGGTGTACTTTTCAAGGTTAATTTTAAAGTCCCAAACTTTAGATATTAAGATAGTGTATATTACATATATAAATCCTTAGTAAAATGATGAGCTTTTTTTTATAGAGATTCTAGAGCGTATCGTGATGGGGCCAAAAGGTTTGTTGATACGGTTCAAGCTAATAACGGGGATCCAGAAAAGATTCAATGCCCTTGCAGTTGTTGTTTAAACCTACAACATCACCATCATGGTATAGTTTATGGGCACTTGGTCATGAATGGAATGGATCCTACGTATACTAGGTGGATCTTTCATGGGGAAGAACCAAGTTCATCAGTACAAGATGAATATAGGGAAATGCCAGAGACATATTTCATGTATAGAGATGCATTCCTTCAAGATGATGATGTTGTTGAACCTACACAAAATAGAGAAGAGCTGGATTTTAAAAATTTAGTGGATGACGCAGAACTTCCCTTATACACAGGTTGTTCTTACACAAAGATGTCTGCAATTGTTGTTTTATACAAGTATAAGGCTAGGCATAGCCTAACTGATATAGCTTTTGACAAGCTTCTTCATCTTCTTCATGGTTTTCTACCACGTGACAACAGACTTCCAAATTCTTTGTATGCAACCAAAAAACTACTCAATGATTTTGATCTAGGATATGAGAAGATACATGCTTGTGTGCAAGATTGCTGTTTATTTAGAAAAGATTTAAAGGACAAGGAAACATGTCCAAAGTGTGGTTCTTCACGGTGGAAAATTAATGAGCGTACCAAAAAAATTCAACAAGGAGTCCCTGCAAAGATCTTGCGTTACTTTCCAATCATACCAAGATTTAGGAGAATGTTTAAGTCACTGGAAAAGGCAGAACAATTAACATGGCATTACACTAATAGAAGTCATGACGGCAAGATGAGACATCCAGTTGACGCATTGGCATGGAATAGGATTGATAATAAGTGGCCTTCTTTTGCTTCAGATCCACGTAATCTTAGACTCGGCCTTTCATCTGATGGATTTAATCCTTTCGGTGATCTTAGTTCTAAATATAGTTGTTGGCCCGTGATTTTGGTTGCATATAATCTCCCCCCATCTCTATGCATGTCCAAGGAGAATTTAATGTTGACATTACTCATCCCAGGGCCAAGGCAACCTGGAAACGATATAGATGTATATTTGGAACCACTTGTAGAAGATTTGAAAGAGCTATGGATCAATGGTGTAAGTGTTTATGATGCTTTCAGCAAGTCCACATTCAATTTGAAAGCTGTATTGATGTGGACAATAAACGACTTTCCAGCTTATGGGAATTTATCCGGATATTCCACGAAGGGTGAGAAAGCATGTCCAGTGTGTGGGGTTGACACATGTTCAAAGTGGTTGACTCATAGTAGAAAGTGTGTGTACATGAATCATAGAAGGTTTCTTGCACACAACCATCCATTTCGAGGAAAAGCAGGGTGGTTTGATGGAACTATAGAATGTGGGCAAAAGCCTAGAACATTAACCGGTTCAGAAGTTCTTCAAATAGTGAAGAATTTCAATAATGATTGGGGAAAAGCAAAGAAAAAGATCAACACAAAAAGGAAGAGAGAGATAGATAAAGATTCTATATGGCCTTGGAAAAAGAAATCAGTTTTCTTTGAGTTGCCATATTGGGAGGTTTGTCCTTTTACCTCTGATTTTTATTCAATTTTATTAGGACTTCATACTTTCTTTGTGTTTCTTTGGAAGGCTTATTGCTAAAGTTGATATATCCTTTCTTTTTGTTGTAGACATTATTAATACGTCACAATTTAGACGTAATGCACATCGAGAAAAATGTTTGTGAGAGCATTGTTGGCACTCTCTTGAATATGAAGGGAAAAACAAAGGACAACTTGAAATCTCGTAAGGATTTGAAAGATATGGGAATCAGAAAAAATATGCATCCGGATGATGATGGGGCTAGTTGTAAAGCGGGATCATTCACGCTCTCGAAACAAGAGAAACATCTCTTTTGTAAAAGGATCTTAGATCTAAGATTGCCCGATGGTTATAGCTCAAACATTGCAAATCGTGTATCATTACAAGATTGTAAGATTTTAGGCCTTAAGTCCCATGACTATCATGTCCTAATCCAGCAAGTATTGTCAGTAGCATTAAGAGGCCTTCTACCAAAAGGACCAAGGGTTGCAATATTCCGACTATGTGCATTTTTCAATGAAGTATGTCAAAGAGTGATTGATAAGAATAAATTGGAAGTACTTGAAGACAATGTTGCAGAGACGTTGTGCATGCTTGAAAGGTTCTTTCCTCCATCATTCTTTGACGTTATGATTCACTTATCTATTCACCTTGCACAAGAAGCTCGGATTGGTGGCCCGGTACAATTTCGTTGGATGTACCCTTTTGAAAGGTAATTGGCATATAAGAAATATTGTGATTTAGGTATATGAAGGAACTAAAATATTTATAATGCATTTTGATTTCTAACTGTCTTGTGATTTAGGTATATGAAGGAATTAAAGGGATACGTAAAAAATCGTTCAAAACCTGAGGGATGCATAGCAGAAAAATATTTAGCTGAAGAGTGCTCACATTTTTGTAGTGGGTACATGAAACAAGCAGCTGAAATTGGTGTTCAACGTAGCCGTAATGAGGATCTGGAATATGAAAATATAGTTGAGGGGCGTCCAATTGGTCAGGGGAAACTGAAAATTTTATCTTCTAACTTGTTAGAGATTGCTCATGGTTACGTGTTGACAAATATTTCAGAAGTTGAACCATATATAGAGTAAGTAAGATTAGCATTCTTGACAGTAAGTTTTATAGGTTTAAACTAACTTTATTTCACAGTCTAAATTTCCTTGATACTTTTTCTTCATATCAGAATGCATTTAGAGGAATTAAAGTGCTCAGATAAGCGTCTTTTGAAGAGTGAAAGTCTTTTACAAAAGAGGCACAAGGCTACGTTCAGTGCATGGCTTGGAAATAAAGTTAGAAAGGGTGATAGTAGTAATATGTCAAATTTAATGAAGTGGCTTGCATGTGGTCCTAGAGAAGAAGTAACGTCGTACTCAGGTTATGTAATAAATGGAAATCGATTTCGACAAAGTATGCTGAGAAAAGTACCCAAAACAGTGGTGTTCATGTTGAAGCAGAAACCATATGTCGATCAAGTGCAAGGGACAGCTCACATGTTGTTGGAAAACTATGTTACTATGGTGTTATAAGAGATATTATTTTGCTGGACTATTATAAGTTTAAATACCCTATATTTCATTGTGATTGGGCAAACATAAACACTGGTGTCAAAGTTGAAGAGGGGTTTACATTAGTTAACCTACACCAAGGTCAACAACAATTTTTGAATGATCCATTTATATTGGCATCACAGGCGAAGCAGGTGTTTTATTCTAGAGAAAATGATACATCAAGTTGGTATTGTGTTTTAAAAGCACCACCAAGAGGTTTCTATGAGTCAGAGAACTTTAATGAGAGTTATTACACAACATCAACACCATTAGATGTATCACAACTTGACTTAAATATTGATGATGAAGATTATGTGAGACATGATTGTGAGGAAATGATATATGAGGCGGTACTAATAATCATTACGTTATTTATTTGTTATCTTTATTTCCATGAGTTATTGTTTATTAACTAATTTGTTTACTCATCAAAATAGTTTTGTTTGTTTAACAGAGTGAGAGTGAAGATTGAGCAAACATAAGTAATGGTTGTTGAAGTAAGTTATAGTTGAAGTTGTTTTTTAAAAAAAATACCAAATTGTGAATTTGCTGATATTTTAAATATTCATATGTTTTGAAGTCCTCAAAACAGGGCAAAAAGAAAGCAAAGAAGCAGCGATTGGCTGTTGCTGCTGCTGCAACAATTGTCGCAACAAGGAATAGATCCTTGCGTATATCAGATAGAGGTTCTAATTCTCCAACTCGAGATGAACCCAATGAAGTACCTAATAGTCAAGGAATGCAAGACAGCTCTAACAAAGAAGCACCAAAGAAGAAGACTAGGGGCAAGGCAAAGTTGTTGAGTCTTACCAAAGGAAAAACAAAGGGGTCTCCTGTTGTTGTAGAGTTCAATCTGGCAGACCAACCATTTAGAGATAATGCAGCAAGATTTTCTTCATTCCTAGGGATCACAGCAAGAGAACTAGTGCCAATAACATTGAAGAGTTGGAAAGATATGTCAGACAATTTTATAAATCAAATATGGGAACATGTCACGGTATTGTATAGCTGAGCCTTCACACGTCCATATTATGATTTATTTCTCATTTCCATCTAAGTAATATGTATGTTTTTTTTTTGGTAGCAAAAGTTCAGTCTTGATGATTGCCACAAGAAATATACTTTTCGAAAGTTACGTAAACTTTGGAGGGATCATCGATCCAATTTAGTGAAAATGGTGATGAAGCAAGCTCAAGTGGTTGGCCTACCACGCGCTGCTTCTCTTCTCAAACCAGACAATGTAAAAACTATGGACGAATGGCTCTCATTTCTCAAAGAACGAACTAGTCAAGAAACTAGAGTAAGTGTGTCTTTACTTTTTCATCTTTATTGTGTCTTAATCTTTGGTGTTGGCTGCCACTGATGATGTTGTAGATATTGATTGAGTGTTTCACGAATTTGATTTGAGTGATTTTGCTGTTTGTTTGGATATTTACCTATGTTTGTTGGGTCCTGTTGATTTATATTTTAGTATTAATTTGTTATGTTCTCTCTTTGCATAGGAAAAGTTTCAAAAGTTCAAGGAAATGAGGGCAACACAAACTTTAGTGCATAGAACGAGCCGTAAAAGCTTTGCATGCGTAGAGGATGAATTGGTAAAAATGATATTAGTTTTATCTCAATTTGTAGTATGAGTATTGACTTTGTTTTTCTTTTTGCAGCGACAAAAAAGTGAGACACCTGATGCAATTTCAAGGACTGATGTTTGGATCTATGGATACGAAAAAGAGAAAGAAGAATGAGGATGATGAAGTTGAGGATCCAGATTTAGTGGTAAAAACTGTTTGCTGCATATTTTTAGTGTTTATCCATAGATTGATATTTAAGTTTTTATTTTTGTGGTGGTAAATTTTCAGAAAGAAGTGAAAAAGTACAAAAAAGAACAAGGTCCACAAAAATGTTCTATTAAAGAGGATGCAGTAGCAAAAGTACACGGTCTTGATCCACGAGGACGAGTAAGAGGAATGGGGTTTGGGGCAACCGCTTCAAAGATTGAAGGTCAAGTTCGTGTTCGTGATCAATTCAATAGATTGGAAAATGAGGTTATACAATTTAAAAATCAAATGACAAATCTTCTTACTCGAATAGCAACAGGGGAGATTAACATTGTAAGTCCTTCATATAACATATATTCTTACTCGAATACCAAATGTTTGAGTCATTAATTTGTTATTAAATTAATGTCTTCCTTAATGTTATAGGAGAAGGAAAACTTAAGTGTCCAACATTCTGCTAATGAGAGTGTACAAAGCAAACAAAAGGTGAATAATAATGTTCAAAATTCTGCTAATGAGATGGCACAAAGCAAACAAAAGGAAAATCCAGCTGAGAATGCAAAGTGTAAACTGTTAAATTGGATTGGGACAAGTGAAGTTGTTGGAATTGGGGAAATTGCATCAACCAATCCCAATTCATTAGTCCATCATGTGCCTCTTGGTCACGAGTGCTGGAAAGTTTGGGTGAACGATGTAATGGATGATAATATGGCCTTGTATCGACCAACACGTGAGTTCTTTCTTCTTCGTGAAGCATTAGGAACTACGATTGCATGGCCGATAAAGTACATCAAATTGTGTTAGCGTTGCATCTTTGAGGTAAATTCTTCATTCTTCTTTTACATGTAGATGGTATAGTTCTCATTGTATAATAATCAAGTCATGAATGCATTATCAATGTTAAAAGAGCATAAGTCTAGTGCTTTGTTTCAGTCATTGAAATTCAAAGACTCATATATATATATATATATCATTGTAAATTGTCATGTTTTCTACTAATTAGGATCCACCTTTGTTGTGATTTTAAAAAAGAAATGACTTTTTTTTTATTTTAATATATTTGATATCCTGCAGGTTTTTCTCAAAGGGTCAAAGAATGCTCATGAATATTGTCTACTGCTAAAGGACAGTATTTTATCATAAGTTCATGTTAGAGACTTATTTTTGTTGTTATCTTCACTAGTGAATGGATTCGAGGCTGTGAAAAAGTTTGGGAATGTTTTGCAGCACTCTTATGAGTTTCTTATGTACTCTTAACTTAGGAGTTCGTATTTTGAATTGATTATGATGGTGATTTCAATGATTAGTTTCTTTATATCTCATTTATTTATTTTTTCTATAATGTATTTCTTTGTTAAACTCAAATGGCACGGTTGATAATGAAGAAATGTATTGTCAAATTGAAATGGAATAATCAGGAAATTGGATTATATTTATAAATAAATAAAACACACACTTAAGACACGGCGTGCAAAATGCGCCGTTAATAAGTATGAAATTAAAGATTATATTTATAAATAAATAAATAAATAAAACACACACTTAGACACGGCGTGCAAAATGCGCCGTTAATAAGTATGAAATTAAAGCTTTTATGGCGCGTTCAATGTGCCGTAAATATGTATTGGATAAAGCTTTTATGGCGTGCTTAAAGAGTCGTGTAATGTATACAAATTAAGGCGTGCAAAATGCGCCGTAAATAGTTGTCCAAACCCGATACGAGAACTCAATCATGGCGTGCCTTATTAACGCTTGCGGCAAGCAAATGCACGCCGTAAAAAGAAAACGCTTTTTACGGCTTGGCCTTTCGTGGCACGCGACCGCACGCCGTGAATTGTCATTTACGGCGCGCAACGCACGCCGTAAATACCCGATTTTCTTGTAGTGAAATGATGAACTTTTGACGGTTATAATGGAGAGTAATGGGAAAGTCATGGCAAATTCTTCTAGTGAGAGTTTTACTTCAAGTTGGATTTTAGATTTTGGGTGTTTCTATCATGTGTGTTCAAATAAGTTGATGTTTCACACATATGAGGATCATGAGGCATGCAAGATTATGTTGGGAGGCAAAACCACATTTGAAGTTTTGGGCATAAGGATAGTGAAGATCGAGTTACAAGATGGTGATGTTTGGAGTCTCAAGCTGAGGTAAAGTTTGTACCTACACTAAGAATAAACCGACTCCCTCTTGGCTCTCTAGATAAAGAAGGGTACTCATACAAGGCCGAATGAGGGAAGCTCGTAGTCTCACAAGGTTATGGTTATGGTTATGAGGGGAGAGGTTCAACCAAACAACACATACCAGCTTTTGGGAGGTGCAACTACAGGTGAAGCAGAGAGTTCTACCAAGAAATACTTGGATGAAATTAAGGCTAAGTTGGGTATATCTTGTATCAAGGAAAAGCAGACAACATATCTTAATGTCAAGGAGTCAATTCAACATAATACAGCTGTGACATCCCACATTGACCAACGGAGAGGGGGTGATGTGCCTTATATGTACATGTCCACTTCCATCTAGCACTAGGCCTTTTGGGAGCTCACTGGCTTCAGATTCCATAGGAACTCTGAAGTTAAGCGAGTTTGGGCTAGAGCAATCCCAGGATGGGTGACCCCCTAGGAAGTTGCTTGTGAATTCCCAGAAACAAAACCGTGAGGGCAGGGGCCCAAAGCGGACAATATCATGTTACAGTGGAGCCCATCTGGGATATGACAGAATGGTATCGAGAGCTAGGTTAATTGACACACCTCGAATCGGCTCCGCCATAGCACGATATTGTTCGCTTTGGGCCCCCCTCTGCCCTCATGGTTTTATTTCTAGGAACTCACGAGCAACTTCCCAATAGGTCACCTGTCCCAGGATTGCTATAGTCCCAACTCGCTTAACTTCAGAGTTTCCATTACTACGAAACCAGTGAGCTCCCAAAAGGCCTCATGCTAGATAGAGGTGGGCATGTACATATAAGGCACATCACCCTCTCTCCGTTGGTCGATGTGGGATGTTACAATCCACCCCCCTTAGGGCCCGATGTCCTCGTTGGCACACTCGCATCACATAGCAGAGTGGCTCTGATACCATTCTCTCACATCCCTAATTCGACTCCGCCATAGCACAATATTGTCCGCTTTGGGCCCCCCTGCCCCTCACGGTTTTGTTTCTGGGAACTCACGACAAACTTCTCAGTGGATCACCCATCCTAGAATTGCTCTAGCCCAAACTCGCTTAACTTCGAAGTTACCATGGAATCCGAAGCCAATGAACTCCGAGAAAGCCTCGAGCTAGATAGAGGTGGGCATGTACATATAACGTACATCACCCCTTCTTCATTGGTCGATGTGGGATGTTACAATCCACCCCCTTCAGGGGCCCGATGTCCTCGTCGGTACACTCTCACAACACGGTAGAATGCCTCTGATACTAAGCTCGACTAGGGGTGGGCGCGGTACGGTATGGTACGGTATTAGCCCATACCGCTACCAGATACCGGAAATTAAATCGGTATGGTACGGTATGGGATTATCATTTGTCAAAATTGGTACCGTATCATACCGTACCGTATAACGTATCGGTATTCGGTAATCGGTATCGGTACCAAAATGACACAACTAAAAAATGAACCAATTCAATATTCAACATATTCATTTACCAAATAAGTGATGCCTAAGTTACAAATTCAAAGATTCAACATATTCAATTATCAATATCCAAATCCTAATCAACATATTCAATATCCAAATCAACCAAATCCTAATCAACATATTCAATATCCATTGAGTATAACATATTCAATATCCATCAACTTATTCAATATCCAAATCAACCAAATCCTAATCAACATATGCAATATCCATCAACATATTCAATAGAAAATTATATATCTAAATAGTATTCGGAATTACGGTACATATTGATCGGTACCAAATACTTGATACCGCTATCATACCATACTCTATTGGTATGGTACGGTACGGTACCGAATATTGATCGGTACCGAATGAAACGGTATGAAATCGGTATGGTACGGTTTGGTTAGGGTACAGTTTCGGTATTTCGGTTTTAGATGCCCACCCCTAAAGCTGACAAGACCCGCCCAGGAATCCTCGAAACCCATGACAAATCCCGTTGTATTTCCGACATCTATTGTAACATCACACATCGACCAACGGAGAATGGGTGATGTGCCTTATATGTACATGCCCACCTACATCTAGCATAAGGCCTTTTGGGAGCTCACTGGCTTCGGATTCCATGGGAACTCCGAAGTTAAGTGAGTTTGGGCTAGAGCAATCCCAGGATGGGTAACCCACTAAGAAGTTGCTCATGAGTTCCCAAAAACAAAATCGTGAGGGCATGAGGGCCCAAAGCGGACAATATCGTGCTACGGCGGAGTCGATTCGGGATGTGACAGAATGGTATTAGAGCCACTCTGCCGTGTGGTGCGGGTGTGCCGACAATGACGTCGGGCCTCTAAGGGGGGTGGATTATAACATCCCACATCGACTAACGGAGAGGGGGTGATGTGCCTTATATGTACATGCCCACCTCCATCTAGCACAAGGCTTTTTGGGAGCTCACTGGCTTCGGATTCATGTGAACTCCGAAGTTAAGCGAGTTGGGGCTAGAGCAATCCCAGGGCGGGTGACCCACTGGGAAGTTGCTAGTGAGTTCTCATAAACAAAACCGTGAAGGCAAGAGGGGCCCAAAGCAGACAATATCGTGTTACGGCGGAGTGATCCGGGATGTGACAAAATGGTATCAGAGCCATTATGCCGTGTGGTGCAAGTGTGCCAATGAGGACATCGGACCCCTAAAGGGATTGGATTGTTACATCCCACATCGACCAACGGAGAGGGGGTGATGTGCCTTATATGTACATGCCCACCTCCATCTAGCACGAGGCCTTTTGGGAGCTCACTGGCTTCGGATTCCATGGGAACTCTGAAATTAAGCGAGTTTGGGCTAGACCAATCCCAGAATGGGTGACCCACTAGGAAGTTGCTCGTGAGTTCCTATAAACAAAACTGTGAGGACAGGGGCCCAAAGAGGACAATATCGTGCTATGGCGGAGTCAATCCAGGATGTGACAACGGCTCAGGTTCGCTCAAGACAAGTTAGGCAAGGAAGGTTAGTCAATGTTACTTGATTGACATTTCATCATCAAAGGTGCTTGATTTCAAGGGTGCAAAAGTTGTGGAGTCGAAGGACAAGGTCCAGAAAAGTGAAGTCAAAACAGAGGATGATGTGGAAAATGTTGTTAAATTGAAGCTTCTTTCCAAGGTGGTTATGGAAGGGACTCCACTTTAGGTGGAGCTTGACACAGGGGCTAAAGAATGTGGGCAAAAACAACAAACTCATAAAGGAGTTTTGCTTGAGGTAGAGCCATCATCAATTGTAAGGTCCAGAGCCAAGGAATCCATTAAACTGTCCCTAGCTTTTGAATGGATAGACCAAGAAGTTTCAACCATGTTTCAAAGTGCTTTAGGGAGCATCTAGCTTTGATCTCTCTCTCTCTCTCTCTCTCTCTCTCTCTCTCTCTCTCTCTCTCTCTCTCAAAGTAGTGGGCAAAGCACCTATTAATTATTGCAATACAAGTTGTGTATTGCTTACGGCGGTTCTCTCTTTAATTTTCTCTCTTTAATACAAGTTGTGATCAGAATCTCACACAGGACCTAAGTCGTCAAAAAGCATTTATACAAAGATCGATTCTTACTCGAGTACTCGAAAAAGTCTTCCATTTCAGATTCTATGCTCTTCGTCTTAAAGATATTCTATGCTCTGCGTATATATGCTGATTAATATCGAAACTAAGAGTGCCGAAGATGGTTGAACATACAGATGGACAATGCATAAGGCTTTTTCCATTTTATTTACTCGTTCTGTCACAATCAAACAATTCCCTGCTATACTAAAAAAGCAAAGTCTCCACCACACAAAATCAATCACAGAACTAACTTTTGGCAAAGAGATTTCCAGTTGTCGATGGCAAGGAAAGTACATGTATACCATCCGATAGTCCAGTCACGTGACAATGGACGGCATGTATAGTCCAGTCACGTGAAATGGTTTTTGTTTTGGGAATTGTTCTGGGTTTCAATAAGGTTGCAAAAATATATTTATGTTGGTAGCACGGAGTGGTACTTATACGAGTGGAGGAGCCATGACAGATCTACTAAGGCTCGTGGTCCGTGAATTGGATACACCCCATAGTTATCGATCTTTTATTACTTGGACTACACGGTACAATAAACAAACAATATATAGTATGTAGTAGACTTGTGTTCTGTAATTCAGTCAACTACACCAAAACCACCAACCGAGTAGAGGGACTTATATCCTTAGGAACACTTATTTAAAATGTACTTGCTTAGGTGATCAAAAATGTAAAGAGCAATGGCACGTTAACGTTACATGGCGGACCCAGGAATTTTTATAGGGGTAGGCTAAATTTTTTTTATTTTATAGATGAGATATATTATAAGCCTTTTTTTTTCTCTTGAAACAAAAATGTAAATCAAATTTTAAATAAAATTTATATAGGTTTGAATTGATGTTATTATTTCTTATATGCTTTAGGAGTGGGCTAATATTTATTAGAGTAGGAATAAAGCTTATAAAATTTAAACCATGTTCAATACTTTATAAATCTTTCCCTAGGCTGGAGCCCACTCTACCCTAAGCTTAGGTCCTCCCTTGGTACATAAGGAACACAACTGAGGATTGGCTTCCACTAACAAAATCACCACCACTCCAGCATGTCCATTGTCTAATTTATCTACTCATTATATTTTATAGAAATTTAGTGAAATACCCATTCCTAGACATAAAACTATAAATATACCATATACCATTCATTAAATATAAACACACCCAAAATAAACCCAAAAATCAACAATTGTATATTTTTTAATTTAATTAATAAGATCAAATACCTTTATTACCCTTTTTAGCATTAAATTAGTTTTGGATCTCGTTTAGAATCTATAGAATGTAGAGAACATTAAAATTCAACAAAACCACTCCCTAAGGTCTGAAGCCTCAAGCCCCTCTCCTCCTTCAAACCCACATCTCTACTATGTTCTCTCCTTTCTTCCCTCTCTCTGCCTTCAAAGTAAACCAAACAGTCTTAGAGCCATGGACCAACACAAGAACGACGACAATCTCCGTTACGTCGGTGGCCTCACACGTGTTCTCGCGGCTGATGCCTCCATTTCTTTTGCAGGTTTGTTCCATCTGCTTCAATTCGTTATTTTCCTTTTGATTTTTGCTTAATTTACTTGAATTTTGACTCGATTTCAGTTTCTTCGTCGAATTTGGTGCTAATTTCCATTTTTGGATATGAACAGAGCTAATGGTTAAGCTCGCGGAGTTCTGTGGCTACTCTAGATTTGAGGTGTCAATTGCCGGACGAAGGATTTCAGAACGCCGACGCCGGTGGTGATTGCGAGAAGAACGAAGATGAAGACGATTTCTCTTTCACCTGCACCAATCCCGACGAATCACCAATTTCCACCGACGATATATTCCAAAATGGCCAGATCCGTCCAGTGTTCCCGATTTCCAACCATGCCGACTACGACGATACTTCCACAGCCAGGAGGGCTGCTGCTTCGTCTTCCTCTCTACGGTCGCCATTGAAGAAGCTCTTATTTGAAGAGCTGGATACGCCGACCTCGGCAACGTCGTTTTACAACTCAGGAGGTGAACTCGGGTCCTGATCCATGAGATCAACCAACTTCTGAGTTTGATCATCAACACCTATTACAGCAACAAGGAGATCTTTCTCCGTGAGCTCATTAGTAACGCATCGGATCAAAATAATCCAAGCAAAGGATGTGGATTTGAAAATGACTTAATTGATTATCTCAGTTCACTTAAGGTATTAATATAACAATTTATGTGGATCATTGGTTGATTTTATTCATTGTTTTGGTTTTGTTGCCTTTTTGTTACCTTATATCTCTAGTTTCCAGTTGTTTTGATTTTTAATGATGCTAATTCAAATTTAACGTAATAATCTTCATCTTGTTGGTTGACTGTCAACAGTGGCCCGAGTTTTCTGTTAATTTTCCTAACTTGGGAAGCTTCAAAATCAATCCGTCATTTTTCAAGAAGTTTGATTACAACAATGCAGCAGTGTGTTTTCTATTCCTTGAACTTTATATATATTGGTTTTGTTTTGTTGGGGATAGTATAACGTCAAAGTTAGTATCTTCTTCCGTGTGTATAATTTTCAGGTGAGGTTAATTGCATCTGTCCCTGGATATCATACGGGTACGAACATGAAAAAGTGGGGACATATGAAGCTACGCACTATTCTCCAGGAGTGCACTTTTGATAAAGAGTTTCAGAAATCTCCTCTTGCTTATCAGGTCCAGGGACACAAGCGGTTGACTCATATAATGTATGATGTAAATGCTGAGTGTTTTTCTTTGATTAGGTGCAAAAATTGAGCAATGTGTTTATTCCAAGATTCTGTACCTATTAGTATAGATATATTGCATTTGATTTCTGTCCAATTTTTGGGATTCGGGACTTAGCATTTTCAATTGATTTTCATCTATTGGTCTCTTTACTTGCATAATATATAGAATGGAATAATGACTAATGCGTTAAACTTTATGATTTTTATCTATTGGATTTTCTGATTTCGTTCTAATTTGTACTTAGATATTTGTTTGATTTTTAAATTGTGATTTTAATTTCTTTTTATTTATAATTTGGATTGATTTCAGATTCTATTTGGTTGTGGATTTGCTGTTTGGGCTGTGGTTAGAAATTTGTGATATTCGATTTGGTTTTCATATTAATTGAGGTATGCTTTTTTAGTTGAATCTGAGTATATTTGTGTTTTTTCTGTTTATCACTTGTAAAGTTCTAGTGTATGGTAATAACACTGCTTGTTTGCTATGAAATCCTATTTCTAATGCATGTCTACCACTGTAAAGTTCCAGCTTAGGGTAATAACACTGCTTGTTTGCTATGAAATCCTATTTCTAATGCATGTATATCACTGTAAAGTTCCAGGTATAGGGTAATAACACTGCTTGTTTGCTATGAAATCTTATTTCTAATGCATGTCTATCATTGTAAAGTTCCAGGTATAGGGTAATAACACTGCTTGTTTGCTATGAAATCGTATTTGTTAAGTTCCAGTCTAGGATAATAACACTGCTTGTTTGCTATGAAATTCTATTTCTAATGCATGTCTACCACTGTAAAGTTCCAGGTATAGGGTAATAACATTGCTTGTTTGCTATGAAATCCTATTGTAATGCGCGTCTACTCCTGTAAAGTTCCAGTCTAGGGTAATAACACTGCTTGATTGCTATGAAATCCTATTTCTAATGCACGTCTACCACTGTTAAGTTCCAGTCTAGGGTAATAGCACTACTTATTTGCTATGAAATCGCACGTCTACCACTTGTAAAGTTCCAGTATAGGGTAATAACATTGCTTATTTGCTATGAAATCGTATTTGTAATGCACGTCTACCACTGTAAAGTTCCAGTATAGGGTAATAACACTGCTTGTTTGCTATGAAATCCTATTTCTAATGCACGTCTACTAGTGTTATTACCACATCCTGGAACTATACAGCGGTAGACATGCATTACAAAAAGGATTTCAAAGGAAACAAGCAGTATTAATACCATATCCTGGAACTTTACAGTGGTAGACATGCATCAAAAATAGAATTTCAGGGGAAACAAGCAGTGTTATTACCCTATATTGGAACTTTACAGCCATTAATCAAAATGACAGTAAACTAGCGACTAAAATACTGATAGTAAGCAGTTTAGTGCAATAGTGAAATCCAATATAGTTTCAAGATTTTGTCCTTGATTCGAATCTAAAATACTGTTATTACCCTAGACTAGAACTCTATAGCAATTAATCAAAATTATAGTGTAGGTTTGGTTTGTAAATGTCTTACCTTTGAAGCGTTTTCTTGTTGAAATTGTTCTATGAAATTTTGTCTTTGTTTTGTAGGTGGAGGTCAATGTGTGGTGTTTGTTTTTGAAAGTAGATCAAGCTTGGTGGTGGTTATGGAGTTTCAGTTTCAAGAGATGAAGAAGACACTTTGATGAAGACAGTGAGCTGAAGGGACGTTTGGCAGAGATGGTTAATTGAAGTTCGAGGCCAGGCTGGAAGTTACGTTTTTGTTTTCCATTTTTTTTGAACGAAATTATGGTTTTGGAGATGGTAAAATCTTTGGGCTTTTTTATAAGTTTGGGCTAGGGTTGTTTTGGGTGCTTTTTGAGTTTTTTTTTTCTGTTGGGCTTGATAATGGCAGTGCTTGTAATTTATTGGAACTTCAACACTAATTTGTTATTTAATAAATGGATTTTAGGTGTGTTTATAAAGTGTTTTTCATATGGGGTTTTTTTTATAATTTTAGCACCCATTTTGGGTATATTAGTGAAGCTCCCTATATTTTAAGCCCAAATTTTTATACCATAAGCACAATTGTTATCTGAATCCTTTAATTATAACTTTATGCATCATATGGCTCTTTTTTTTTATTAAAAAAATAATATAATATTTGGTATAAAAGTGTCAAATTACCACATAAGCCATCAAATTCAAATTTAACATGCTCCTTTGGAGATGTTAAATCAAATATGGCATTTTATTGACCTCTAATAAATATATACTAGGGTATGAAATTATATTATATTTATAAATGCAAAACTTTAATAAACACACTGTTTTATATTCATATATCATTAAAGGAAACTACAATTTATCAAAGGCATATTGAGTTGTTGTACTTCACAACTGATTATTCTCACAACAGCACAATGTCACACATGACAATAATACACACAGGTCCGGAGATCCAAAAAAAAAATACAAGAAAAGAAGACGGATGACTTATAAAGCACCATCAAATAACTTGGTTCCGGAGATCGCGGATAATTATTCTCCTAATTATTTTACGTATAGTCTTATAAATGGGGATGAACACTAATAAGGATACAATTGTGCTGCCTATTAGAGTGAGCACGGAATCAACGCGTGTGCCAAACAAATACTTATGCAGAGTTTCACTGTGGCGTTTGTGCTGCAACGCGGACGTGGCTGCAACAAATGCTATCAACATTCCAGCAAGGGAATACTGAATGAGACTTGCAGGTGTGGGTAAATGGGTAGATAGGACAGATACCGGAGTGCATTCATTAGCTATCGCCAAAATAGAGAAAAGGAAGGCGAACAAGTTAAAAAAGTTAAACACTTTAAAAGACGCAATTTCTTCTAAAACCGGCCTTCCGTCGGTCTTTAATCCTCCAGGCACATGGATAGCGACTGTAAATGTAGCGGTTGCAATGAGCCCCGCTACCACTAGTTTGGTATCAGGTCTTTTCAAGGCCCAATCGGAACGTGTAATGGCGGCTGGCGTCGCAGCATTATCCTCCGCCTCCGGCGGGAAAACTACTATCGTGAACTCATCCTTGATTTGTTGTTGAAAAGACGTCACCCCAACGGGAATGGGCCTACCCAGGCGCTTCATAACCCTTGGAGTGATCTCCTGAAACATAGAGAAAGTACGTACACTTAGATAATAGTGCAAGCCAATAAAAAAAGACAGATAAAGTACCCTTATTTATTTGGTTCTTCTATTTCAGGTAGTTATTTTCTTTTGTAAAATGCTTGCCTTCTCCTCTTGTAAGAAAGAATTAGTATTTTTCCGTCAATTACAGTCTGACTGATTTGTATTTATAAAATATTTTTATGTTTTTTTTGAAATTTTTTACATATGTATTAAACTGTGACTTTTTAAAAGGAGCAATATCTCATTATATCGAACCAGAAGCAATATCCTTTTCGTTTTGCCAGTATTAAAAGAAGAATCAAGCAAAATGCGGCTATTCCTTGTAAAAATTTTGCATACCGTTCTTTCGATCTTGTGAGGAAAAATGTCGGAAGCCTTTAAGAATCCGTTATTGATAGCCGTTCTGTCCGACCTACGGTCGCTTTCCAAGAGTCTTAAAATTCTACGATTATCGCAAATGGCAGCTAGATGCATAGGAGTGTTCCCATCATTATCTGCTTGATTTATAAGTCTCGCAAGCTTAGGCGTCTTCAGAACGTACTTTATAACATCTATTTGGTCACCTACGACTGCAACATGCAGAGCCGTTTGACCTTTGCGGTTGACCAAATCACAGGTATCAGGATGACGTTGAATCAACTCTTTCAATATTTTGGTGTGCCCTGCATATGCCGCCACGTGGAGAGCTGACATTCCAAGATTGTCCAACATGTAACAAGCAGACTCCTCCTGATGTTCAATCAGCTGTTGAGTTATTGCGGTAAGGTTCCCGTTGAACGCTGCGTAGTGTAAGGGAGTCCAACCAAGTTGGTCCGCTTGTCTGATTAGTTGAGGCTCTCTGGAAACCATAATTTTCACGATACCTAGCAATTTGATGTTGAAAAATTACAAATATTGATAAGTTTTACAAATCCAAATATATATATATATATATATACACTATTATTTATTGAAAATTCTTTAAATAATTTTATGTCGTGAAGACTTTTAAAATAGACGGTTTAAATCGTTGAAGTAAAAGTCATACTAGATCTCATAAGTTGTCCCCAAACCTTGTGGGGTTCATCCCACCTTATATTTTAACAATTCAAATTGTCTATTTTTGAAATTTTAATAGATCATCCTTCAAAAATTAGACAAATAGTATAAATATGTAACTGTAATGAAATTATATACGAACATGGTGCGTTCAAAACCATTTAAATGACTGCCATTTAATCAAATAGTTAGATTTTTTTAATTGAGTGAATTTATTTATTTATTTTGGTGTGTGTGTGGTATTGATCTATGAATAAAAATTTAAAAACTAAAATACAATACGGAATTCATAGATGTCCCCCTCAAATATATATACGAAATTCATATATAATAATGAGCAAGGCATATTAATTGATGTGTCTCGAAATTACCTTTCCGGTTAAGGTGTTTGCGAGTGACGGCTGCATGCAAAGCTGTCATGCCATTTGTTCCCTGAAAAGATACATGAGCGGGAGGCTGGTCTAAAATATAACGAATAATGCTTGGGGAGCCGCTTCTAACAGCTAGAAATAAGGGTGACTCGTTGAGCCTATTAGTAAAACGACATAATTCAGGATCGGCTTCCATTAACGATTTCACCACCCCATCGTGACCATATCGAATAGCAACATGCAACGCTGTATCCACTTCCAAATTAGTCATTCGGAGTAGCCTTTCAAAAGGTTCAAGTTCAACTTCAATAACAGCTGGTCTGTTTTCCTCACCAGCTGCACCGTTTTCCACATTCAGTTGATCCATTTTTCCTCACCAGCTGGTTTGATATCCTCATCAACTTGTTCGTTTTCCTCACCAGCTGCACCGTTTTCCACATCAGTTGATCCGATTTTTCCTCACCAGCTGGTTCAATATCCTCATCAACTTGTTCGTTTTCCTCACCAGCTGCACCGATTTTTCCACATCAGTGATCCAATTTTTCCTCACTAGCTGGTTCAATATCCTCATCAACTTGTTCGTTTTCCTCACCAGCTGCACCATTTTCCACATCAGTTGCTCCGATTTTCCTCACCAGCTGGTTCAATTTCCTCGCCAGCGTTGTTGATTTTCCTCATCAGCTGCACCAATTCTTCCACATCAGTTGCTCGATTTTTCCTCGCCAGCTGGTTCAATATCCTCATCAACTTGTTCGATTTTCCTCACCAGCTGCACCGTTTTCCACATCAGTTGCTCAATTTTTCCTCACCAGCTGGTTGAATTTCCTCGCCAGCGTTGATTTTGCTTCCCATCAGCTGCACCGATTTTCCACATCAGTTGCTCGTTTTCCTCGCCAGCCAGTTCAATTTCCTCATCAGCTGCACCGATTTTTCCACATCAGTTGCTCGATTTTTTCCTCACCAGCTGGTTCAATTTCCTTCTCAGCTGGTCCATTTTCCTCACCAGCGGTTTGAATTTCCTCATTCAGCTTGTTCGTTTTCCTCACCAACTGCACCAGTTTTCGATCACCGCACCTGGTCCATTTTCCTCACCAACTGCACCGTTTTCCACATCAACTCTTCTATTTTCCTCACCAGTTGATGCATTTTCCACAACATCAATTGATCCGGCTCCTTGATCAACTCCTTCCTCAGGGTGCGATCTCGTGTGGACAATGATGAACTTCACTATTTCATCACATCCTACTCTTGCAGCAACATGGAGAGGAGTTTCTTTGTTCTTGTTGGTGTCCCAAAACCGTGGAGATTGAGGATGATGCAACTTGACTTGTTCAAAGAAATTCATTTGCTTGAATTCAGCCGCAATGTGAAGAACATTGTTGTCTATAGGCGTTTTCTGACTGGCAAGATCAATTGATTCATCATCATTTGTAATGTTTTCCAAAAAACTAAGATCACCCTTTGTTGCTGCGTCAGACAGAAAAAGATCCATGTATTCCACGGTATCCTTCCTTCTCTCTCTCTCTCTCTCTCTCTCGAATTTCCCAAAGTCGTCGAAATAAATCACCAATTCCCTGGATGATTTATTATTCATGGAAGCCTTGTTCACTTATAGGAAGGGACCAACAAATCTGACAGATTAATTTATTTCCAATTGCCCAAGCAGGCAAATATTCTAAGATAAAATATTTTATTATTGTAAAATTAAAATTATAAGCAATCCACTTCAACTATAGGAGATGTGACACTTTGCCAACGAACTTTTTGAGCTATCGACTTAAAAGATCAGTTAAAAGTTCTTTGATGTGTTAAAAAATAAAATAGTTTCCAAATGTCGAAACATTATAAGGATACGTCATGGAGATTCATTAAAAGCAAAAATAAGAGAATTTTTTAAATCTTATTATAGTTAGTAAGCCATCGTGATCCGGTCTTTACTATTCGTTACAATGTATATATGTATAATGTATTCGTATGTGTATGTGAAAGGAATAAAATTTATGTAATATTCATGAAAAGTCTACGTATTCATGAAAAAGTCCTTAAATGTTACTATTAGGCTTATTGCTAATTAATATTCTTGGACGTTACAATACTTTAAGAAAAATATTGGCACTTAAGTTAAGCTTGTTTTTTAATCAAGGTAAACTTCACTATCAACATCCAATGATCTGGAGTACCTATCCTTTAATGATACTTAATTATGGTTATTTTCGTAATAAAAAAATTCTTTCTTGTGAGTGATTTGCTAATTAATCTTGGTGGCCTTTTAATAAATGTCATGCTGTCCTAATATGATTGGTGTAAGAGTTTCATGTTCCTTTTTAGCCTTTAAAGAAAAGTAACGCTTGTAAGGGGCTTGCAACTTAAGTAGTTAAAAGTATTTACCTTTATATAGATCTTAGGTTCGATTCTCTCTCCTCCAATAACACTTGTGTAAATATATATATATATATATAATTAAAGCTATATATTTCTAAAAACAAATACCGCTACTTGTGCACCAGAAAGTGCATAAAGATGGATACAAGACAAGCACCGCGAGGCCCATAAACAAAAGAAAAAATGGTGAGAGATGAGTCGAGAGGCCCACACACAAAAGATAACCAAAGCAAAGTGCCTATCAAAATACAGAGCCATCAAATTATGCGCGTCACGAACCATTTGCGGCTAGTCTTTTCACGACTGCTGCTTGATATAGGCACAATTCTAAGCTTAAAGACAATAGACAAGCATATAAAACCCACAAATTAAGCACACCAAAATGCCCAGCGGACTGTGTTTGGGCAGCACTAGAAGCATGCCCGAAGCAAATGCTACGAGCATGCCTCCAATGGAATACTGAATGAGAATTGAAGGTGCAGCTACAAGAACACCTGACACAGTTGCCACCATGAAATGATGAAACACCACAAGAATTGACAAGAAGAAGGAGAGGGCATCAAATAGCAAGAACACTTGGAATGATGGCTCTCCATATAACACCACCGTCCCGTTGCTTTTGAGTCCTCCCGGCATGGTGAAAGCTGCGGCAAATGTGACGGTTGCAATAAGCATTGCTACTACTAGATTGGTATCGAAAACTTTTGAGGCCTCCTCTGAAGAAGTAGCTTCTAACTTTTCTATGTTTTTTTCCTATAATGGCTGATATGGTAGGTGTATCTGTGTGTTTTGGAGATTCCAAATTCATGAAATCATGGGAAATTTGTTGTTGGAAAAATGGCACTCCAGTGTGTTGGAAATCCCTCCTTAGTGGAGTCAAGATGTGCGGCTGGTTTTTTTCCCTTCGGAATGCACATAGATGCATGTATGGGATATGCATGCATGGTCATTAATTGATGGCTGAAAAGGAAGAGAAAAATGGGGGAGCTGGACATGCTTTCGGCTTGGTGGGAGACAAGGTGTAAGTAATGATGGGTGGGGTTCTTTGACCAACATCATTGTGTTTTTTCCTTTAGCTTGCACATGGGCTGTTCTTTTGGAGACTCTTTGGCTGGCCATCACGTGGGTTTGGTGTCTTGGGCATGCGGCTGTTTTCTTTTTGAGTGCTGCATGGGTTTATAAAAAGGTAGCAAGGAGCATGCAAGTGTGTGTGCTTGTGTCACACCAAGGAGCCAGAGAGAGACAGAGAGCACAGCAGAGAGGAGAAATGGGAGGGAGTGGACTGCTTGTGAGATGCAAGCAAGCGGTCCCACGAACTCCTGGAAAATGTTTCAGCTGGAAATTAGCTGGGTTCATCAAGGTTCAAGAGAGGATATATCTCTTGGAGAGAGTGTTTTTCATATTTATGAGAGAGGGTGTATAAGGGGTGTATCCTATTGGAAACGAGATTCGGGTTGGGTGTAGAACTCTTGAGTGGTTAATTCTTGTACTTGTATCTTTCTCATGTTATAGTGAAGGTGGTGACTCGAACCCCGTAAATTCTTGGTGTGTTCTCTCATGTATTTATTCATTGTCATGTTGAGCTTGTTGGTTTGTTTGTGTATTTCTTCCATCGAGTTATGCTGTGACGAGGGGGGTAACCAGTGTTTCCCCAACACAGTGGACTTCCCCAGGTGACTTACAAGCTGAATACGAATGAGATCCTAAAACATACAAGTAAACCCATGAAACACGGTCAAAGAATAATGCTAGTCACCAAATTTATTCACCAAATTTGTTCATCAAAAGACATTCAGTGAATAAATTTGGCGAACAAACTTTGTATTCCTAGCAGTACTTGTGTTTAAATTCCTTAAATGTATGAAAATTTATGTTACATACCAGTTTTCCCTCGTCCACAACAAAAATGTCGACCGCCTTTGAGAATTCTTTATTAATAGCAGTCGTATCCACTCTACTGTCACTTGCCAAAGTTCCTATAATTTCAATATTTTGATGAATGGCAGCCAAATGCAAAGCAGTGTTTCCATCTTTATCTGCTTCATTTATAAGTCCTGCAAGCTGGGGTGTCTTCAATATATACTTGACAACGTTTACTCGTCCCCCTAAAACTGCAGCCTGAAGAACCGTTTGGCCCTTGACATTGACTAAATCACTAGTGTCAGGCCGGCATTGAATGAGTTCTTCCAATACTTTGGTCTGCCCTGCATAGGCGGCGACATGGAGAGCTGACATGCCAGATTTGTCCAAGATGTAAGAGACTGAACTATCGCATTGCGTCAGCACTCGAGTTGCTTCAAGGTTTCCTCTCAACGCCGCGTAGTGTAAGGGAGTCCAGCCAATTGCATCAGCTTCTTTAACTATTTCAGGATTTCTGGACACCATTAGTTTCACAATGCCTGTCAAGGTGAAATAGAAAATTGAGTTGAGAATCACTTCAATAACAATTTGAACACAACATGAAATTATAATCACCAAACAAAACCAAGTACATATATAAATTTAACTAGACTTATCACGTGATGTCATGTACCTTTGGAATCTTTGGTTGTGTGAGTTGCTGCGGCATGCGAAGCTGTGACACCATTAATGCCCTGAAAAGAAGGACATATTGGAGACTCGTTAAAAGATGGAGAATAATGTGTTGAAAGCCCTTGCTAGTAGCGATGAACAAAGGTGACTCATTGGCGCTATTAGTGTAGCAACACAATTCTGGATTGGCTTGCATTAGCTGAATCACCACACCACTATGACCATATCTGGAAGCAACATGCAATGCAGTATCCCTTTGCAAATTAGTCATTTGGAGAAGCTGCTTATGAGCTTCACTATCGGTTGATCTGCTTTCCTCATCGGCTTCTTGTACATGTAGCATCTTCTTTGTGTGCTCAATGAGGAACTTTACTACTTGATCACAGCCTACTCTGGCAGCAACATGCGGGGGAGTGTCTCCCTTCTCGTTGGTAGCCCAAAACAACGAAGATTGATCATCAAGTTCTTTGAAAAACTCTATTTGCTTGAATTCAGCCGCAATGTGAAGAATATTGTTTCCTGTAGGGGTTTTCTGAAGAAGGAGGTCAATTGATACATCACTGTCTTTCATTCTTCTCAAGAACCCAACTTCACCCGACCTTTGCAGCCTCATGCAAGGAAGGCTCCATCAAGTTACATGAACTCTCTCAAACTCTCTTCAAAGTATGAATAATCTAAAAAGATGGAAACGGCATGCATTCAGTAGAATCAGTCCATGACTGTATATATAAAAGTACTAGGTTGTCCATTTCAAAAAGAAAAAGGATACTAGGTTGTCTCTCTTGCACGGTATGTCCTCAACTTTGCTGTGTATTTTTTATTCAAATAAACAGGAAAAAAAAAATTGCTATGCGTAAGAAAAGAATAAAGATGAGTTGTGATGTACTTTTGATAAATGATCTGGTCTTATATTATCCCTTTTGATAAATGAGACCCCATAACCAAATAACAAATTAGAGAGAAAAAGTACCTTAGATCAATTTATTATGTTGGATTCTATACTGTTTTGTTATGTAAAATCAACAAAGAATGCATTTAGGCTACCTTGGTTCTGAGTTCAAATCTTATAAACAGTCACAGTTGTAGAATCAAAATCAAAACAACCAAGCAACAAAAGTTACCTTGAGCCTTTTTGCTTGTACAAGTTACTGCTGTCAGCACCGTGTGCAAAGCTGTAACACCATTGATCCCTGGAACGGACACATTGATGAAGGACACTCATTCAAAATAGACTCTTGTCTTCTCTACGTATCTTCTAGTCTCTTGTATGCTGCTTATACGCTTATTGATATCAAACAGAGAGTACCGAATATGGTTGGATAGGTGGACAATGCAGAAGGGTTCCCATTTTATTTACTTCTTTCTTTATCAATCAAACAATGCCCTGGCATTCTAATAAAGCAAAGCATCCAATGATCTGGTTTTATATTATTTATTTTGATAAATGAGTTATATTATTTATTTTGATAAATGAGACCCAGAGAAACAAGTAACGAATAGCTGAGCAAAACAAGTATTTTATCATTTCGAATATTATGTTGTTTTGTACTGTAAAATAAACAGAGAAAAAATTATTTTAAAAAAAGAGAAAGAGGATAATGTTCTACTAAGACTCAATTCTTCTTCAATGGAACTTCAGGGTTCCTCATCTTTATCAACGAAACTGTTCCTGGTATTTTAACAAGTTTAGCCAGTCTCATTATAACGACAAGAAAACAAAAGAAATATTTATGCACCAAAACTTCTTTTTGTAAAAGAATTTTGATAAGTGTCACGAGAAAGCGCATACCATTTGACATTTCCAAACTTAATTTGTAATTCTGTACATTAGTAGATGCATCAAGATGATCAAATATAAGAAATAAACAAATAATTAGTATCGTCCAAAATAATCCACCTCTCTATCTCCCTCTCTCTCCCCATGCGTGCAGGCTACAAGAATATAACCCCTATGGTGACCATAGCTGAACAAATTACATATACATCATCTTCAGCTTTTAATTGCAGTTCTCCCTGCTGTACCAATCATATTCCATCCCCTCTCCTTTTCCCTTTGACTATTATTCTTCTGACTTTCTTTGGTTCCAGCTCTTCTACCATTTCCTAGTAACACTCTGTGTGCCAACCTCCCTCGACTTCCTATTGAGACCCTTACCTTCTCCATCCCTACATTCACACCTTTTCTTATGTGTGGTGGCATTGGGGATTTTATCTGAGTTCTCTTTTGGAGGCTTCGTCTCAGTATGCTGTTTAGCTTCTTGCATCCATTTCTGATTACTTTAGGACTGCTACAAGGTGTCTGTTCAGGCAAGCAGTCAGTCTCAGACACATCTGCATCAACTTTCTTATCAGCATCGTATGCTATTGGTGCCAATGGTAATACATGCGGTGGGGATTGGACACGATATGGTACACTTGGGAGTGGGATTAGAGAGTTGCGCCTTGGAGCAGAGGTTGCTGGAATCCGCTGAAATATTGGACAAATAGATGCCCTTCCAGTTTTTTTCGGGACAAGAAATTGTTCAGCCATCTCAGGGTTGTTTTCTTTCTCTGTTGGATCAATATGCTTGACAAAACCATCCATTGTATGAAGTGGTACTGGGGGTTTGTTGGTGGTCTTCTCCATTAGTGGTTGAAGAGGGTTTACTTGGTCTTTTCCCAATGTAATGGCTGCTAAAGGTCGGTTTGTAAGAGGTGGCCTTGTGGGTGCGGTAGTTTGCTCCTCTTGTTGATGTTTCATTTGCTGCTGGTGCTGCTCAGCTATCTTCATGTCCACGTGCTGACGTGCTAGCTTTCTCTCAATTAAAAGTTGTGATTCCAATTCTTTTACCTGCAAAATGAACTAGATTAGTACCTATAATTCTGTTACTTGTATGTATACAAAGCTATTAAAAAATACACTTGCTATACAATACCTTGTCTTGCAGGTTTTTGTTTTTCAGGTCTCTCTCTTTTATCTTCAATTCCAATCCATAGACTGTTTCCTCCATCTTCCGGATCTGTACATCTTTGCTCTTAACATCTAGCTTGGTTTTCTCAAACTAGCAAATAAGATTTAGAGATTGTTAGAAATGTAATAGATTAAGCATTCAACCACAGAATAAAAACAAAACATAAGGTTAAACAAAAATGCGAATCTGCAGTTGCGTCAAGCAAAGAATTGTACCATCTGTTTGTATCTCAAAAGTTCAAAAGTGTCCAGTTGTCTCTTTGCTGGACCCAACTCTATCCCTCTCACTCTACTTGCAAAGTTCAGTGAGCAAAGGGTCTCACTCAAATCGTTTTCATTAGGATTTATCTGAACAAACATGAGTGTCTTCGAGTCTCCTCCTAAAACAAGGAAACATATGCATTAGTTTTACATTTTTGTGTCTGATAAACTAAGATATCTTGGACCAAAAAAAGGATATATATATCAGAAGTTTAATTTCATCTCAAGAAAATGGAGAAAAATAAATGTGAAGTTGGAACATTAAACAACTCAGTTAGAATTGTTGATTCATCTTTGACTTCTTCTGTGATCCCATTGAAGTACCTAGAGAGTCTTGAAGCAAGTGGGTAAGCTTAGAGTTCCTGCACATAAGCATAATTTAGTGAAAGAAAGTTATAGCTCAGTGGCCAGTTTGCACATTTAGAGTATTCAAACAAAGGACTAATTGTTACTTATATAACCTGAAAGGTATGTGTGAGCTTTTAGTTGCAAGTGAAGATATGACATCACCAAGGGCCGATAGAGATCTATTTATATTTTGAGTTTCCTTGAGTCGTTCTCCTTGCACTTCTGTCTTTGCTACACGTTCGCTCCCTGCTAGATCAACCAACCAAAGCTTGCTTCTTGTGCATTCGCCATTCAACAAATTCTCCCCCTTCACCATTACACAGTGTATGCTGCATTAAGGAAAAAACCACTCTAACATTTAGCAATCTATCTTTAGACCACATCCTGTTTGATGAAAATTTAAACAAATTTGACTGTAACCAAGATAAACCGACCAGTGCGATCGGCTGCTATGCTCATTGGCATTGGTTGAGCCAACAGCCCTTGCATTACTACCAGTTTGCAGAACTTCCCAGACTTCACTCATGTTGTTTACCTGTGCCTCAACCAGTCCTGGAACATGATGTATCCCTTCACCGACTTGCCTTATTTCAAGCCTACAAAATCATCGCAATACTGTGAGATGCTATAATCTTGAATAATCATAACTTCCCATCCTTCACACTTGTGAAAGACAAGTGGAACTGCAAGAGAATCCGACATATTGGTGAATCATCAGAAGTGAAAAAATATCAACAAGTAGGAGCAAAGATGGATATGGAAACTTAACTATGCAGTTCACATTTTGAGAGAATGAACGTTAAGAAATGGTTAAGATGTGGAAAATGAGAGCCTATACTGCTATTCTAAGTGCCAACTAAATGAGTGGAAACTTATGAAAATAAAGTATGTCTAATTATGACAAATGACTTCCCATCTATACATGAAGTTAAAAGAAACCACAAATCAAGAAATATACAATAATATAAGGATGTTTCATCAGATTAAGTTGGAAGGAGAAAAAATAAGAGAGATGGTTTTAAGTATCTCTTCAACCTTTTGGAAGCTGCTCCCGGCTGATTCCCTGAAACTAGTAAATCTCGTATTTGTTCGTTGTAGACTTCTAACACACTAACAGATACATCATATCGATATAACTTTTCTCGCTCTCTAATCGTACGAAACAATTCCTCAAGAGTCCTAAAATTGACTCCCCGAGCTTCTTCTGTGCCCTCCATTGTAAAAGTTTTTCCACTTCCAGTCTGCCCGCATGCAAAGATGCAGACATTGTACCCATCTAGAACTGAGCTTGCAAATGGAGCTGTGTCTTTGAAAACATCAGCTAAATAGGACAAAGAAAAAGGATACATATTACTGTAATGAGCTTTTGTACTTCAATTGATATACAAGACAAACAAAATAAAAAAAACTCTTATATAACTGTTTCCAAACCTTGGTCTGCTTGAGGGCCAAATACAGCATCAAACTTGAAGGTCCTTCTAGTAGCCCCATTTGATTTGATATTGAGCTCACCATCTTTAGCAGATTCAAAATCAATAGCCATTGAAGCTCCTGCTGCAACTTCCTCAGTGTTTAGAGGCCTGCACCTGCAAAAGACCCTTATGTTTCCTACGAGCAAACAAAATAACTGTCAGAAACCCACTTCAATCTCGTACCCGCTTGGACCTCTCTTAGTCAAAAATAGCATACTCCTAACCTTTCAACTCTAACACCTTGTTGTAGAGTTCTTTCCGTTCTTTGGCCCCTTCAATAAACTTAGTCTTCAAATCTTTATGCAAATTTACTTGCTGATTTACTATTGGAAAAAAAATATAAAAAAATTAGCAAGAATCAGAAAGAGCAAAACAAATATCGTGTCTCTAAATAAAAACACGGCGTGTACTTACAAGTGGACTGAATAGTAGACCTCAATTCATTCATATCTTCAATGCATTTCTTATATGCCAATGCCTCCTCTGATAGCTTGATGTGGTCCATTTTCATAATCTGTCAAATGAAACTTTTTAAAACACTGTAATCATATATAGTGTAATCAAAGGGCACCTTTGTATTTTTATTTTTACAACTTAATACCTTAAGTTTTCTTGTCAAATCTCTCAATGATGAGAACCATCTGCTCTTCTCTTTCACTTGTCCCTCGATGGCAAAAGCTGCAACAGACGAGCATCAATGTACCATGTTTACAGATGGTTCAAATGGTTAACAGGCACAGGACATTATTACCATACCCAAAGATCCAACATGCATAGACTTGCGCATAAGTTCGTTTTGGAGTTCCTTCAGAGACTTCCAAGTTTCTTGGCATTCTTTACTCTTGGATTGGTCTTTCTTTTTAAGCTCCTCCAATGCACTCCTCATCTCTTGTAATTCTTTTTTCTGTTTCTCATACCCTATTAGCAGCTTATGATAGTCTCCTTCAACGTTGGCATTGCCATTATCCTGCAATGACATAATTTGCACAAAATATCAAAGTCTGTCCTATTTTTCCATCTGAATAATATCGAACCTGAGAGGGATTACAAGAAGTTTTACTTCAGGTGATTTGCAGTTTTCCATTTGAGAATCACCACCCAGGAAATCATCTGTGCAACCTCCATTGTTGCTTATATCAGGAAGGGAACCTTCCTTCAACTTGTCCTCAATGGCAGAAGGCGGAAGAAGCTCGAATGAAGCTTCAGGAGACAAATCTTCTTTAAAAGTTTGGCACAATGTGTTTGAGAACTTTACAGTTGGAGTTTTATGGGTATCTGTAACTTGGGACTCGTTGATTCCGTTCTCGAAAGAGAGCTCGATAGAAGAATCCATCTTCTGATGGAATTTACCATCCAAGAACTCGGGGGAATCTCCATAGCTGGTTTGGGGTATATCGGGTGACCCATAACAGATCACCAAATCAGGAGAGGTAAGTGCAAATCCTACCATGGAACGGCCTGAAATGTATCATAAATAAATCAAAACTCTTGAAAATCTTGAAATCAAATCCAAGATTTTTGCCCAATCTTTTGTTCACAGAAAAGGAAAGACTAGTCTAATTTACCGTCAAGACCATCATTCGCAACTGGGTCACTGAACTTTGGTGTACTAATGACTTCTGTGTATTGATAACTTTCCCCAGAACAATCTACACCCACGAAAAATCAAAAAATCAAATTTATCTTCCACTGTTATGATCTGTCCTAGATTCGAATTGGCTCCATGTTCTTGACTAAATTACAGTTAAAATAGATCCATTACACAAGTAGACATATAGTGCAATTCTCCCAATTGGGATTTAGAGAACACAAATAAATAGATTACTGAGAAACCAGAAAGAACTAAAAGGAAGTTTTTTTTTTCATGAAATTACCTTCATTTGCATTGGCATAAGAAGAAGAATCAGGATCCACCATTGTCAAGCGTTGCAATTGCGAGCAAAGCAAAGTGTCTGCCAAAGTAGAAGAAGGGTATCAAGAAATTAGAGAAGCCATGAAAATAAAATCTTGCGCAGTTCTGTATGCTGGAGAAAATGGAGTTCAGAAGTGGGTTTTCAAACTTACAGTCAGAGTGAGAGTTGGCAGTGGAAACGGAGCTGTTTTGCTGCGAAGAAACGTCAGTGAGGAGAAGAGGGTCGTGCTCATGCTCGAACAAAGAATGGCATTGCTTATGCTGCTCCTCCTCCATTGATAAAACGACAATTGTACTAAATACACTGTTTTTGAATTCAAGTAATCAAAGACTGATGATGATGATGGCAATCTCTTTATTGCGCAAAAGAAAGAGAACCCAAAAAGGAAGAAGCGCTTTTGAATCTTCACAGAGAAAGAAAGGCGTTATTTTCGTTGGCGCATTCAATCTCCGTTATTCTTTGGAGGCAACTGACCGTTGGCTTTTTTTCGAATTTTGAAATTTCTTGACCGGGTGCACCAGCCAAATGAGGCTGCCACGTGGTACCTGTTAATCTTTCCTCGCGTGCTGCTGAGTGGCTTTTTCCCTTTGTATTTGCTTTTTGGCTAAACCAGATAGATTTGTGATTCTTTGACTCTTCGTAATTTGGCTTGATTTCCACTTGTGAATCTTTATCTATGTAATTTGATTTAGTTACAATTAAACAATTGAATCTTTAATTTTCTTTTACTGACGTATCAACATGAGTGGATTTTTAGGCCTTGTGGTTCTACTCCACCCGTCGACCCTCTCCAGCGCCGTAGGCCTGGCTCTGCAAATACAGTTACAAATCATTGGACCTGAAATTGAGATCAGATGATGCATCAAGGGCAGAGGCATCATAAAGAATTTTGTAACTTTTTTCTCAAATTTCATGTATCTGTTACAAGTGCTCTCCCCGCAACATTAGAACTATACGGAACTTGAATGAATGTCCCCTCCCTCCCCTCTTTACAAAACAAAGCTGAAAGCTACAATGTATAAAATTATATACAGTGTAATAGCATACAACAAAAGGGTACATTCATCTTGCATAGATCATTAGCACCCCACACTCAAAATAAATGCACGTGTGGGGTACTAACCGATGCAAACCTGCTGAGGACTGTCTTGGCACTGATCAGACAACGGTGGTGGTGTGCCGGATTGAGGTCATCATATTTTGCTTCCAACAAAACATGCACATGCGCCAATTCTGTGACTTCGCACCTTTCTACAATTGAATTCCTGTTCCTTCCACTGCAGCCGCCATTGAAGCGGACGCCTCTTCAAGGGTCCGCTTCTTTTGGACTGTGTTGAAGGCCTCAAGAATATCTCCCTCCTCCCAATCGTCGTAGTCTTCCACCCCAATTCCACACTCTAGTCCAACATTTACCTAGCCAAGAGGATAATATACAGCTTATTGCAAACGTAAGACATACTAAAGTAATGCCAATACCAAAAGAATTCTGAACATGTGATCACCACAAAAGCTTGATGTCAATTTAAATGAATGCCAAAAACAAAAATAATAATAATAATAATAAAGCAAAATCCTTTGTCGAAGTTGAAGATTGACATTGAAACATTAATTGTTCCAGAAATCAGATTAGAGGCATATATCTACACACAAAAGCTTCTATCATACGTTCAGTGAAAATAAATCTTGCTACGCCTAACCGCAGTGTAGAAACTGAATAGTCAGTATGTAAATTGATCAAAATTAATATTTAGTGTTTGTGTCAAAATTAATATTTAGTGTTTGTGAACTCAGCCCTTCATCCCACAGTAGAAAGGCACACACGCACCTACAACTTCTGTGTCATGTGTTATTACCGCCATTGCTATCCCATTGTAATCAGCTCCCAGAAGATAAAGATATTTCATAAAATCAGGCGAAATGAACAAGATTTTTTATGGAAACCAATTTAAGAACTAAGTCATGGTATAATCTTTCTCCTATTCCTCCAGGGAAAGCAAGATGCACACACCCAAGCATGTATGTATATCTAAGAATTCCGACCCAAAGAAGATGTAGGCATGAATGTATTCAGCGGTATGTGAGGTTACTAGGAAAACAAATGCAGTCCAATGAATAAACACATCATTCAGATATTTTAAACAAGAGGAAAATACTTTGAATCCACGCTGAACACAGATCCAGATGTATGCAACATGCGCTAGGCTGTGATTTTTACTATATTAGGACAAACTTAAGGTACACCTAAGTAATACTTTTCATGCGCTAGGTTGCTTCCCTTTTTGCATTTTCTGTAAATTCTACAAAATGGCCAATAGAATTATGCAGGCTATAAAATAATACCTCTTTCACAATTTCCTTAACCCGTTTCAACGAATCAAGAAGGCCAACATGCACTACTTTTCCCCTTCGAATGACCTTAACGCCACAGCCTTTAACAACTTTTCCCTCATTTATCATGCATCCAGCAACACGACCACTACCACTGCTGAATACGGCCCGGACTTCTGCTGAGCCAATTGTCACTTGTTCCTATCAATACACAAGTAACAATGTCAACTGCAAATCTTTCAGTCTAGAAAATTTCAACAATGTTAAAGCATGAGCAACATATGCCCCTAAAATTCAATGCCTTAAAAACCCAAAGAGATCTGGTGCTTAAGTTCATTGATACCTCAACAGGCTCTAGGAGTCCTTCCATTGCATTTCGTACATCATCAATAAGTTCATAGATAACTCTATAAAGGCGGATCTCAACACCTTTGTTTTCTCCATAGCTTTTCACAGAACCCGGTACTTTGACATTGAATCCGAAAATGATGGCTTTGCTGGCAGCAGCAAGATCAACATCACTGGTGCATACATCACCTGTTGCTTCCAAGAGAAACTTCAAGGTGACATTATCTTGTGGGAGCACCTGCAGGGCTTGTCTGACAGCCTCAATAGATCCCTAGACATGACAATAATCATGATATAATTCAGTACAGTTTAAATAAAGACTAATTATCTATGAAACTTGAAGTGCCAGTTACCAAACTATATATTGACTGGTGAAAATTAGAAGAACAGATTTGATTAATTGTGCACTTCTTAAGGGGCCAGTTGCAAAACTAAATTATTCCCATCTTATAGCGAAAATAAAGCCTGTAATGGACATCTGAAAATAATTAAATCTTGCTGTTGTTGCTCATTTCATTCATGATGTCTAATTACCATTCCACATGCATACAACTTCATTGAGCATGCCAACTGTCTAAAGGGCTTATATGCCAAAAAAAATACTCCGCTTTTCCAACCACAAATTAAGCTGCTTTTCTTATACTTATAAAACCCAATAACCAAACTTTTAATCAATATTGTGAATGATAGTCCTTTCTGCATATAAATAGGTAGGTTGTGCCTTGTCAGGACACTGGTTTATTCTGATAATTGTATTTTTTTTCATTTAATCAGACTAAATTAAAATAAAAACTCAACTCATCAGTTGTTAAACTCAAGGTTGCAACGTGAAAAACAACATAATTTACAAAAGATGAATATGCATACCTGAAGATCAACCTTCAGAATAATATTTAGCTGGTGCAAGTCTAATCCAGACAGCTTTCCTGCTGAGACTGCAGATGCTAAGGAAGAAAGAGTAACCCTGCCGTCGCCAGCCTTAGCTGATATACGTTCATTTCGCAATGACTCAGCACGTGACAATGCCTTTTCACGTGCAACATCAAGGGAGCCAACAACGTCAAATTCATCACCAGCAACAGGAACATTATTTAATCCAAGAACCTACAAGTAGACACAGAAATTGCTATTCAGGCATTGAAACAAGAATCATGCGACACAGTTGAACACATATCTCATAAAAATCAAGAAGAAACAAAAAACAAAAACATCTTTGAAAAAGGGCACTCGTGTAAGCAACGTATAGACAGTGAAATAAAATGGCTGCTCATAGAAGGTTTAGAGAATAATATATAGTTTTCTGCTATTAACCACCACAGAAAGCAGTGCTACAACAAATGTGTTTTCAGTTATGTTGAAAAATTTAGCAATCAGAGGAAGCTGTGCCATTTATCTTCCCAACTGTAATTGCTTATAGTAATCATAATGTCAACAAAATGGAAGCAGAGGAATAATGAAGCTAATACAAATACTTGCATGTCAAGGGCGATAAAGAATTACACAGCATCTGGAAATCCAAACTTACCACTACAGTTTCATCTTTTTAATAAAAAAGAACCCCGGTTATACTTAATAATGTATTGTACTTACAAAGCTCACTTAAATTGCAACACAAACGAGCAAAATTTTGAAACTGTCAGCTTCTATTTCTCCAATTAGAACCCTACAATGAATTTCTACTAATATCCGACAAGCCCTACAAACATTCAGACATTTGGATTTACTTATGATCCACTATAACTTTTGAATTAAGTCACTGCTTAAAACAACGGAGAAAGAATGAAAGACAGTTTAAAACAAAAAAAATAAAAGAATATATGAACGACAAACCTGAACAGGTATAGAGGGTCCAGCTTCATCGAACACGATTTCCACTATCATCAAATAAAGCCCGCACCTGACCATGGGAATAACAAAAAGTGCCTCATGTTAGTCAAAATGTTGACCATTTGAGCCGCATAAAAAGTGGATTAGATCTAAGCAAAAGGGCTCAGAGTTCAAAAATTGTTATCCACCAACCTTTCCAAAGGCTCCTCCACAAACTATTATGTCCCCCCGTCTAAGGGTTCCATTTTGCACGAGAAGTGTAACTAAAGGTCCTTTAGATTTATGAAGACTAGCCTCAATGACTGTGCCTTTCGCGCTTCTATGAGGATTAGCCTTTAAATCTTGCAACTACAAAAATCATAAAAAGGTTAGAAAAAAATAAATTTAACCACTAGAATACTTTCCAAAAAACAAATTCAGACAACCAAGATAGCTAGAAAAAAATATTATTGCAACAGTATATCAAAGCTAATGCGTCAACATCCATTCACATCTGCCTTACCTCTGCAACTAGCATAACAGTTTCCAAAAGCTCATCTATATTCTTCCCTTTAAGAGCACTAATCTGTTTAAACCCACAGAAGGAAGCGCTCAGAAAGAGTATAAGGCATAACGAAATATGTAAGTACAATTCTTCTACATGAAATAACAACCTGGACCATTGGAACATCACCACCCCAGTCCTCTGGCATTAGACCAATAGAAGAAAGCTCTTGCATGACTCGATCTGGATTAGCTCCATCCTTGTCTATCTGGTACCATTAGAATGAATAGAATTGAGATTCAACAAATCATGATGCCACAAGCAACACAAGCAAAGCAGCTATTCTTCCATATTTTTTATCCAAACAAATGGTCAAAAGAAAAAAAAATGCCACTATGCTTGGCATACCTTATTTATAGCTATTACTATTGGCACGCCAGCAGCTTTAGCATGAGCTATGGCCTCTTTTGTTTGAGGGCGGATTCCATCATCAGCAGCCACTACAATGATAGCAATGTCTGTCACCCTTGCTCCACGAGCTCTCATTGCTCCAAATGCCTACAGGATCGGATATAATAGATATCATCTAAAGGGAAAAAAAAAGTACAAGCAAGTTACAGAACCCAAATATCATCCAGAAAAATAAAGATAAAATAATGTGGTTATACGGAGAGAGAGAGAGAGACAGAGACAGAGAGACAGAGAGAGACAGAGACAGAGACAGAGACAGATTTCCAAGTGTTTACTGGAGAGTGATTGTACCTCATGCCCAGGAGTATCAAGGAAAACACATGATTGCACCTTTCCATCAATTGGTACAAGCACCTTATATGCCCCAATTCCTTGTGTAATTCCACCAGCCTCTGAGGCAGCAACCTGTGAATATATAATTATATACCAGTCAGGCTTCAATTAAATTACTTTATGCCAGCACCAATTCCACAATGCTCCAAAGTTTATTAAACCAATACCATATTTTAGGTGAACAATCAATATGTTATAACCAAACTACTGAAATAAAGTGTTTAAGTTTTACCAAAAATAACAAAACCATAAAATCCGATACCACTAAGGTCATTGCAAAAAAAACTGATGGGAAATTAGACCGTTCAGCAGCTATTTTTACCTTGCTCTTCCGGATATAGTCCAACAGGGTTGTCTGGCAAGTGACAAACACAAAAGTATTAGAAATACTGGAATGTAAACTTACAAATTTAAAAATACCATACACAAGAGGAACTACTCAAGAAAACAAGATGCAAAAGAACTGACTAGCAAATAAAACACATGAACTGCATTTACCTTGCCATGATCGACATGACCCATTATAGTAAGGACAGGAGGCCTGTCTTCTAGTTTGTCCAGGTCATCTTCATCGAGTATTTCCTTCTTTTTGGCCATTTCTTCCACCTTTACAGGATCAGCATCTATAACTTCCACATCATGCTCTTTACAAATCATCTTTACCATATCTTTGTCCAGAGTTTGAACCCCATCAGGCTTAATTCCCTTTGCGTACAGAGATCCAAGAATTTGGGATTCATTAATGGCCAAATAGTACGCTAAATCATCTATCAGCATACCTTCCTCACCAACCTCTAGAATTTCTACTTTAACAGGGGCTGCCTCTTTGGCAGCCTGGAGTCTCGCTGCCTTCCTGCTTGCTTTACTCCACTTCCTCCCTTTCCTAGCTGCTCCAGGAATAGAGACATTGAGTTCCGAGGCCTCTTCATCCGGAATCTCATCATCAACCTTCCGCCTCCGTCCACCTGGATCATTTTTCTTTCGATACCCATCTTTGAACCTTCCAGGGGGAGGGCCCTTTCCTGGTTTTGAAGGAGCTAAAACTGCTTGAGAAATCACAGAATCAACCGCTGGCTTCTTGGAAGCAAATTTGTCAATCAAAATTGGCTTCCGTTCTTTAGTCTGTGTGGAAGAATCAGTTTCATCAATCCCTGAAGACTTTGGAGCTGCCCCCACATCCTTCAAGACAACTGGTTTCTTTACCGTGGGTGGAGGAGCTGCAGAAGGCTTTGCTTGTAATTTTGGTTGGGATCTCAAAGGGGGTTGAGGGGGTCTCAAAGAAGCACGAGGTTGAGACTCTGCTTTTAACCCTCCCCCTGTTTTTAGTTCCTCTTCTGGGGTTGTATTATTAAGTTTAGGTGATTCCTTTACAACCTTCTGCACAGTTGCGACTGTGTCTCCTTTACGCCACACACTCTTCAAAGTTTTAGACTTACTACTTGTCTCCGAGTTCACCGGTTTAGCATTCCCCAAATTAGTACTTGCGTTAGATGGTGCAGGTTTATTTACAGAGCTACTATCTTTCTTAGTACCCAATTCACCAGCTCTTGAAGTTTCTAACTTTTCAGCCTTCTCCAGAACCTCTCCAAGCGACTCAATCACCTTATTCCTTTCTTCTTCTCCTTCTTCTTCATCCGAATTCCCACTAATCCTTGAGGGGTCCCAATCAGCTGCATCAATACCTACAAGGGGTTCATTATTGGACCCTCCTGAGGACTTCAATACTGGCTTTGGGGAAGGCTTAAGTACAAAATCAGCATTGGCATTAGAAACATCTGTACTACCTCTATAGTTGTTAGAATCAAGGGACACCTCAGTTCCTTGCTTGGCAACAAAATCAGTAGTTGTGACCGAACATTTACACACAGATAACCTTACACAATGCCATCTCCTGCTACCCTTTAAACTTGCCTTAGACAAAGAAACTTTTCTAACCAGTGAGCGGGACCTTTCAGATGAACCCAAAAGTGTGACACTTCCCAAACTAACAAGGGAAGCCACAGAAGCCATTGTTCCCTGCATGCTTCCTACTAAAATTAGCATGGAGACCCCACAACACAACCACCCATATATATATTCTAAGCTGTCATCCTAAACTCTCCAGAGTTCCAGACAAAACGTGAACTTGTATGTCAATTAGTATAACATGAAGAAAAATTCAAGCTACCCAATACTGGAATTCCAGAAGTAACAATAATATTATTGTTCCCAGCAGAAAAAAAACAAAAACAAATAGAGCCCCAAATCCAAAATTTAATACTTCCTAGAGATAGAGAACAGCTTTACCTCTCTCCAAGAACTGTAACTGGAATTCCAACACTTGGGTATTGTTGAGTTTAGAACTTGAGAGAGAGAGAGAGAGTGAGTTTGTAAACAGGAAGATGGAAGGAGGTTGTGGTTGGGGAAGGTAGGGGATAATAAGGTGGAGGTGGAAAAAAGGAATGAAATTTGAAGAATATATGTGGCTGTTTCTTTACCTATCAAAATCTATATGCGATAAGGCAAGGCTTTGACGGGTTTTCTAATTTCTTCCTGCGAAAATATATTTATGGGCTTTTTATAGTTCTGCAGTTTTGATGGTAAGCATCGTATCCAGGTCGAGAAGACTGTGAGTGCAAATTGGGTTGGGTCGGTTGGGATTTTGGCAACTTCCTTAACGCCGCTGGAATTTCTGTAGCAGACCATACCCCAGAGTCCTTTCTTGTTTTTCTTTTTCCTTTTCTTTTCCTCTTATTTTTGTCCCCTATTATTTCATGACATTTTTCTGTTTTCCAGATTTTACAAAACAAAAAATAGAATCTCAAATTTACAAATATTTGGAATTAATGAACATATCTGTCGATGCCTTTATTTGGAAAAAGTAGAGGGAGGAGAAGTAAAGGTTCCAACTTAAAGTTTGATTTCAAGTACATATTAACATTGTGTCCTTGTATCATAATCTAAGCATTACAAACATTGATGAATGGGGTCCGACAAGGAGAAATTGCCCTCGAATTATGATACAGTGTGCCTCACGCATTAGATCGTGACAATCTAATGATATGCAGGGGTGGGGCAGTCAAATTCGGTTCGGCTTTTTATCTCAAATTGGAATTGAAATTAGTATTATTTAATCGGTTTGGTTTGGTCTGATTTAAATATAAAAAAATTCAAAAATCGGCCGGTTCAATTTTGATTGGTTCCAGTTCGATTCTGGCCAGTTTCCGGTTTTTGAACCGGTTTATTAATTTATTATTTTTTTAATTTTTTTAATTTTTTTAATTTTTTTTTTAAAAAATAATTTTTTAATTAAAAATTTATAATAAATAACTTATTTTTTTGGCTTAAAAAGTAACAAATAATCCAATTCATACATTTGGAAATTTTTTGAAGTTGAACTTGGAAAAATAGTGATTATAACATTTAAAATATGAGATTATATTTTAAAAATTTGTAAAAAAAAATAAAAAAAATATGATCGGTCCGGTTTGGTCCAAATCCGATGTGGTATAGTATAAAATTGAAATCAGTTCGGTCTGGTCCGGTCAAATTTGTTGACTTTTTTGGTCAATCGATTTTTTTTTCGGATTTTTTCACCGGTTCGGTTCGATGTTCCGGTTTTCCAAGTTCCCGATGCCCACCCCTAATGATATGTATGAAATTGACGATTATAAAATAGATCGGGTGCTAAATTGGTTGGAAAAAAAAAGTTTAGAAATAAATTCAATTAGCATGATAGTTCGAGGAATAAAATGACAATTTATCCTTTTATTAAATATGCATGTGTATCTTGTAGTTACATTCTCTTTCAGGTATTTTATCAAACATTTTGCATTGCTTAATTTTATGTGTAGTAGTATAATGGAAGTGGGCGCAATTTTATTCATTCAATTCACCATGTTGTGGATGAGCAATGTTTATCCAATCCTCAGGGCACTTTGTGGGTGTAGGGGGTTGCTGTCATTTTTTTGTTTTTTTTTTTTGTTTTGAATTTAAGGGAAATGTGAGTGAAATATTGAGGAAACAATTGAAAAGGGGGTGATTTCAGTAGAAAAATCGTATCCATTCTAACAATAAATTTTAAAAATCAAAATTTATGGCAAGTGACTTGTAACCCCTGCATCCGAGGTCCTAGTTTTGATTTACCCCCCTCTTAATATTGCTCGTATAAAAAAATTAAAGAAAATCGAAATTTATGGGAATAAAATTCCCCCAATAAAATTACTTTCTTTTTCAACACTCCAAGTTTCCAACTCTGTATAAAATAAGAGTTGGCAAAAAAAAACTCTGTATAAAATAAGATTAAAAATAAAAAAGGAAAAAATTATCTATCATCTCTCACCTTCCGAAATTCCAAATTTACCGCAGAGCGCCAACGAATAGCAAACTGTTTAAATTTAAAGGTGTAAATCCGCTCATTATTTGTGTACTTAATTGGACTTGTGCTGTTGTCATGAGTTGCGTCAAACCTTGCCGCGAGTCGTTCAACTTCACTTTGTATCTCCCCATCCCCGTCATTTCCTTCTGACTCGTCATCATCCCCTCCCCTGCAATCTAGGGCTTCTTCCTTATCGCTCTCTCTTTCTCTGATACCCCATTTTCTCGAACACTGATACAAAGCAGCAAGCAAACATGGAAGGAGTCGAAGACGCGGCGACGATGATAAACTTGGCCAACACTCCTCCTCCGCCCTTTCTGAACAAAACCTACGACATGGTGGACGATCCGTCCACCAACGCCGTCGTTTCCTGGAGCAACGGCAACAACAGCTTCGTCGTTTGGAACGTGCCCGAGTTCTCCAGGGACCTCCTGCCCAAGTATTTCAAGCACAACAACTTCTCTAGCTTCGTCAGGCAGCTGAATACTTATGTGGGTATTTCTTCCCTTTTCCCATTTTCGATTCTTCTGCTTTTTTCTTTGTTCTTTGTTTCTGCATTTTATTGTGGGTTTTTTGAGGTTTAGATAGAAACAAGAAGATGGTTTACGCGGTACTTCCGTTTAGAACTGTGAAATTTGGAGTAGCTACGCAAGACCAATGTTCAATTAGGTTTGATCATTGTTCTTTTGGTAAAGGTTTATAGAATTGGAGGTTGTAAATAGATAAACCATGAAGATAGATTCTGTTTGTGTGGATTTTATATCACAAGATTTTAGCCATTGTTGTTGAATTGGATTCGTGGTCATTCAGTGGGTTCCTTCAGGTCTATGTGGCCACTGTATCATGTAATCAAGTGGATAAATTTCAATTTGTTTTTTTTATTCGAAACTTGTAGAAAACCAAGCCCCAAAAAAAAAAGACGGTAAAAGATCAGAAGTACATTGAGATTTATAATCGGATCCTAAACCCTAATAGTTATGAACAAATTGCCTCATTTAACGTGCTTCTTTGACAAGTTTGCTACTATGATTCATTCTTATCTATTACAGATTAATTATACAATTATTTTTTTTTCTTCATAGTAAGACCATAGAGTTGTTTTATTGTAATGAAACCATTTTTTATAAAGTGGAACATAAAAGTTTCTTAGGCATTGGCTGATATCCCAGAAAATTTCAAATGATAGGCATGTTTAGTTTTCTTTAGCCTCTAAATTCCCATCTTATTCAGATGAAGACAGTTCTTTGAAAACTTGGTGACACTGACAGGCAACTTGGTCTTATAAGCTCAGTAGTTTGATCTTTTTACATGTCAACGTAGTTAGTGATTGATAGTGTGACATGTTGAAAATGTTTCTCACTACAAGGGAGATGTAGTTATATGGCATAATCCAAAATGCGTAATTCATGTTGTCTCAACTCTTACAGATGACGGGTATCAAGTAGTGATCTAGTTTTGATAAATACTTATTGGCATTGTTAATAGAAACTAGCGGGATGTAAAATGAATGGGTATGTACACCTGAGGTTTGTTCCTTTCCCCTTCTCTTACTTCCAGAGACTATAAGTTAGGAATACTTCTTCCTTCCTTTTCAATTCATACATTCCCATCAGGAGTTAGTGTTTTAGAAGATAAATGAAATCAGTTTTTTTTCTTTTTTAAGTTTTGTTTAGAAAGACAAGAAAGGTGAAGTTAAGCTCTTCTTTTTTGGCAGTTGCATTGTCCATGTGTTTGGATATGAGACTTTTGTTAGTTTTTGTCTTATTTGTTTAATATCATATTATTTGGAACTTTTGTTAGGGTTATAATTTTAAACCATAGAAGGACGATCGCAAATGAGTCATGACTATACATCTGCATATATGTATATCGTATGCATACATACACAAACCTGGGTGTGTGTATCCGACATAATCCGGCAAGTGGTTCGAGAGAGATATCTACAGTTTCCTACACACCGGTTAACAAGAAAATTCCATGTTCACCGACCAATATATCAAAATCAAATAGCTAGCATGCATGTCAAAGAAAAGTGCTTTGTCATAATTTGAACATCAGCCATTGGATTTTGATCCTATGACTGGTGAGCATGACTTCTGTGCTCACTGGTAATATGAGATCAAAATTGCATATATACGATATTTGTATTTATCTATATCTATATATGTACGTATTTTTGTATGTGGATGTGATTATGTGTATATAGAATTACTCTAATAAGGTGTCTGTCCTTAAATGAGAACTCGTTTCTTGGTTGTTAAATCAGATTTGAACAGTTGAGATGTATCGCCTCTTAGTTGTTTAGGGATCTGCCATTTTCAGCCTCTAGTAAGATTGGCAAGCTGCAGTGGGTTAATATCGATAAATGGCTATTGTATCATTATTTTGTTGTTTCTAATGCGGACATCTTTTTCACTATGTTGTGATTTATTGTTATGATTTAATTATTGCAACAGTCCCTGAACCTATATCCAAGTTCCACTTTAGTCCCTCAATTCAGTTTTTAAATTTTGTGGAGCCCGGGTACAAGTTCAGTGACCATTGCAATAATATTGTTTATTCAGCAATAAAATTATCTCTTAATAACTGAGAAACAAGCCTTTTATCATCACTGATTGCTATTCGCAGAAAGTAGAAGTTTTACTTGTGTTGGTTATTGGAAATAAATAAAGAAATGATAAAGAGTGGAAAAGGAGGCAAAAGCTAATAAGTTCCTTTGCAGCATTTGGCTGTTGGAGGGTTGATACTGCAATTAAGACTATGAATGGTGCTTGTTACCTGAGGCTGGATCATGAGACAAGAGAATCTGGCTTTTTGTCCTATGCTCCAAAAAAAAAGTTTAAGATGTATGCGTAACTTTTGAATTATATTTTCATTATATAATTTTAGTATTTATGGTGTTGCATTCAATTTGCAGGGTTTTAGAAAGGTTGATCCAGACCGATGGGAATTTGCAAATGAAGGGTTTCTAAGAGGCCAGAAACACCTTTTGAAGACTGTCAGCAGGCGGAAACCAGCTCATGCAAACAGTCATCAACAAGCACCACCTCAAGTGCAGAGCTCTCAGGTTGGGGCATGTGTTGAGGTGGGAAATCTTGGCCTGGAGGAAGAGGTTGAAAGACTTAAAAATGACAAGAACAGTCTTATGCAGGAACTTGTTAGATTGAGGCAGAAACAGCAAGCAACAGATAATCAGTTACATAATGTTGGACAACGTGTGCAGGGAATGGAGCAGCGGCAGCAGCAAATGATGTCATTTCTTGCAAAGGCTATGCATAGTCCTGGATTTTTATCCCAGCTTGTACAGCATCAAAATGAAAACAACAGGCGAATCACTGGAAGCAATAAGAAAAGGAGACTCCCAAGGCAAGAAGATGAAATTTTGGTTGGGAAGCTTAGCACCAAATCTCTTGATGGACAAATGGTGAAGTACCAGCCTTCAATGAATGAAGCAGCAAAAGCAATGCTGCGGCAGATCTTGAAGATGAATACATCTCCTAGGCTGGAACCGTCGATGATCAATCCTGATGCTTTCCTGATTGACAATGTTCCTTCTTCTGATGCATTAGAAAGCGGTGACACCTCTAACCGGATTTTGGGCGTGACCTTTTCAGAGGTTCCACCAACTTCTGCGGAGTGTTATATGCCCAAGGAAGAGTCTGGATTTCCCGACAGTTGTCATTCTACAGCCATTTCTGAGATCCAGTGTTCTCCTTATGCAGTTACCAATTGTGTTAAAGCAGCTCAAGTTTTGGAAGAGAACATGCATAATTTTCAAGAAGATGCAGTTATGCCTGAATCAACGCAAATGCAAGGTGGTGTTCCAGAAAGCACTGTAGAAATCCCCAACGCAAACTTCATGAGCTCTGAGACTGGGAATGCAGAGTACATGGATATGTCAGCGGTTTTGGATGGGACCCTGCCTACAGAAACTGATGCCTTTTCTCCGGAGCCTGATGTAGATGCTTTGCTGGGCTCTAACCTTCCGGGAATTACTGATATCTTCTGGGAACAATTTCTTCCAGCAAGCCCTCTGACTGGTGACGTAGATGAAATTAATTTGAGTTCCACTGATAGAGGGACCACGGATCAAGAGTTGAAGTTGGGGGAGGAGAATGGATGGGACAATACTCAACATATGAATCACATTACTGAACAAATGGAGCTTCTTGCACCAGGGAGCAGAATTGGTTGACCTTGTCTTTCCAATTGTATATACATGTTTCTTGCTATCAAGAGGTAAATTCATAATCCACCATTTACCATTAGAAGAATGTGAATAGTCACCCTCCCTCAATTTTAACTGTACGGAAGTCAGTCAATACTTAGGGTTGTTCGTAAAGGATTAAAGGATCTGTAGCCTTGAATGGATAAGTTTTGGCATTAGTACTTTTCTCTTTACCCTTGCACCAAATGTTTGTAATAATAATTCTGTTACTTACTCCATTTACACAGCAATATTGCATTTCAATTTTTTTGACCTGTAAACATTTATTACCTTTAATTCTTAAAACCCTTTTTCCAACCGTAATTCTTTAACCCTGGAAATCTCGAACTGTTAGCAAATCAATTAGGCAGGCATATTATTATTCAGTTTCTAATTTTGCAAATTTCTATGTTTCTTGCACAGGTTGATGTTGCGCCCTGATGAGCAGGCAAAGCTCTTCTTCAAAGACTAATAATGACCAGCTATGATTCAGGTTTAAGAAACTCTTATACTCATGTAATCTGGCTTAGCGATATCGTTCGACACATTTTCGCCCAAGACCTTTTTGTTGGTATATGGTGAAGTTTATTGTAACTATGATATAGGCAAATCCCGTTTTGGATCGGAAAGTAAATAGGGAGGGTGGTTGTTTCTAAATATGTTGCGCCCCTTATGAGGCGGGTTTATAATACGCGCACAAAACTTGAGCAGGTGCTTTATGAAATCTTACTCATAGGAGAGTATTCCAACAGATATTTTGGTACCAGATTCATGCAAAACCATGACATCTTTTAATATTAACTAGAAGGCTTTTTATCACAAATGGTCCTTGACGTTTACGAAATTATCGCGAATGGCTCTTGAGGTTTTTTTGTGACACTAATAGTCCTTAACGTTAGGGATTTTTATCACAAATGGTCATTCCGTTAGAAATTCTGTTAAGTTTATGATGTGGAAGATAAGTGGAGCCCATATATCCAATCACATCGTGACATGTGGATTGAATAAATAATAAAATATTTTTTTATGAAAATCCATTAAAAATCCATTTAGCCGCTCTCTCTCCCTTTCCCTCTGCCCTCTCTCCTCCCTGTGCTCTCCCTCTCCCTCTGTTATTTTCTTACCTCTACAACCCGACCACCCCATGCCCACCCGCAACCCACCTCTCTCCCTCTGTATATTTTGCAAAATAATCACTTGCACAAGGTAGATTCACATTTCCTTTTACACAAACATTTATTCAAAAACTTAAAATAATTAAAAATAGAGGGGGAGAGTAGAGGAGGATAGAAAATACAGAGGGAGAGGGTAGGGGAGTTGGGCGTGGGTTGCGGCTTGCGGGTAGCAGTGTTAAAAAAACAGAGACCATTAAAAGAATCCCAGAGACCATTTTTTCTTGCGGGTGACAGTGGGCAAGAAAAAAACAAAAGGGAATTCTCAGGTTGTGGGTTATGATATATATACAACTATACAAAGATGGAGAAATATATATGAGTTATATTATTATTTTTACTGAGGGAGAAGTAGAGGACAGGGAGGAGAGAGGGAGAGCATAGGGGGAGAGAGGGGGCAGAGGGGGAGAGAGGGGTGGGTTGCGGGTGGGCATGGGGTGGTCGGGTTGTAGAGGCAAGAAAATAACAGAGGGAGAGGGAAAGCACAGGGAGGAGAGAGGGTAGAGGAAAAGGGAGAGAGAGCGGCTAAATGGATTTTTAATGGATTTTCATAAAAAAAATATTTTATTATTTATTCAATCCACATGTCACGATGTAATTGGATATATGAGCTCCACTTATCTTCCACATCATAAACTTAACAGAATTTCTAACGGAAGGACCATTTGTGATAAAAATCCCTAACGTTAAGGACTATTAGTGTCACAAAAAAACCTCAAGGACCATTCGCGATAATTTCGTAAACGTCAAGGACCATTTGTGATAAAAAGCCTAACTAGAATGATATAGGAATTGCCAACTAGGTATAGCTAGTCCAGTGAAAGAGGGCCTAACTTCCAGACTAAATGTCTCAGGTTTGAATCCCATGGTATCTTAGTTGTGTGTGAGAAATCTCTCTGGCTTATAGTTTAGACTATCGCTTGTACTGTAAAAAAAAAAAATGATATAAGAATTAGCTTATCGTCTCAGCATGTCAAACAAAACCGTGTGATTGCATAGCAGATTACACTAACTATGAAAATAAACAAATAAATAAAATAAAGATGGTACAAAGCAACACGCTCCTTGCATGCAACTCACTCATACTTTTTATTATAAAAATAAATTAATTAATTAAATTTTTTATTTTTTTTATAAAAAAACGACTCCATGATAGAAATGTAAACAATTTGGGTCCACATAAACATGACTTGTGGCCTAATCTAAAATAATAAGTTTAATTCAACTAATGTTATCAAATGAGGAGTTCAAATTAGTATTTAATCCATTTTTTTAAATACAGTCCAAATTTTTCTATATATTTTTTTTTTTTGAGAAAAGGCGATAGTAATTTTTCTAAACTTAATGGCAATGCACTTTTTCATCCCTTTGTTTTGTTTTAAAAAAACCCTTAAATTTTTTCACCAAAGAAAAAAACCTTAAATTTGTGATAAATAACATCCCAATTTCAAACACAGATACTGATACTGTACAGGGATAAAAGCCCAGAATCCCATTCCTCAACTTTCTGCACCAACATGAACGATGAAGCTAAGCTTCAGTCCAAAACTCTCAACATTCCTTAAACCCTCTCTTGTCACTAACCTCCATCGCTCCGTTTGCTCTTCTTATCATCACCACCACCCACTTCACTAAAACCTCAAACCCCTCTCTTTCTGAAGCCACCCATACACTCAGCCGCCTCCTCAGACCTCCAGAAATGGCATGACTGGGCCAAAAGCCTTGCTTCCTCTGTTGGGTCAACGTTTGTGGACTTGGACAATGGCCCAGACTCAACCCTTTTGTGCAGAGAGCTCAAATGGCTCATGGAGGACGCAATCGAAGAAGAATCAGAAGGTTTGGAAAACAACCAGAGAAGCATTAGGCTAAGGGTGGCCCTGGAGGAGCTTTACATGTTATGGAAGCAGAGGGTTGAAGAGAGGAGGCCATTCCAGTATGTTGTTGGGTGTGAGCATTGGAGGGACTTGGTGCTTTGTGTTCAAGAAGGGGTTCTAATTCCAAGTCCTGAGACTGAGCTCATTGTTGATTTGGTGGGTGATGTGGTTTTGGGTAATGAAGGGTTAAGAGAGGGTCTGTGGGCTGATTTGGGGACTGGGAGTGGTGCAATTGCTATTGGGATTGGGAGGATTTTAGGGACTGGTGGGAGAGTCATTGCAACTGATTTGAGTCCTGCAGCAATTGGGGTGGCAGGTTTTAATGTGCAGAGGTATGGTTTACAGGTTAGTGATAAAATTCTACTTATATTTATCTTGAAATAAGAATGATAAGTATGCTAAAAGAGTCTCTTTACAAAATGTGGATTGTAAACTGACATATGATTGTTGGGTTGACATGCTATGCTGTGTTTCATTAGTATCTGCTAATGGCAATTGGATGTCAATGGAAGAGAAAGTGGAATTTGTTATCTAGGTTATTGGGATCTTGTGAAAGAATGTTTACAGTAATATTGTATAAAAGAAAAGTGGGGCTTTTGATATTGCGATGAACCCTTTCATCAGTAAAGATAAAAAAAACCACCAACTTCCATTGCTAAAGTCGTCTTGCACCTAATTCTAGAGCACATCTTTAATTGGAAAAAAAGCAGCAATAGAGAACTCTTGTACAACAGAACACAGTTGTTATAAAATTCTGGTTTAGAACCATGCCCAGTTAGTTGATTTGAGATTCTAATTGCATCAGCAGATATGCTGCCTTAGGTTATGTAACAGAAAGAATAGCAAGAGTAAGCTGTGCATAACCCAACTTTTGTCTATGTACTTGCAAAGGATTTTTGGACAAACTTTGTTTAGGTATAGGTGTTTGGGAATGTACGAATCTGATTCCTAGGTAAAACATTATATTTCTACTGAAAAAAATACAAGTATATTGATTTCCATGTAACTTGAAGATGATGAAGGTTTGAAACATTTGGAATGTAACCTCTTTCCCCTGTTCTTTTTACTGCTTTCAAAGTTCTCCATTTTGCTCTATGCTCAAGCTCCAATTTTGATGTGCCAATCAGGATGTAGTGGAGCTAAGGCAAGGATCTTGGTTTGAACCATTAAAGGATATGGAAGGTAAGCTCGCAGGTTTTGTAAGTAATCCACCATACATACCAAGTGACGATATCTCAGGGCTTCAAGCTGAAGTTGAACGACATGAACCCAGAGTTGCATTGGATGGTGGTATCAATGGCATGGATGATCTTTTACATATTTGCAAAGGGGCTGCTTCTATGTTGAAACCTGGTGGATTTTTTGCTTTTGAGGTATCTATTTTTCATTCTCTAAAATTTAAGTGTTAGCATTTGTCCTTTGAAAGTTGAAAAGTACAGTTATAATTTTATTACGGTGATACTTGTATGGAGATGAGCGGAAGTTGCAGTCAGTATAGTCTGCTAATAACTAGATCTGCCATATATTCTGTGTAATTTAGGCTTCAGGTCCTGCCCATTATGCCCATTGCTTGTTTGCTAGAACTATATGGTGTTTCTGAATGGTGACTACAAGGTGTTTCATGTGCAAGATATAGTGAGATGCATTATCGTTTTCCACTAGTTAGTAATTGGTAACTTCTAATCTCTCTTCCTCTTCAATCCTATATTGTTGCAGACAAATGGGGAGAAGCAGTGCAAACATCTTGTAGAGTACATGGAAAATGATGCTGGAGGCAGCTTTTGTAATTTGAAAATAGTTCCTGATTTTGCTGGTATTCATAGATTTATTACAGGATTCCATAAGTGAGCAGTATGAATTATTATCTCCCACATGGAATCTGAGTCATCCTTTTTTTTTTTCTCTTACATGTATACAATAAATATTCGAATTTGGTGCCCTTCAGCCTCGGTTTATATGAAAGAAATGGAGATTAGGCGTGGGTTACCTCTAGCAAATTATTGTTTGTGTACTTAGTACTAATTTTGTGAGTTCCAGCATTGCTAACACAAAGTCTGCATCGTTTTCAGACATATTGAAGACTATCAGAAAAGGCAATATTTTGTCAACAATTTCTTTTCGAAAGTGAGAAATTTGCCAAGAAAACCTTTTTGTATAAAACGTACCCAACCTTGCATTTCATTTGAAGGGTGGAGCTAAAGTGAAGTCATGTTGACAATTTTTTTGGAGTGGATAGAAATAACTTTCAGGATTCAAATAGAATCATCAAATGTGCAATTTCCTCTTGTATACACGCATCCACAATTGGCTTTTCTGTGTAATTACCAAACAAGAAACATGCCAAGTTGGAAGGACAAAGGACAAAGGACAAATTTTATTGACGAGATAAATATGTACAAAAAAAGAGGAACAGTTCGTGGTGGATTTTCACCTTGTACTGAATCATTCAGGTAGGGCATTGAGATTAACTTAGGTCGTACGACTGAACATATGGGGTTAAATGTGCAACAAGAGCAACAAAAATCTGGGAACCTGGGCCCTACCCCTTTTGGTGGTGATACAAAGTGTGTGTTGATCTCTGATCTCAATTTGCAAGAGATCAAACCATTTCCTTGTCATCTTTGTTAAGCACCAACCTTTGTTTGGTGATACAAGCAACCTATCAATCAGTATCTTGACAATCCCAACTACCTTCCTTCCAGAAAAAAAAAACATTTGCTTTTTCTTGGGATGGGCAGCAGATCTTCTGGCATAGCCTTCTTGAGCTATTCAGCACGATGTTCTTCGCGATTGCCTCTTCACCCTTTGGGGCAACTTGAACGGACTCCAGCTCTTTCGGCGTTTAGAGGACTCACAAAAGAGGCCAGACGCCAGAGCTTGCTGAAGCCACACCTCAAATTCTTCTTCATCTTCATCCATCATTTCAGCATCCAAATCCCACGGGAACCTACTTGAGTTTGATCTCTGAGTTTTCTCCGAACCAACCATGTTTACATGGAAGCTAGGCCTATGGGTGTTGGGCCTGCATGCCATTCCCTACATGGTATAAGTTGAAGCTGTGAGATACCAAACCTTATTCCCCCTGGCAAAAGGTAAATCTACACGAACCAACACCATAATAATGGATCATGAGCACATATTCTCTAAGTCTCTATAACATGGTGTTTTCAGCATGATATCTGACATTTGAACACTGATCTACTCAAATTAGACTACTTTCCAGATCAAGTTTTTAAATAAGGATGCTAGAGATGATTCGCCTGATTCATATCATTTTCCATAATCCACATCTAGAAAGTATGTAAGGTAGAACATGCACAAATAGTGTAAGAAGAAGACAAATTTTCATAACTTCGATTTTTTTTTTAATTCAAACAGTACCTGACAAATAGCCCATTCTGACACATCAAAGATTTTGCTCTCAGCACAAACAAAGGCTCGTGGTATTTCCACCTAAAAGACAAGAAACCAAAGAGCCAACAAATATTATAAGGGATGCTTATATGAACATTCCGGCAAAGAGGGCAATTGATCATGATTCAATTTAACAAATCATGTATATCAATGCTATATTACACAGCAACACTACGGCATTTGAATATCATACTTCCTTCTAATTACCTCTCATAGAATTTCCTGCATCCCTTAATTTATATAGTAAATTTTGCAGCCAAACATTCCATCAAGCAATTTACACCTTTCATGGGAAAATTCTTTTTTTCTTTTTTTTACATTGATACATACAAGTGAGGACATCAGAACTATTTGCATAGGATAACAAAAAATTCATCATGTCTTGATATTTGAGA